>CM052898.1:155829388-155903196 GCA_028534135.1 Potos flavus
TATACAATTTAAAAATTATTATTAGCTGTTATTGGCTATTATTGTTGTTGGTTATTATTAAAAGCATGCTATTAATGACTATACAGAATGCCAGAACTAGAAAAATTTTACTCTATTTAAAATTTCCAAAAGTCTTGGATTTTCCTATTATAAAATTTCCTTATTGCAAATAACAATGCTGTCTCTAAAAATACATAACTCAAGACTCTACTGTTTTCTAGGTTAAAATATTATAAGCACAATTAACTGAGTCAATTATTATAAACATACTTAAGCCTCTTGATAATTTTGTCAAGGAAATTTTAGGAAGTTATATCAATTTACACCACTGGGGCAGAGAGTGAAATTATCCTAATTGTAGTCATCTTAGAACACCATTAGTTTTAGATGCAGAAAATTTTTTTTCACATTATTCTACTTTTTTTATTTCTAATGAGGCTAAAAGCATTCATAAATTCATGGGTCATTTACGTTTATTCTTTTGTGAATTTTCTTTTAATGTCTTTTACACATTTTTCTGTAGGGGCATATGTTTTCATCTTAAAGATTTGTATGTTTTCATAAAAGATTAATAGTGTTATTTGCCATATACATTGAATTCTTTTCCAGTTAATATTGATTTTTTCATGTAACTTGAGATTATTTTTGAGATGGTAAAGTTTCATTTGTAACTACTCAAATATCTTGTTTTTTTACATTTTTGGTTAATATCTTTGCTTAAAATAGTTTTCAGATAAATATTAAAGTAGATATAGTATCTTAATTTGGCACATATTTATGGTATGAATTCTAAGTGCCTAGCAGTAATATAATCAAAATAGACATTCTGGGGGAATTAAATATGCTGTCTCTGCCCTTAATCTCCATGTATTTTATTATTCCTCTTGTGTACTCATTACATCATATTAGGCATAAGTTATAGTCCCCTCCCCCCAAAAGTAAACCTTGCCGAAATAAAGAGGGATTTTAAGTGAGTCCAGGACTATCTTAGCCTCTGTTTTACAGACACTGTTTTGACAGACTCAGATAATTCTCACCAACATTGGCAGTTTATAGTGGATTCAAATATCCTGCCCTATGAGGCTTGAAATTTGTCATGCTATTGTCAGTTCAACATCTCATATGCCACTGTGGAACCCTGAGCTCATAGGTTTATTCAGATCCACAGCCATCACCTAATTTTCACAGTATTTTTACAATCTGGGTCTTGTCTGCACCATGATTAGCATTTTAGTACCTCCAGGAAAATAGGAGTGCTGTACTAAATGATTAGCTCCTTGTCTGGGCTACTTGGCTAGGTTATGGTGGTCTTGTGTTCAGGAGTCCCAGCTAATGTGGCACCAGTGTCCTTGGACCCTGGTTAATAATTTGAATGTCCACATCACTGGGATCACCCAGAACTACCACTGCCTACCTACCTGTTTCTGGGCTTTGATCACTGACTGCTATCAGACTCACATTCCTAAATCAGAAGCCTACTCTGCACAACAATCTGTGTCTAATTCAAGACCAAGTTGAAATTAGTTCCTTGGACCATGGTGCTAGTCACCTCCTCTCTTAGCAATAAACTGAGAGTTTAATAGTTGATAAGAACATTTGAGGGCAGTACATTTAAACGAATTTCAGAGGAGGAGTATCAGAGTAGGGGTTCCTAATGTTTTTTTCAGGGAAGGCTTTTCCAGCAAAATGACATTTGAACAGAAACCTGTAGGAAGTCTGGATTTAGGAATGTAAGTATCATAAGGAAGGGCATCCCAGACAAAGGGAGCAGCAAGTGCAGAGGGCCTCAAGGAGGAATCATATTTGGAGTGTTTGAGGAACTGGAAGATTAGTACGATTGGTCCTGCCTGAGTGAAAAGGCGAGCAGCTGGTGATGAGAAGATGAGGTCAGGGAGATAGCAGGACCAAGCCTTGTAGGGCTTGCTAGTCTTGGTAAGGACTTCCGTTCTCATTCTAAGTGAGAAGGTTGCTAATAAAAGCTTTTCAACAAAGTAGTGATATGATTAGATTTATGTTTTCAAAGGATTACATTGATTATTACAATAAACTCAAGAGGACCTAAGGGCAAAAACAGGAAGAACATTCAGAAGGCCATAGCAATAATCCAGGTAAATAATTATAGAAAGCTGGGAACACTTACTTAGTCCATATGGGCCACTATAATAAAAAACCACTGGGGCACCTGGGTGGCTCAGTCAGTTTAGCGTCTGACTCTTGATTTTGGCTCAGGTCATGATCTCAGGGTCATGAGATAGATCCCCACCTAGGGCTCCTGTGCTGGGTGTGGAGCCTGCTTAAGATTCTCTCTCTCCCTTCTCCTCTGCCCCTTTCCACCGGCACTTGCACTCTATCTCTGTCAAAAAGAGAAACAAAAGCACTGACTGGGAAGATTAAAAGCAACAGAAATTTATTTTTCTACAGTTCTAAGGGCTGGAATTTTGAGATCAGTGTGCCAGCATGCTTGGGTGAGGGCCCTTTCAGATTGCAGACTTCTCGCATGTCTCCTCACAGGGCAGAAAGGTCGAGGGAGTTCTGTGGTGACTATAAGATGACTAATCCCAGGACGCCTGGGTGGCTCAGTTGGTTAAATGGCTGCCTTCGGCTTAGGTCATGATCCCAGGATCCTGGGATCGAGTCCCACGTTGGGCTCCTCGCTCTGAGGGGAGACTGCATCCCCCTCTCTCTCTCCCTGCCTCTCTGCCTACTTGTGATCTCTCTCTCTCTCTGACAAATAAATAAATAAAATCTTAAAAAAAAAAAAAAAAAAGATGACTAATCCCATTCATGAGGCTCCACTCTCATGACCTTTTCAGCTCCAAAGGTCCCATGTACCAGTCCCATCAAGTTGTGGGGTTAGGATTTCCACATATGAATTTTGGTGCAGAAAAACAGGTGCTAATGCCGGATTCGGATGACATAATTGTATTATGATTATATTTTGACAGTGGAACTAACAGAAAATACTGGTAGATTAAAGTAACATGATGGACACCTTCAGAATGTTCAGAGTGAATACCTGGAGGTGTGAAGGTGTCATTAACAGAAATAAGCATTTAATTCTGAGGGGGGAAATAAAACACATGGTTCTGGATATGTTAAGTTTGAATTATTTATTAGCTATCTAGGTGAAAATGTTGACTGAGATGTTAGATATATGACTCTGGAGTTCACAGGAAGAGATCTGGGTCAGAGAAGTGAATTTATAAATCATAATATAAATTGTATGTAAAACCACGAGAATGGATGAATCACCCATAAAGCGAGTACAAATAAAGAAGTGAATAAGTACTGAGTGAGCTCTCAAGCAAAGGAGCACTGTGAGAAAGCAGGGGCCAACAAAGTAAGAGAAGGATCAAGAAGCCACGAGAAGGAAGCATTTCAAGAACGATGAGTGATCAACTACATTCAATGCTTGGGATGATTCAACATATTCACCTATAATTAACCACTGCCTTCGCAATGTGGAAATCACTTTGACCTTTTCAAAAGCTCCTTTTAATGTAAATTAAATTTTAAAAATAAAGATTTTTGTATTGAAAGGATAAATTATTTTTGTTTATGCTTACCTAAAGAAGTATATTTTAAGAAATTATCTTTTGACTATGTTGTTAAAAACAAAATAACAAACAAAATCTTAACATGAACAAATCACAGCACAGCTGTTATTCCACTAATGAAAGATATAAATGAAAAGATAGAAATTCAGAGAAAGACAGATGATCAAGAGAATTCATTGCATGTTGAGATTGGAGTACCTTAGCCTAAAAACCAAAAAGTCTAACCTATTTGAAAATATGCAATAAATAAAAATAAGATTGATGGGTTTGTCCGAAATTCCTGAATTATGTCACTTTGCAGATACCCTCTGATGTTTGGAAAATGATGCATTTAGTTATAATAAAAATACAAACATGAACACATTTACACACACAATCTCATTATTTAAAAGCATTTAAAAATGTAACCAGACGGGGCGCCTGGGTGGCTCAGTGGGTTAAAGCCTCTGCCTCAGCTTGAGTCCTGATCTCAGGGTCCTAGGATCGAGCCCCACATCAGGCTCTCTGCTCAACAGGGAGCCTGCTTCCCCTTCTCTCTCTGCCTGCCTCTCTGCCTACTTGTGATTCTCTCTCTCTGTCAAATAAATAAATAAAATCTTTAAAAAAAAAAAGATGTAACCAGACATTGATTCAACCATCATCTTACTTCCCTCATTCACATAACATTCTCACTTTCTTTTTATCCAATTTAGGTCAATGGTCTGTTCTGGTAATCAACCTTTTGTCTCAGTTTCTTAGCTCTCTGGCCTCTTTGCTCTTTAAGATGCATACCTGGAAAATACCAATGCTAATTACACAAAACTCTTTGTTTATATTGCCCCATTATCTGCCCAGCTCAATGAGCACTGGAGGAAAACTTACAAACATACTTGTTTGTTTCCCTTAAATTCATGACCCTGGATGGCTCAGTCGGTTAAGCATCTGCCTTAGGCTAAGGTCATGATCTTGGGGTCCTGGGATCAAGCCCCACATCCTTCTCACTGCTCAGTGGGGAGCCTGCTTCTCCCCCTGCCCCTCTCCATGCTCCTGCTTTCTCTCTCTTTCTCTCAAAAAATAAAATCTTAAAAAAAAATTCATGAACCTTAACACAAAATGAGTCCTAAGTGCAATGTGAACAATTTCTCTGTTACATTTACTCCCCTATACAAGGACATTCTTTCTATCTCTTTTTTTTTTTGTTTTCAAGTGCCAAGTAATTTGCTCTCTAATTTTTCAGCTGATAGCAATGCTTCTGACTTCATTATTAAAAGTCATTATTAAAAATCAGGAAAAACAAAACCATAAACCACCACATCCTTTTTTTTTTTTTTGACAGATCTACCAACTTAATTCCATTTATTCCCATATCCATATACTTTAACATCTTGCCACAGTGAAGCTAATGTTTGTATCCTACCTAAGCTTGTCTCCATATATGCACTAGATCTCATCCCTTTGCCTTCTAAAATATATCAGTTTTTCAATTACCACCGTTATTTTCTGCACCAAGATCCCTCTCTTTAATGGTCATTCTCAGCTATATGCAGTTATTTTGGCCATCTAAAATATATTATCTTGAATATCCATTCTTCTCCATTGACTACCCAATTGAAATCATAATGTCATTAATGAAATAGTTGTATAAACTTGCTGTCTCAAAGAACATCTTTCATTTTCTCCTGAACTCCTTTCAGTCAAATTCTGGAAGGCAGATATTTACTAGAAAAGAATATAATGGAAATTTCTGAAGAATAGAAAGGCTTTATATTTTGTTTAGTGGTACATATACATGTAAATCTTCAAAATTCATTGAACTGGATTTTTGAGATCAGTGCTTCTTACCATATGTAAATTATGTCTCAGAAAAGGAAAAAAGATGGGGTACCTGGGTATCTCAGTTTGTTAAGTGTTTGCCTTAGGCTTAGAATCATGATCTCGGGGTTCTGAGATCAAGCCCCATGTCAGGCTCCCTGCTCATCGGAGAGTCTTCTCCCTCTGCCTGCCCCCCCGCCCCCGCATGATTTCTCTCTTTCTATCTCTCAAATACATAAATAAAATCTTAAAAAAAAAAAAAAAGGAAAAATATAAACTAGCCCTATCTCCCACTCTCATTTCTCATCAAACAAAACAAAACAGATACATACAAAAGAGCTCCTATGGATGGCTAAATTTTAAAAAGGAGAAACTCTGAAAGAAGTGTAAGAGAGGGCCAACCCAAGATTAAAAGAATTGCCAAGTGATACATAGGTACAACTGAGATTAAAAATCAGAGATTCTGATTTCGAAGCTGTATAATTTTGTCTCAGTGATTAGTTATCTAGATACAATGATAGAATAGAATATAACAGTTTACCCAGGTTAAAGAATTTGTGAATACTTAGGCACGGGATTTAGCCAGTGGAACAGGTGAAACAATGAAACAATAATCAAACAAAAGGTGGCATTTAAATGTCCCTGGAGAACAAGTGTGATTGGGGAAAGAGTGAAAAAAATGAGAGGGCATTTCGGTCAGATAGCAGGATATTAGACTGTAAGATGATCGTAGATTGACAGCCATCTATACAGAAATGAAAAGAGCACTGGCAATAGAGTATGAAATCTCTTTTACTAGTTTAAATATCTCGGAAAAAGTTACATTACTCTTCTAATGCAATTTTATCAGCCATAGAAAAGAATACCCACTGACTCCCGTATTAGTGACAATGTTGAGGTAATTTATACAAAAGCATTTGGTGATCTGTTAAACCTCATGCAAATATAAGGGATTATCAGGAGGCATATTTTACCATCAAAAGTCTAGTGTTAACTTTAATTATTATTTAGGAAACGAATCAGGTCATTTATTGTAACCATTTCTTAAAAACTAGTTTTTATGTGCACTTAAACATGTCTGTCAAAATGTGTATGACTCAAAGCTTTGCCAGAAAGTCATTCATTTTATTGAGCTAATCAAAGAAAGGATTTAGATTTTAGCAAGTATACCTTTTCCTTTAAGAGATTTGCATGAAACTACTGAAATCCAGTAGCTCTAATTTTAATCAGCAATTCTTTGAGAAAGTTCTTTAACAAAACCCTCACAGCAGATGCTCACATAATACAAAATGTATCCATTAGCTAAACATTAACACAACACAATACATTAACTTGATGTTTTCTTTGATTAACAAACACATTTTCATAATATAACAAACTGCTGTGATTTTATTGTTACAGATGCATAATTTGGTGTGTGGGGGGAGGAGAAAATATTTAATTAAAGGTCCTGATTAAAAAACTAGCATGTCAAAAACAATAAATGATTTCAGTTTTTAAAAAATTATTTGTCCCATGATTTGTGTTATGTTAGACAAAATGTGAGCCCAGCTAAAAAGGGTATCATAAAAGATACTATATTATGAATGCTATAGCTACTATTTTGCCTTTTTCCTTACATGAAAAAGGCACGTGTTAATTATTCTTAAAATTTTTCTTACAGCCATATTTTAGAGGATTTGCTCTACTACAGGTCTTATGAATCAAATAGTTTCATTCCTTTTCAATTTTCTCTGTAATGAATATATATATATATTTAGGTTTCGTTTATTTGTCAGAGAGAGAGAGACAGAGAGAGCACAAACAGGAGGAGCGGAAGGCAGATGGAGAAGCGAGCTCTCCATTGAGAGGGAGCCCAATATGGAACTCGATCCCATGACCCTGGGATCATGACCTGAGCCGAAGGCAGACAATTAACCAACTGAGTTACCCAGGTGTCCCATGAATATTCTTTTTATAAACAGTAATATGGTACTTTGAGGCAAATTTATGGACCTCTTGGTATGGATTAGTTTCGTAGGTCTGCCATAACTAACTACCATGGGCTGGGTGGTTTACAACAACAGACATTTATTGACTCAGTTCTAGGGGCTAGAAGTTCAAAATTAAGGTGTAGGCATGGTCATGCTTCTCTGCTAACTCTGAAGGATAGTACTTCCTTACCTATTCCTAGCTTTGGGGGGTAACCGCTAATCCCTAGAGTTTCTTGGTTTGCAGATGCATTGTTCCAAAGTTTGTCTCTGTTGTCACATGGTCTTCTCTCTGTGTCTTTGTTCTTTGCTCCTCTCCTGATAAAGACACCAATCATACTGGATTATGGCTCACCCTAATTGAGTACCTTAATCAAGTATCTTGAATACATCTGCAACAATTCTATTTCCACATCGTTCTCATTCAGAGGTACAAAGAATTAGGACGTCAACATGTCATTTTTGGGGACACAATTCAACACATAACAACGTGTCATGTTGAATTTGTGGGAGGCCAGTTGCAGAGCTAATTAACAGTTAAAATCAGAATGTAGAAAAATTCCAGTTTGACTTGAAAGGATCATAAATCTTAACCCTAAAATATGACCTTTTGGCATAAGGATTATTTTGAGCTGGTTATTTCTGAGAAATGACAGATGCAGGAGAACTTATGAAAACCTAGTAGACGTTACCCTTACATTTATAAAATAAATCTCCAGTTCTAAGGGTTTCTTTCTCTCTGTATCACCAGGAAGAGGATAACTAAATCTCTAGAAATTTTTATCAGTGGAGAAGGCAAAGACTTAAATGGATAACGACTTTATCCTTGTTTACTGTGCTTTGCATGACAACCAGCCACAATTGGCTTTTGCTTCCCTGCCAACATCTTCTTTTGTTTTTAGTTGAAGCTGGTATTTAATAAAGTGGCTTGGGCTGTTACAGGGAGTTGCTCAGTTTTCCTGGGTGTTTTGCAAGTGTAAAGGAGGTATATATGTTAGTAAGTTTTTTTTCTCTCCTGTTAATCTGTGCTTTTGTTTGATTTGTTTTTATTACAGAGAGGTCTCAGCCAATCATTTAGAAGGGCAAAGAAAGAATTACTTTCCTCCCCTACAGATTCAACTTTTAAGTATGTTACCTGAAACGGGGTTCGCCTCTTGGTGAGTGTTGAACCAAAAGACAACCAAGTCAAAGAGTAGGGAAAGTAAGGGTTTATTTGCAACAAGTAAAGGAGAACAAGGGATATTTCTCAAAGTAGCATCTTCTTAAACAACAAAATTGCGGGTTTCAAACTAAGGATGCATACATATTCGTAAAAGGACTTGTGCAATGGGGAAGTAAGCATGGAATTGGGGCAAAGTCATCTTAAGGGGATAGTCCAGATTGAAGTCATGAGGGCTGGCAAGGGGTTAACATCATCAAGTCTGTGGCTTCAGTTGGTCTAGTATTTAAGTGCTAACAGAGGTTTAAATCTTGCAGAGATAACTCAAGAATGTGTGTCAGGTCAATCTTTTACTTTTGAACCAATACTGGGAATTTTACCACTGATTTATTGTCCATGATATGAATAGGGCTATCTACTAGCTTGCTAGTGGCTGGTTGTTCTTATATTCTTTTGTTCCCTCAAAATCATTATCTGTTGGGATCTATTCTGCATATTCTAGGAAGTTATGCAAGAAATGTGCTTTGGGCAAGTAGTACTGGTTAGGCATAGATCACAAGATGACCAGGGACTTAAATGGTTTATCTTATGTCAAGAAGGTTTTCCATGGATCTCTAACTCTTTCTGCTTGCAGGTAGACTTTGAAAATTCCCCAGGATTGTCTGCAAGATAAGGGTCAGAATAAGCTATATCTGACATGAGGCTTGGAAAGTCACCTGTCATCTCAACTGCCAGGACTCTAAGATGGAGAGGATAATTTTTTTAAACATTTTATTTGGGAACTGCTGGGAATGGCCAGTAATCCTTGTACTGATGGATGAAAGATTACTTCAAACTTTGCTGTGAAAGAGAGGAGAAGGCAAGAGGGTCAACACTCAGAGATGAAGACCGTTTGCTCTTCTTTGTTCCCCCTTTATTGGTCCTTCAGGATACTCACAAATCCTTATCACTGTTTCTCAAGCACATGATGTGTGACAAGGAGTCTTACTGAAACTAGGAGGATCTGTTTACGGGACAGATACAATATGCTAATGTGCATGTTCTATGTTTTCTGCTAAGCATAGCCTAAGGGACAATGCATACATCTCTTAGATCATAGGGGGGCTGTTTGGGCTATGAAAGCTTTGCAGAAGGCAACTCCCCATCTGCAGGCATTCCAACAGCAGAGTGGTCATACAGGCCTCAGCATTCCAAAGGCCTATGCCCTTCTCCGAAACCTTCACTGTCCTCAGCAGCCTCTGTGTTACATTTTAGCAAACCCAGTATCATGGCTGATTTCATGCGCTACATTAACCCCAACAGAAACAATTACAGCATCACAGGAAGTTATAAAAATAGTAGAGAGGTCTGATGTACTTTTTATCCAGTTTCCCCAATAGTTACATTGTACCTGGTTATAGCATTATGTCAAAATTAGGAAATCAATATTGGTAAAACATGTGTAAAGTTCTGTGCTATTGACCTTGTGTAGAATCCTATAATTACCAATGCAATGAGGATAAAGAACTACCCCATCACCCCAAAGATCTCCTACGTGCTACCCCTTTATACTCATACTTACCTTACAGGACTGTAAATTCTATAAGAATTTAAAACAAATTATTTTCCTGAAGCTGACAAGTGAAAAAAAAAGTTATGATTTTGGTTGACTTCTGGTATGGGAAGACCAGAAATGAAGTTTTGTAAGGCCAGTCTCTGGCTGTGTAGTCAACAGAATTTACTTCAATACTTTGAGCCACAGTTTCTTCGTTTTTAATCTAGCTTACACAGTTATTGTGCAGATGTGACGATGAATGGAAAACTGTGACCTAAGATCTAAAACACAGTTTCTCACCTTACCATTTTCTGTCAGTTAGTTAATTGTAGCAGGCCCAGCGAGTGTGTGACCACCATCTACCTCACTTCAGGCCATACTCGGAACCTGAGCAAATCCTTTTTATGTTGCATGCTCCCAGCTCTGTCCCTTTCTCACCTTTGCTACAATTTCCAAAAGTACCTGAACCATCCTGTAGAAACAAGCAAAGTTCATGATATTAAGTCGAATGAAAAATGTCAATGGAAGAGAGTAATGACACCTGGAACACTACTGATTTACTATTTTGTCTTGTCATCACTTTGTATTTTTGTAAATAATCAAATAATTAAGACAAATTTATATTATAGGGTGCCTGGGTGACTCAGTTGGTTACGCAGAGATGAAGACTGTTTGCTCTTCTTTGTTCCCC
The DNA here is from genome assembly GCA_028534135.1 of Potos flavus. Taxonomy (NCBI): domain Eukaryota; kingdom Metazoa; phylum Chordata; class Mammalia; order Carnivora; family Procyonidae; genus Potos; species Potos flavus. Next base: position 155,840,091 of record CM052898.1, read on the forward strand.
CTTTATTGGTCCTTCAGGATACTCACAAATCCTTATCACTGTTTCTCAAGCACATGATGTGTGATCAGGTCATGATGCTGGAGTCTCGGGATTGAGTCCCATATTGGGCTTCCTGCTCAGTGGTGAGTCTGCTTCTCCCTCTGACCCTACCCCCCTCTCGTGCTCTCTCTCTCTCATTCTCTCTCTTTCTCAAATAAATAAAATCTTTAAAAAAAAAAAGAGAAATATATATTATAATGAAGCAGCTTCATGGGATGGGACAGAGAAAATGACTAGAAATCATTGTTTTGGGACTACTCAAATGTAATAATCTATCTCGCATTCCCTATGAAGTACCCAACAAAGTCGACACAACGAAGACTATAACCTCTGGGCATAAACGTGCAAAAATTGAAGTTACTCTACATACTATTGATTTAAAATCTGTTACACTAACCTAACTAGGCATGTATTATGGTGGTGACAATGCTTAATCTTAAATCAAAAGACCATGGCTTTTTTTTTTTTTTGTAATGCCCACATCATTGTCTCATAATTATTATTCTGCAGATAATTATTTTAACAGAAAATTGCTGTATTGACATATCCTTCCCCATCCCCCCAAGAATTCTTGAAAGATAACTGGAAAACAGCATAAAGACATTCTTACTCCAGAGTTAAATTAAGAATATTTTTTAAAGTTTGTAGAGATGGGGATAGATAATTTTTTAGCTTTAAAAATCCTTCCATATCCACCCAATCATTGATGACATCGCATTTCCTAGGGAGCTTTTAGAGACACTTGGTATCTGCTTTTGTGCTTAGATTCAACTATATGCCTGCTCTCCAGGAAACACCCTGAATACTGGGTTGCCAGATTTACCAAATGAAAATATAGAAAACCCAGTTAAATTTTGATATCGGATAAAAAGCAAATGATTTTTTTAGTGTATGTCCCAAATATTGCATGAGACACACAGCTACTAAAAGAAGAAAATGTTGTTTACCTAAAATTAAAATCTAACTATATGTCTTATATTTTATCTGTCAATCCTAACTGAATGGGTTGATTTTTGACCCCTAGGGAAGTATTGCTATGAGTGTATCTTTTTGCAGATACATAGCACACTGCATCTGCTGAACTAACCTTCTCACACAAGGGGTTCAACTTCCCAGGATCGGTAGATACTCTTAGAATTACTCCAGTGAAATCTCATTTTCTCCTAGGTTCATACCATTGTTGTCTCTCTCTCTCTCTCTTTTTATTCCCTGCACTTGAAGTAGACAGAAGTATCTCAGAAACAACATAAGTTTTTCTTACCACTTACTGTGTGACATGAGACATCAGACACAACTAGTTATTTCCTCCAACGGTAATGTCTAAGGTTCCCTCCTGATCAAACATTCTGAGGGTCTAAGTCCAATTTCAGCATGGCAAGTATGCAAATTATATGATTAAAATAAATGTGTGTGCAAAATAGCCTAAGAATTGTTGTCGTTGTTTTGTAGCCCTATGTTTGGAAAAATCTTAAAATCTTATTTAATATATGTTCACTTTTTATAATTAATATGTATATATTCAGTCATTTTTAAAAATATTTATTCATTTATTTGAGAAAGGGAGAGAGCATGCATGAAGGGAAGGGCAGAGGAAAGGGCAGAGGGAAAGAATCTCAAGCGGAGTGCCTGCTGAGCACAGAGGAGAGGTGGGCCTGAGGCAAGCTTGCCAAGGAGCTTGATCTCAGGACCCTGAGATTATGACCTGAGCTGAAATCAAGAGTCAGAGGCTTGGGGCACCTGGGTGGCTCAGTGGGTTAAATTCTCTGCCTTTGACTCAGGTCATGATCTCAGGGTCCTGAGATCGAGCCCTGCATCGGGCTCCCTGCTCAGTGGGGAGCCTGCTTCCCCCTCTCTCTCTCCCTGCCTCTCTGCCTACTTGTGATCTGTCTCTGTCTGTCAAATAAATAAATAAAATTAAAAAAAAAAAAAAGAGTCAGAGGCTTAACTGGGTGTCCCACTCAGGTGCCCCTATAGTCATTCTCTTTAAGAAAACAATTGTGTTCAGTGTTACTTGCAACAGGCCAGAATTCAACTGAGAAAGTATTTGTAATTTAAAAGAAAAGTACCTGTAATGTAAAAGAAAAAAAACAAATATATCTACAATGAGGTATTTCTACCATAGAGGAATTCAGATGAAACTGTTCTTATTTGAAAAAACAAAAATCTTTAAATATTTGAAAAACACTCATCACTTGTCACAAAGCTCCTTCTGTTGTGTTAGAATATTTTTTCCTAGCTAATATTCGAAACCAAGCATCCAAAAGTTCTTCCCTTGGGTTTTTCTAAGCATAGGACTAAATAAAATTAAAGTTTTACCAGCCCCTGTCCTGTCTTCTGCAGGGTTGATCATTGTGGATTATTTCCCACACCGCCATTGGCCGTTACAGACCCCACTACCTTCCTCTTGTTTCAATTATAGCATTAGAATTCCAAATGAAGGATTCAGGAAAAAATAATTTCTTTTGACTAAAGTGGTTCCACAGTGTGATTTCTTGTCTCTCTGTGGATTTCAAGGTTCATCTGCTTTATCTTCTTAATAACTCACTATTTTCTTTTTAGTCACCATTTATTAGTAAATTGACCATTTGTAAAACACTAGTCATATTTTTCCCCTTTTCCCCCTCACTCTCTGACCTCTCCCGTTTTCTCCCCTGTGGAATAAAATAATCAGTTTTTAGCAATCTCACTGAAAAAAAAAAGCAGATCCATTATTTAAAAAGACACATATAAATAAAATTTATAAATACAAACATGCATACACACACACATTGCTAGAACCCTCTCCCCCTCAATTTGTATAATGTGAGCACGAAGCTGCTTTAGATTTTTCCAGCAGGAGTTACACAGTAGTGCAGCTTGTGCTACACTCTCTGGAGACCCTGTTCAAGCTCCTCTCATTAGGGTGAGGGGCTGAGGGGAGGAAAAGGCCCCCTTACTCCTTCCCTCTGCAAGAAGAGGTGATACTCCCAGCACACAAATAGCACCCTTCAAAGTCCTACCTTAAATCTCCAGCCCTGATATTCCAGGTGTGGGTGAGGGGGTTAAATATCACCAAACTGGTTTTGGGTATTTAATTTTTATAATTTGATGTGTTAGTCAGTAATTGGAATGTTGTAATTATCACCATAGGGTCTGAGTCTAAATATCTCATTCAAAGTGCCATTAAAATCTGATTCACAGCATAACATAACTCAGGAAATATGGATTTATTGACTCACTTTTTTTTTTAATTCAAAGTAAATTTGGTAGTCTCCATCATAAACCAACGTGAAGAGCCACTGAGTAACTATTGAGGTGTTTAGGATGGTTTTACACAAATGAAACAAAATCCTCTCCAAGCCAATATTTTAATAAAAACACAATGTGAGGGATGCTTGGGTGGCTCCATTGGTTAAGTGTCTTACTCAATTTCTGCTCAGGTCATAATCTCAGGTTCTTGAGATTGAGCCCCTCAATGGGCTCTTTGGTCAGTGGGGAGTCTGCTTGAGATTCTCTCCCTCTCCTTCTGCTCCCCCTGCCACGTTCTCTCTCTTCCTCTCTCTCTCTCTCAAATAAATAAATAAATAACACTTCAAAAAGAACCACACAATGTGAAAATTTTACCAGATACACACTTAACTACTTTTTAAACTTTTTTTTACCTATAGTAAGTTAGTTTCTTTAATTGTAAGCATTCTATCTTTAATTTGTAAGTAGAAACTGAGAATATAGTCATTTCCTAAAGGTGTAAGCATTAGGTATTCTGCAGTATTTTTAATGTATTTTGAGGCTATCTTTAATTTATTCCCTTGGTTTATTTTATGATTCTGTTCATAAATTTAGAATATAATTCATTTGAATATTTGAAATTTCCTGGAGAATTCAGCATATTAAAGCAAGTTAAAAATTTATTTTTTTCCTAGTTAAATATTAGCTTGTTGTTATATATAAAACTCTATTATAATAATAATGCTTATCATTTTAAAAGTGTTTTATATGCATTGTCTTAATAGTTCCTCACAATAATTTTGTAAGGACAATATTAGGATCGATGCCCTGTGAGAACAAGAATTTATAAGTAGAAATGTTAGACTTAACAATTTCATCTGATTTCTTTTAGTAGGAATTTTTTGTTGAAGTATACTTACAGAAAGGTTGTAAAATCATAAATGTAAAGTTTAATGAATGTTTTAAGGTGAACTCAGCCAGTTATGCATAACCTCAAAAGCTCCCTGTGCTCCGTTCCAGTAACAACCCCTCCCACCTGTGCCCAGGGCAACCACTATCCTGACTTCTAACACCATAGTTTCATTTAATTTGTTTTTCAACTTTATGTAAATGGAAACATACAGTAGATTCTCTTTTGTGTTAGGTTTCTTATGATCAACATTTTGTTTGTGAGAGGCATTCATTTTGTAAGAGGACCTAAAGTTTCTTCATTCTCATTGTTATATTGTATTCCTTAATATGCTTATACCAAGGAAGAATAAAGAGTATTGAAAAGAAAGGATAAACCAGTTGGCAAATATTTAAGTGCAAAGTGACTGAATATAGCTGATCTAAAACACATCAGGAAAATAATTAAAAAGAAGTAGGAAGGATGTAAAGAAGTTCAAGAGTTTTAAAGTTCTAGCATTACTGAGAAAATTGTTAATATAATAATTTGTATTAGGCTCTAATTAGTTAACACTACATAATATTGGCATTGGCATTTAACTAAAGTGATTATTTGAGAAAGACACAGTGTTAAGCTGAGAAAATTATCTTTGACAAAGCTTCCCTGAAAGTTTTGTTTCAGCATTAACAAGCTACCATATATATGCCATATATAACCATGTATTATTTATATAATGATAACCATTTATTGTTCAATATTTAGTAAACTATGTGCTAGGCAATGCTTATAAGCTTGGTATACATCAGTGAACAAAATAGATAAAATGCTATGCAGATAACCTATATTTTTGGAGGAAGAAGACAGGAAACTAAAGACAATAATTAATCAATTATTCTATATGCAATATGTATGAAGGTGATTAAGGTTATGAAAAAAAACCCCTCAAAGTCAAGCAAGTTAAAGGGAATGGGAAATATCCTGTTGATGAGTAGTTATTAGAGGTAGATTTCAATGTTAAATATGGTGGTCAGGTCACCACTTGTGAGAAGAAGGAGTTGGAACAAAGTCTTGAAGAGAGTTAGCCACACAGATAATTGGGCATTCCATTCCCATGGAACATGGGAGATCATTTCAGGCAGGTTTAATGGCCAATGCAAAGACCTTAAGACTTGGTATGTTCTGAAAAGAACAATGTCAGTAAAGCTAGGTTATTAAAACTGAGAGTGAGAGGTGGGGACAAGTTCAGAGAAGTAAGAAGGCCTCAGATTGTGTGGGACTAGAAGACTGTTCTAAAGACTCTGTTACTCTGACTGAAACGGGAAGCCAGTGCAGGTTTGTGAGGAGGGGCATCATTGATTTCAGTTTTTAGATGCTCACTCTGGCTACTGTAATGAGAACAGACTATAATTAAGTAACTCTAGAATCAGGAAGATAAGCTAGAAGACTACTTTAGTAATTTTACCAAGATATAATCTAACCAAGACTGCCTGCCTCAGTTCAGGGTGGCACCAGAGGAGAGCTGAACCTTTGAAAGACTTTTAAAATGTTTCAAAAATATAACCAATAGAATTTTTTAATGGATTGGATATGGGCTATAAGACAGAGGGAAAAAAAAAAAAAAGAAGAGAGTAACTTCAAGTTTTTGAGTCTAAGTGTTGAACTGATATGGGGAAGGATATGAGGGAAGTCACTTGTTTTTTGTTTCATGATGAGGTTGGTGAGGACTTTATCTTTGGATATGTTGAGAATGAAATATTTATTATAAGCCCAGGTAGAAACCTCAAGTAGGCTGGTAGTGGATATATTACAGAGTTGTGTGAGTTCTGGACTGGGGATATATATTTGATAGTTATTGTTATAGAGATGATGTTTAAAGCCATGGGTCTAATGAGATTACTTACGGATGAGAATCAATTGTGAAGAGCATGGGACCAAAAACTGAGCCCTGGATATTTCAACATTTAGAATCTAGTACTAAAGTAAAAGTATCATCAAAGTATGCTGAGAAGGAGTAATCAGTGAGGTATGGGCAAAACCAATATGGTGTGTTAATTTGGGTCCACAGAGAAGCAGATACCAAGATAAGATTAGATATGCAAGAGAGGTTTAGTAGGAAAAAAAATCAAGAAGAAAAGGAGGCAGGCAGCCAAAGGAAGCAGAGAGACCTTTTTCATCTTGATGGAGGTCTGAGCACTGTGAAAAAAGAGAGGGAGGAAGGAGGATTAAGAAGAGGAGTTTCAGAAGGCAGTGCAGTTCTAAGAATGTTTCAGCCAGGTGATAGCAAGTTCTAAAGCTGAAGCCGATTAGAGGAGTCTATATCTCCTGAATGACGTGTTAGTGCTCTTGCTGTGCTCAGCCATTAGCTGGGAGCAACCAATTGGAAGCATGAAGTCAACACACAAATACAGGAGTGGATCCAAGAGTTCCGGGGCAGGCAGTTCCTCAGTTGTGCTACCCACATCAGGATGTCAGCATGGGCACCAATATGGTATCCTAAGAAGCAAGTGAAGAACAAGAAGGAGGGAGTGTTGAATTACATGAAATGCTGATGAGAGGTTGAAGAAGAGGAAGGCTAAAAACTAACAACTGGATTTAAAAACATGGAGTTTGTTGATGGATTTGACCAGAATGGTTTTGGTGGAATGTGATGAGTGAAGCCTGACTTGATTGGGTTTAACAGTGAATGGGAGGAAAGAAATCAGAGCATGAAAACAGGCTCCTCTTTGAAAATTTGTTACAAAGGAAAACCAAAGAAATGATGAGCAATTTCAGTGGGAAGTGGGGTGAAGAAAAAGTTTTTTTCTTTTGAAAGACAGAAGAATTTATAAGCATGTTTATGTGCTGATAGAAAAATTCAGTAATTATCCCAAACACTTAATGGCCTTGTAGTAGATTGTGATCATGCATTTTTCCATCTCTGTTTCCAGGCCTCTTGGTGATGTGATTTTGCTCCCATCAAAAGGTGGCATCTACTTCCTCAACTCCATTATCTGAGCTGACCTTGACCCACAGAAATACTATAGAATTGACACCATACTCCTTCTGAGGCTCGGCTTTAAGAAGCCTGCAGCTTCTGCTTTCACCTTCTTGGAACTCTCTCCATCATTTAAAGAAGTCCAATCTAGCTAGTGGTGGAGGAGAGCAACACATGGAGGAGGACTGAGGTAGCCCAGCCAATAGCCAGCACTGACCATCAGATGTTTGTGTGAGATTACCCAGCTCTAGTCAGATCTCTAGGGGACTGCAGTGGATGAGTGCTCCCCACCATGGCAGCAGAACTGCCCAGCTAACTCCAAATTGCCAATCCGAGATTCATGAGACAGAAGGAATGACTGATTGTCAGTACTTTTGAGGTAATTGATACTTCGAGACCCCAAATACGTTTTTGAAAATCTTACTCTTCACTTTTCCTCTATGTGTGTTAACGTTTACATTGGATAAGCTAAGGAAAGTTCTACACACTAAATGCAATTTGTAGATTAGCTTGTCTATGTCTTAACTAGCTAAATATATTATCTTTCAAGGTCTTTTTCCTCTGGAGTGATATGTGCATGTACTTTTATTGCCTTTGGTTGCTCAACTTTTTACACATATTCTTGTGACAATTATAATCTATTACACTGTATTACAGACACTTGTTAATTTCCTGAGTGGGTACGGCATTGAGAAGATATGTCTATTATGAAACAACTCAAATTATATTTCTTTCACCAGGTCTCCCTCCCTACTCCCTCCCTTCTTCCTGAATTCCTACAGAATCTGCAAAAGTGCATTTTACTGAAGAGACCCAAATAAGTTTTTATTTGACATAACAAAGGATCTCTTAAAAATAAAAATGTAGAAAAATAATCTCTATAATATAGCTTTTGAAGTTAGAAGCTCCTGGACATAAAGTAACAAAGTAAAATCCTAAATTCCTCAAAAAGCTTCTAAATTGCCGAATGTATGCTTTGATGTAGCATCTAAGTTTTTAACAATTGCACAGAATATTTCTTTTACTCACATTAATGGTGTACATATACTCTATCACTTACCTGTATAAACTTGAGCCACTTAGCCATGTGATCTTGAATAAGATGCTTAATCTTTTTCTCCTTCATTTCCTTCACTTTAAGAGTGTCATAAATCTGGTAACTATCTTATAGATTTTTCTTAGAATTAAGTGATACATTTCCATATAGCCATAGAACAGATCCAGAATGTTATAAGCACTGAATATTAACAAGCATTATCGTCATACAACGTAATATCTGGTTTTTTCCTCATTATCACTTTAAAATGTTGGCTTTGGCTAATAATTCTAGAGAGCTGGCTCATTATTAATTTAGTTAAACATTCAGGCAAATGACATCCTTTATTTACTTTATATCTATGTTGTCTGGAACCAAATACCTGTGAACTCTGTGATGATAAGTAGTTACTGGATTTATTCTCTGCAGTAAAATCATGACTTCCACGGATGTCAAGTGGATTTAATTAATTTAAACCATAAAAATGTAAATGGAATTTGGGAGAATATTGTAAAATGAAAGATAAGGTCATTAGTAATAGTTCCAGACTTTATTATCTTCAAAAATAATGCTTCCCGCAAATTGTCCAAGAAAGAAATAGAGTTATCATCTACTGCCCTCAAAAGTCTGGACTAAAATTTTTGGGAAAACAGTATGAATAAATGGTTAATCATGATTAACCAGGTCCGTAAGAACTCATGACTTCATGTTGTTCATATGCTAAGGTTGTACCACACATGTTATTATAAGGCATCTTGTGGCTGGTGTACAAGATCGCAATTCATACTAACAGATGTTTGGGAAGGAAATTATTTGTTTAATTTGTTTATGAGTCACAGGATTTTTGTCTGAATGTAATTATAGGAGGAGACCACAATTTATGAATGGATTGTATTCCAAAAGTGCAGTTATGAGTCAGTTGTTTGGGACTAAGAACATATTTTTATGTATAAACTAGGTTAAATGTTAGTGTTTCCCAAGCAAGCCCACAAATAGCTGCTTTAACCCATTATTTGGCGACAGTATGTGCCTATTACTCCTCAGTCTCTGGAGAAAGGATTTGAGGGGAAAATGGCCTCTTCCTTTTCTGGCCAGTTTTCTTTGATTCCACTGGCGATAGCCTTTTCCCCTTTCCAGCTCTGCTTTTCCTCTGCTTTCTCATGAGAACTCATAAGCTCTAAACCACCCTGAAGACCTACAGCTCTGGTCTGACCCATTCTTGGCAAAATTTACACCATTCCAAAATTATCTGCCTCTCCTTCCACCAACATGTTCCATTTTTTTTTATGTTGCTTATGTCAAGTTACAGTAAGAAAACAATGTAGCTTAGTTATTTTTTATCCTAATGGGATTAAAAATTATCCCAGCAGTGTTTCTAATTTAAAACAAGATATTTGTTCATGTAAATTACTATATTTAGTGGACCTTATGACTAACAAAATAAAGGGAAAAAACCCAGACATTTTGGAGCAATTTCATATTGGAGTTAAGACCAATATGCAGACATTTACTGCCAAAAAAGACTGTCCTAGGAGTCATTTTCTTTGATTATATTTGTTTCTTACAACTTTTTCCTCTTTGCCCTTCGTAAACTAACGTGTTGTCTAAAACTCACCCAGTAGTTCCCATTTTAACAAACACAGAAAAACACTAAGCTAAAAAAAAGAAAAAAGAAAGATTTTATATGTGTATCTATTGCAGTTTCCCTGAATATACTTTTTCTTCTCACAAATCAATAGATGGCCAATTAATGCTATTTGTTTGTTTCCCAAACTGAGTAGTCTATTTCCTCCATAAATAGGGAGTATTTATTATTTGGGATTCATTGTATGTCTACAGCTTAGCCTGCCTAATACTTAATAAATTCCCAATAAATACTTCACGAATAAAGAAAAAATTAAAATCAACTTTTATTTTAAACATGCCACAACAGACACTTAAAGTACTTGAGCAGAATTAGTGAGGTATGCTCTATAGACCAACAAATCTCTGTTTAGGGAAATGAACAATGTGATAATTTGGCCTTTTGACTCTAGCTACTTTTATTTTTCTGGTAAGGATAAGGGTTAACTTTTGTTTTTATTATAAATAATAAATAGTCACTGTTTCCACCTAGAAAATCATGTTGATTTACTTATATTGTAGAAAAAAAAAGAACGAAAAATTAAGAAAGAAATGCTTTTGTAGTTGTTCTCAGGCAAAGCCCATAGACATTTGACAGTCAGTTGGCATTCTAGTTGAGAAGAGGGATTTAAATAATGAGGTATCCATAAAATAGAGTTTTTAAGTCACTTAACACATGCGTAAATAAAATTGAAACACATCAAGTGTGGAGGGGACGCAAAACACCTGAATTTAAATATGCAACCTGAGCCTAGAACAATGCAGTTTTATCTGGTGAGGTAATGCCACACAATGCAATAAACTTAAAAGTAATCCACACAGACTGTCATGTCGGACGTACTTTTCCTGAGTTTAAACAACTCTTCCCTTTCCAAAGCATTTGGGTGGCCGTCTCTGATTTACACTTGAAGCCTGACATGTACAACATGAGTCTGTGGGGTCTGGAGAGAACACACCACCACACAACAGATGGAGCTGCTTGTTTACTATCAGGTATGAGTTAATAACATGCAGTCGTGTAAAGACTTGCCCTCGATTCAACTCTTTTTAAGACTGTGCAGTGCTATTAAGTTCAGACGTAAAGTGTTATGGCACACATTGATCTCTTGGCGCATTCTTTTCAAATGAGTCATCTGCTCTTTATTTTCAACCATTCTTAAGTTAATCCTTTAAATGAAATTTCAACAGAGAATACTTCCCAAAGAACCCATGAGGATTAAATTCATTACAATAATAGTTTCTTAGCTTCAAACACTTGCATACAACAGTGACTTTACAAAATATTATTTTTGTACTGATACTACAAATTAAAAAATGGTGTTAGTCCACACATTTTCATAACAGATACATTAGGATTTGATGAAAACTTTCATAATGGTCACTCTTACAAATCACAGTAACATAAAGAGAGATTCCTTATTGCAAAGATTCCCGCTCAGTTTGTAATTTAATTTTCATTTTGAGACAGTTAACTCCTTTGAGTCTCCATATTGTTAATACATTAACTCCATGTGCCAAGAAATATGCAAGTGTTTACCTAGAGCTATTGGTAAGATCACATCTTTGTAGCTATTGATCTATCTATATAAGTGTCACAAGAAGTTACTGGTAGTATTATTACTAATACATACTAGTATATATTAATCAGCTATTAATAGCTGAAGATTTATGCAGATGTTTTAAGATGCTTATGCTTATTGCATTATCACAATTCTGAGCAAAAGGAGTGAAAATTATTCTCATTTTACACCTGAGTTAAGCAGCTTACTCAAAGTCAACTTGAGTAAATAAAACCATGATTCTGTCGTTGGAACAAAATTAAGAGCTTTTTTTTTTCCCCACAGTTACCTTTCCATAGGCACCTTTTGTTTGATTTGCAGAAACAGCAGTATGAAAGGGTGAGCCTTAAAAAACTGGTCTTGAACATAGACTTATCAAACATGATCTATAAGCCCCCAACTCTTCACTACCCTCAAACCAGATTCCATCTATTTAGCTCATCTCCGTTTTCATATATCTGTTCTTTCTGTTTCCATCACCCTAACACTTTTTTAGTTCCTCTATTTGAAATCTATGTAATCTTCACTACTGGGTTCAATGTCCACAGACCTACGAAATCTTCTACTGTTATCTGAGCCCTCGTTAATCTCTCTTTAGCAGTAGTGCCATTACTATATTATTCTTTGTTTTATACTGACTATTTTATTCACCTAAAAAAATAAAACTCATATTTTAACACTCCATTCTCTACCTTATTTCCATGTTTCTAATTATTTTCTATATTTGCTTATATGTATATATATTTTAAAATTTTTATCTATTTTCTCTATATGCCATATATATTTGTATCTGATATCATGATATCACATGACAGATATCACATAACAGAATAACACTCAAAGGGGGCAAATTAATTGCCTTTGTGAAATGAGCAGAACCAACACATTCCCATTTGTGTTTTGATAACACATATTACACAAAACATAAGAAAATGCATTAGAGATTTTAGCATCGTAAGGTATTAACAGTCATTATTTGTCTATCAGAAACCGTCCTGACATCTATTTTCCTTATTTAAGGAAATATTTATTTATAAAAGAAAATAGATTTAATTCACATATTGGCATTGACTTGACCAGTGAACAAATAAAGTGTAAGCCACTTATACAAAAACCATTCCCCTTGACATTGACTGACTCAGGTACGAGCATGTGATGCAGACCTGGTGACTACAAAGTAAGAAAGCATATGTTGAGGCATTTCTTGGAAAGTTTTCTCTATCTTAAAAAAGGACTAAGTTTTTGCCTTCATATGTTGCGGAGTAAAATGATGATGCCTAGAATTTCTGCAGCCATCTTATGATTTGAAAGGAAAACACATAAACAATGAATCTTGGAACACTGAATAAAATGAAATAAAATAAAGTTAAGATGTTAAAATAAATAAATAAATAAATAAACTCAAAAAAAAAAAAGAAGAAAGGAAAACACATTGAGTTTCTAAATTAGATTCCAAAGCCACACTTTCTCTAGAAATTCTGTAATGTAAACTAATAAATCTTATTATATGAAAGAATAAACCTTTCTTTTTAAGCTATATTTGGTTAGGTCTCTAGTTACTTGTAGCAGGATGCAGCATAATTGCTATAAATAGCCTAACATACAAATATTGTATGATCTCATTTATATGTGGAGTTATAATAACAACAACAAAAAAATCAAACTTATAGATACAGAGAGAAGATTGGTGGATGCCAGAGGTAGGGGGTAGGGAATGGGTGCAATGGGTGAACGGGATCAAAAGGTAGAAACTTCCAGTTATAAAATAAGTAAGTCATGATGATGTAATGTACCACATAGTGACTATAGTTAATAATACTATGTTGAATATTTGAAAGTTGCTAAGAAAGTATATAAAAAATACAAAATAACTGTGGTAATCGATGTTAACTAGACTTATTGTGGTAATTTTGCAATATATACAAATGTCGAATCAGTATGCTGTACACCTGAAACTAATATAATGTTATATGTCAATTTAACCTCAATAAAAAAAAAAATTAAAGAGCAAAAGTAGCTTAACAGATACTTAATCTTACTAGATACTCAGAGTGATTAAACAATATTGGGTTATTCCTTTGGGATGTGTAATAAAATATTGCACTTTGGGAGTTTGTGCCATTTTTTTCATTAGTTGACAAAAGTCACTAATCTTTGAAGAAGTAAAATAAATTGTTAATATGAAAGGAATTACCCTGAAAGAGTTTAACTATAGATAGAAGAAATGTCAAATGAGCAAAACTATATCTTCCTAAGGAGGAGTTTATATCAGTTGTTTATTACAGAATACTGTGAGTCATTAAAGGATTTACATAATAAAAGTATACATTTCCCCTGTATTTTGGTTAAAATAGTAGCATAGGTTTCTATACAGAATGCTAAAAATTTCTGATTTAACAAAGCATTTGCCATGATTACCAAACACTTCTTAACCAATAGAAAAAAATCATAAAGACTACCAAAATAAGATGATTTTGATTTAGTCTGCTTTTATTTCTTTCTAAATACCAATTTGAGTTCACTTGTCCTATTAAAAAGTGTGGGCTTTGAGGGAAAGATGAGCAAAGCATTCCAGATTTGCTAACATAGCACATTTTGACAGGTTGCTGTGCATAACATGATTGATCATCAGGATGAGAATAGAAATAAAAAGCAGAGATGAAATCATGCCAACCTGATGGAAATAAATGTTCTGTTAATCTTTTAATTATTTTTTGAATAAATTGAGCTGACTTTTGCTTTCTAGAGTTTATTTCACCACTTTGATATGTTTTACCTACTCAGCAAAAGAAAAAAAGTTTAAAAATTTTAATATATTATCATCAAGGCCACATGGTATAGAAGATAGAGTGAACACATTATTTGGGATATTTAAATAATGTATGTATATTTCTTCGTTGGTTACAGGAACAGAGGTCTTGCTTTTCTTCTCCTTGTGCTGTCATTTTTTGAATTTCCACTTATAAAGAGATGCTTGAAATGAGTTAGTTAACTAAAGCCACTCTTTTCTCTTACATAAAATTGGATACTATCATCTAATTCACATAATTATAAAACTCATCTTTAATAACATATAGGAAAGCACTTAATACTTGGCTTAACCTAGGTTTAGGAAACCTGAGAGGTTAACAACCTTTGTCTAGTGAAAATATCAAGTTTGTAAATTAATGAACACATTATTTAAAAATAATATTTTGCAGGAATAATATAAGCAAGATGGTCAAATAAGACATCTCTTCTCAATAACAGCAATTTGGCATTCATCAACATACAAAAATGCCTTTGCAGGAGCTTTGGGATTCAACACTAAATGCCAACAGGCCTAGGAGGAGTCTCACCCACCTGGGCATCAGGTAATAAACATATAGACCTTAGTCCCAGCAGAGGACCCTCTGGTGACCTGTGAACCAGCTCCAGCTTCTCTTGGCCACATGTTGAGAGCACCTGAAGAACACTCTTAGACAATCACTTACAGACCAGAGAAAGCCCAGGAATCCAGCAGAGAAGTTTCAGTAGTAAGAGACTACTGTGAACAATTATACGTAAAAAATTGTATTAAAGACATGGATAAATTCCTAGAAACATACAACATATCCAGATAGTCTAATAAAGAGTAGGGAGACTGGATCAGTAATCAAAAAAGTTCCAAGATATAAAAGCCTGGGACCAGATGGTTTCCCTGCTTAATTCTACCAAACATTTAAAGAATGAATACCAACAAAAAATTGAAGAGGAGGGGACACTTTCAGATTCACTTATAAAACCAGCTTTACACTGATACCAGAGCCAAATAAGGGCTATGCAAGATAATAAAACTACAAGCCAATATCCCTGATGAATATAGATAATACATGCAAAAATTCTCAACAAAATATTAGGAAAACAAATTCAACAGCATATTAAAAGAATCATACAGGATAATCAAGAGGACTTATCTGTGTGATGTATGGATGGTTCAACATACACAATAAATAAATGTGATACACTACATTGGTAAAATATAAAAACCATACGATAATCTCAATGATTGGAGAAAAAGTGACAAAATACCACATCCTTTCTTGATTAAAACTCTCAACAAATTAGGTATAGAAGGAATGTACCTCAATATAATAAAGGTCATACGTGATGAACTCCCAGCTGATATCATATGAAAAATTGAAAACTTTCCCTCTAAAGTCAGCAACATGACAAGGGTTCCCACTTTCACTGCTTCTATTCAGTGCAGTACTGGAAGTCCTAGTTAGAGAAATCAAGAAAGAAAAAGAAACAAATAGCATGCAGATTAGTAAGGAAGAAGTAAAATTGTCTCTTTGCAGATAATATGACCTTATATAGAGAAAATTCTAAAGGCATTGCCAAAAAACTATTAAAACTATTAAAACTAACAAGCAAATTCAGTATAAAGTTACAGGATACAAAATCAGCATGCAGAAATCAGTTACATTTTATATATTAATACTGAAATATCTGAAAAAGAAATAAGATAATCTTATTCACAATGGTGTCAAAAACAATGAAATATTTTGGAATAAATTTAAACAAAGAGATGAAAGATCTGTACATTGAAAAGTATAAGGCTGATAAAAGAAATTGAAGAAGACACAAATAAATGGAAAAGATATTCTGTGTTTATTGATCAGAAGAATTAATATTGCTAAAATGTCTACACCACTCAAACCCACCTACAGATTCAATCCTTATCAAAATTCCAATGGTATTTTCACAGAAATAGAACAACCTTAAAATTTGTATGGAATCACCAAAAACCCCAAGAAGCCAAAGTAATCCTGAGAAAGAAAACAAAACTGGAGGCATTACACTACCTAATTTCAAAGTATTTGCAAAGCTATAGTAATAAAAATGTTACGGTGCTGGCATAAAAATAGATCTCTAGGCCAATGGAATAGAATTGGGAACCCAGAAAGAAACCCTCACATATACCATCAACTAACATTTGACAAGAGATCCCAGAATACTCAATGGGGAAAGGATAGTCTCTTTAATAAATTGTGTTGGAAATACTGGATAATCACACTCTGAAGAATGAAATTGGGCCTTTATTCTAACCATTCACAAAAATTAACTAGAAACAAATTAAGACTTAAACAAAAGACCTGAAACCATAAAACTTCTAGAAGAGAAAAAGCTTCTTGACATTGGTCGGCAATGATCTTTTTGGGTATGACACCAAAAACACAAGTAACAAAAGTAAAAATCAATTAGTGGGACTATATCAAACTAAAAAGATTCTGCAGAGCAAAAGGAACAACAAAATGAAGAAGGCATTCTATGGAATGGGGACAGTAATTGCAAACCAAGTGAAAAGAGGTTACTATCCAATATACATAAAGAACTTATACAATTCAATAGCAAACAACCCCAAATAATCTGATTAAACAATGGCAGAGGAACTGAACAGATGTTTCTTCAAAGAAGAAATCTAATGGCCAACAGGTATAGGAAAAATTAACTTCATTAGTCATCAGGGAAATATAAATCAAAATCACAATGATATATCATCTCACACTTGTCAGAATGGCCATAATCAAAAGACAAGAGATAATATGTGTTGGCAAGAATTGTGCACTCTTGGTGGGTATATAAACTGTTTTATCTCTTATGAAAACAGTATGGAGGTTACTACAAAAATTAAAAAGAACTTACCATATGATCCAGCCATCCACTTCCTGGTATATATCCAAAGGAAATGAAATCAAGTTCTCCAGTAGATCTTAACTTCAAAATTCATTGCAACTGTATTCACAATAGCCAAAACATGGAAACCACCTAAGTGTCCATCCACAGATGAATCAATAAAGAAGATGTAAATATATACAACAGACTATTATTCAACCATGAGAAAGAAGGAATCATGCCATTTGTGACAACCTGAATGGACCTTGAGGGCATTATGCTAAATAACGAAGTTAGAGAAAGATAAATACTGGTTGATATCACTTATAAATGGAATCTAAAATGATGAACTCATAAAACAAGGAGTAGAATGATGGTTGTCAGGGGCTAGGTGTGGGGGAAAATGCTGAGATGTTGGGCAAAGGGTACAAACTTCCATTTATAAGATGAATAAATTCTAGGGATCTAAGGCACAGCATGGTGACCATATATTGTATTACATACAGTATTATATATTGTTAAATTATAATTTTAATTATACTTATTCTATAATTGAAAGTTGCTAAGAGAGTAGATCTTAAGTGTTCTCACTACAAAAAAGAAATGGCAATTATGGGAGATGTTGGAAGTATTAACTAACTCTACCGTGGGGATCATTTTGCAATATGTAAGAGTATCGAATCTTCACATTGTCCAACTTGAACTTACAGAATGTTACGTGTCAATTAGACCTCAGTAGAGCTGGAAAAAAGATAAAATATTATTTTGTTTTGAGTAATGTTTAAATAATTCTGAAAATAGTTTTACAACTGAATTTTTTTAACCTGATACATTTAGAAAATTATGTGATTCATCCTGCAAATGTTGCCACTTGTAGTCCATAAGAAATACACTTTAAAGGATAGAACTGATAAAAGCCTTCTATAAGTAAAATGTTATCATGTCTATGAATCACACATTAAAAATCACACATATTAAGTAAAACATCGAATAAGCAAGAAATACATATAGACGAAAGTCATATTTAAATTATTGGGACATAGTTCCATGTTATTTAGTAACTCAGAATATAACCTATTCTGCTCTTTGTAAAAATGATTATTTACATGTTTTAATTCCTGTTGGTTTAAAAAGTTCAGAGAAATTAAAATATTAATTTAAAGACATTATGATTAAAGAAAAATGAAAAAATGCCACCACAACAGACATCTATCATAGTCCAATAATGAACAAAATCTGCTAAATTACAATGGAAATGTAATTTTATTAGGCAAAGACAGCCAAATGAGCTCAGAAAGTGTGAACATTATCTATTTACTCATTTATTTGAAAAATAACTAGTAATTACTTTCTAGTTGTCAGATTCAATGCCAATTTCCCTGGCAAGTTACATAATTAAAGAGAGGAAAACTTCTACTCGCAAGAAGGTTCTATCCAGTAACTGTAAGGAGTCTATAAAAGAAACTGGTTGAAGAAAATTGCACTTCAAATAATGTCAGTTGATACAATGAATGCAAACACAAGTTTAAGAGAAAACTTGGAGCTGAAAGCCTAACAGGAAATCATGAAGTAGTAAAGACATGCTATTAGGATAAGCTGTCATTCAAGCTGGCATTGATGACAATATTATGACTTTCTTCCACAGATGACTATGATGGATTATCATGAGAAATAGGGGAAGAAGCAAAAAGAGGGCAGCATTAAATGTATCATTTCCGGATTCAAGGAGTAAAGTAAAAAATGAAAATCACCTCTAGAAATAATAACCATTCACCTTCGCTTTCATTTATATTATTTCAACAGATAACCTAATAACACTTCATATTCCTAAAGGGAACTTTTGTTTCTTCTAAGCACAATTTAAGATATTAAGATATTAATATTTAGATTATACAAAGTTTGACTTGTTACATATGAGAAGATTGCATGGATGTGATTTTTGATTCCCATTATGAAGAAAGAAAATGGCAAATAGGTTTTTCATGTTGAGAAAGATAGTGGAGAAGGTGTGCACAAAGAGAGTTAGCTGTTCCCTTACTTGATTTTAAGTAAAGGAAATTAATTCTGAGTGTATTTGTCTTTGTTACTCTGGTCTCTGAATCAAAAAAATATATATATTGACAGTTAAATGCTTATCCATTTATTTTGCAGAAGTAATGAGTAACAACTATCTGAATTGCAGGCACAGTAGTAAGAAAAAAATAGTAATATACCAGCTTGATGGAAAGAGACTATAGAAAGCATCTGACTCAGGGTGAAATGAATGAGGAAAATGGTGAAAGAATATTTGTTGAATGAATAAAGAATGAATACAGAAAGTATTAGGCCATTGATTTTAACTGCTTGCATTCCACTTTGTGAATATATGGAAATTTATTCACTTTCTTATTGATTCATGTTAATTGGTTCTATTTTTGTTATTAACAAATATTGCTATAAATCGTCTTACGTATGTGTTTAGTAGACACCTACGTGAAGTTCTCTAGAATGAAATAACTAGAAATAGAATTGCTGTGTCTTATGGGATGCATGTTTTCTATTTCAATGTTGTAGGAAATCTAGAGAAGTTCCTTCACATTTAGATACAAATTGTACTATATATTACAATACTGTAGAATTTTATAACCATTTCAGATGCACTAATCAGTAGGGCTTAGATGTTAGAGGGTGTTTTTAGAATGTTACCTAGAAAAAGCATGGCAAATTGATTTCCATTATGAATATCATATTTATGTTAGAGTATATAAATATATATCAACATATATGAATTATATAAATGTCTATCGTTTCCTAGAGTGCATTAACAAGAATTTTGAGGCCATGATTAAGTTTCAAATAGAGTTTTGTGATTCAAAATAATGTTTGTCTTGTTTGGGGGTGTTGAGAATTTTGGTGAATGTAGTAAGTATTTGCCATTTGAAATGTCTCTGTAATAGACTCAGAGAGAATGGTGCAGAATTTCTAGAATTTGGCATTAGCTGGGATATAGATATATTTTTCTTATATAGCCAATGACCATGCTAGGTTTTTTTATTTTATTTTTTAGGTTTATTTATTTATTTATTTATTTATTTATTTATTTATTTATTTATTTGACAGAGGGAGAGAGAATGCGCGTGCACGCCAAGCAGGGGAGAGAGAGAAGCAGACTCCTCGCTGAGCAGGGAGCTGCATGTGAGACTTGATCCCAGGACTCTGGGGTCATGACCCAAGCTGAAGGTAGTTGTTTAACCAACTGAGCTACCCAGGCGCCCTAGCTTTTTATTCTTAAAGAATAATAATTTTAGTGAGAAATCTTACTTATTTCCTTGTACATGTTGATACACTCATGATCTCTTGTACTACTAACATAAAGAAAAAATAAAATCTGGTCAATAATGTACACAAAAAGAAGAGTTATTACGCAGTATCTCTATTTTTAATTTACTGAGTATTTTCCGTTAGGGTTATTTTTCTTTGAGTTTTGGGAAGTTTATGGATACATTTGGTGTCTTATTTTCTTCTGGAAGTTAATCTTAACAAAATATTGATGGCTTACTAAATAGTAATACTTTGTCAGATACTTCAGACACATGCATACATATACACACATATAGGCAATGTATATTTTGCTTAAAAATAGCGTGGTTACATGTCTATAAACTGTTTTATTTCATTTTGAAGTTATTTTTACTCTTATTTATTTTTCTCTTGAAGACATATTTATTTATAAATACCTATCAGTTATCTACTATATTCCTGATATGTACTTTGCAAAGATTAAGGTAGCTTGGGTCAATATTTTAGTTTTATAGAATTGCATGGTCCCAATAAAACTAAAAGTTTTCTATTAATAGATATTTTAGTAAATATGAATGAATAAGTATTCAGGCCAACATATTAAATTAGGTTTTATATTATTCATTCAAACATTTCCCAAATTAATATGTAAATAATACATCTATCACATAAAAATAATTTGAGAGAATAATTTTATGAAAAAGGAGAAGTAAGCTATAAAATTTTCAAGTGACAATGACTATTGGCACTCAGAATATATAAAACTGAAGATAACCACTGATCAAAATTTAGTAATTGGAGAATATCTCCATTCTTAAAATTTACTTAATTTATTACTACGTAGTACTAAAGAATCACCACTCTTGTGGTACACATGAATTAATCTAAAGTAAAGCAAAATGCAAAAGTAATAATATTATGTGTCCATATGATATAAAATGTTATAAGGTTTACATCAAACAAATATATAAAAGTATTAACATTTATAAAATATGAAGAATAGCTTGTAAAAAAACAGCTGATTCTAAAAACAGCAAAATTTTGACATTATATTATGTAAAATCAATTAAGAAGCCATATAAATACTAAAAAAAAATTTATTAACTCATGTTTATTTATTTCCTCTTTTCAGGTCAGAGACCACTAGAATCATCTACTTGGTCTCACTTGAGAAGCCAAAATTATTTTTAAAGAGTTTCAAGTATATTCTAGAGCTTTATTCCAGAATAGTGGGGTTCTTTATATTTTTAAAACAGAGTATGTGAAAGGCTCACCTCTCAAACCTAACCGCCTTTGATGACTCACGTAAGTTATTAGATGTAATGGCACATCAGTAAGAACCTGGAAATTGTCCAATGCATTCCTTTTGAGATGGGTTACACCCACTGAAGGAGACAACACATTGAAGGCCATGGGTTTTTTTAAAGATTTTATTTATTTATTTGAAAGAGAGAGACAAAAAAAGCAAAAGTGGGGGGAGGAGCAGAGAGACAGGGAGAAACAGACTCCTTGATGAGTGCAGAGCCCTTGTTCTGGCTCCATCCCAAGACACTGAGATCCTGACCTGAGCGGAAGTCAGAAGCTTAACCAACTGAAACCACCCAGGAGCCCTGGCCACAGATTTTATAAATGTCATTTTACCAAGTATTTCTGTTGAAAAGTTCATAACATAAGAATTGATGCTTATTTTTCAAGAATGAGAACAGAGTCTGCAGTTTTCTCAATTTTCTCAAAATTCTCTCAAAAATATTTGCCATACAATAGATGTGCTCTTAGGCATGAAGTGG
This sequence comes from Potos flavus, assembly GCA_028534135.1. Classification (NCBI taxonomy): domain Eukaryota; kingdom Metazoa; phylum Chordata; class Mammalia; order Carnivora; family Procyonidae; genus Potos; species Potos flavus. Next base: position 155,862,121 of record CM052898.1, read on the forward strand.
CTTATATCCCAATATAGAGTTCTTCCTTGATGATCTAATCAAGGTTTTTTTGTTGTTGTTATCTATATTATTAATCAGAGATATGTTTAGTGAATTGCTGAGGGATCTCCAAGAAAATATGGCTAGCTTAGTTCCCAATATTCTGATTCTCAACCTCTACATTTTATTGCTATTATCAGGGAATTTTTTTTAACTTACACTCAAACAAGTTTTGCTATTGTTAATGTTTATTGAAAAATAGATACATAAATCAAATCAAATTAAATCTGTCACATTTTCAGATATTTTTTCTCTCTACAGATTGTTCACAAAATCTACCCAAGTTATTTTGTGTATCAATAGTTACTTAAATATTTTTTAGAATTCCCTTTTATCAATCTTTAGTGTTTTTGAGTGTATTTCTTTTTATCAATTTTTTAGTGGTTATTCTAGGTAGTACACTTACATACATAATTTATTGTAGTATACTGATGTAGACACTTTACCAGTTAGAGTGAAGTATAGAAAATTTTTCTTCATTTAAATTATTTTCACCCACTTATAATATAAACTGTCTTCAATACTTCCCTCTATACCTTGAGAAGCACATCAGAATAATGTTATAATTTCTTCTTTAATTATCAAACATAGTTTAGAAAACTCAAGAGATGAAAGTCCATTATATATAAATATATATATATACATATATATATATATTTATTAACACATAATGTATTATTTGCCCCAGGGTACATGTCTGTGAATCTTCAGGCTTACACATTTCACAGCACTTACCATAGCACATTATATTTACTCATTTTTGTACTCTTTCTATTGTTCTGTCTTTATTTCTAATATTCTGAGTTTCCTTCTTTATTCATTTTCTTCCTGTTTTAGGAAATTTCTTAAGCCAGTCTCTTAGGGTAGTTCTGCTAGTGACAAACTCTTTTAGTTTTCTTTTGTCTGAGAATGTCTTAATTTCTACTCCATTATTAAATGATACTTTGGCAGGATATAGGATTCTGGGATGGCTATTTTTTTATTAATTACCTGAAAAATGTATATGCCCCTTCTTTGATTTCTGATTTGAACTTACTTGAATAGTTCCTCGTAGTAAGGTATAGTTTTTTTCTTGCTCCCTTCAAGGCTCTGTTTTCTTGTCTTTAGTGTTGAGAAGTTTGATTCTTGACATGGATATCTTTGGCTTATTCTGTTTTGGATTTCCTCAGCTTCTTTAATCTGTAGATTTATGGGTATTTTGTTTGCTTCCCAAATTCAGGAGCTTTTTATTTGTTTATTTATTTATTTTTTCAGGAGCTTTTTAAATACTTGTCAGGGGCCACTTTCTTTCTCTTCTTTTTCTGAGACTCTGCTGACATGTACTTTAGCTCTTTTATTACAGTTCCATGGGTCTCTGAGGATCTGTTTATTTTTTTTCATTCTATTTTCTTTCTGTTGTTCAGACTCAGTAATTTGCATTGTTCAATCTTTAACGTCACTGATTCTTAACGCTTTTCTTTCCATTTTATTGTTAGGCATATACATTGAGTTTTAATTCTAGTTATTTTATGTTTGGTTCTAAAATTTCTATTTCATTCTTTTTACATTTTATATTTCTTGGTTAAGACTTTCTATTTTGTTTCCATTTGTCTGAAGCATGTTTGTAATTTCTCTTTTTATTGAAGTATAACTGACATACAACATTATGTTTCAGGTATACGACATAATGATTTGACATTTATATACATTATGAAATGGTCACCATAGTAAGTCTAGTTGCCATTTGTCACCTGTTATTACAATATTATTGAGTATATTCCTTATGCTGTATTTTATATCCATGTGACTTATTTACTTTATAACTAGAAGTTTGTACCTTTTAATTCTTTTCATCTAACATAATCATAATTTCTTGTTGAAGTATTTTTATAAGAGCTATTTTGAAAACATTGTTAAATAATTCCAACATCAGTATCATCTCAATGCTAGTATCTGTTGATTGTCTTTTCTGATTCAACCTGAAATTTTTCTGATTCATGCTATGGTGGGTTTCTTTCATGATTATCCATGATATTTTATATATCTTCTTATGACACACTGAATCTCATTTAAATCTTCTGTTTTATCAGGTCTCCTTTGGAATCATGATGGTTGGGGAGGGGAGAGAAAGCTTCCTTGTTACTGCCAGGTTGAGATGAAAGTTGCTTCCCAGATGAGCTTCTGTTAATACCCTGAGAGAGGGAGGAAAGATGCCTCATAACAACTGGATGTGGGTGAGAGTTCAGAATCCTCACTAGACATCCACCTTGGCTGGGAGGGTTAGGAGCACCTCGTTAATTGCTTCTTATTTAATGAAAAGGCCTTGTCACTGCTAGAATATGGTGAAATTCACAGTTTCCATTATGACCCTCTCACATCACCCCAACTGAGAGGGGCAGGGGTGCTTGTTACTGCTGGATTAGGATAGAAATCCTAGGTTCTCAATAGGCCTTCTCTGACATAACCCCTCTGTGGGAGGAACAAAATACCTTGTTATAGCTAGATAAGGTTGGAAGTCTAGGCTGCCCACTCAAATTTTGCTGATTGGGGTAGAGGTGGAGCCACTGTTTTTTCCATGATGCTTGCATGGAGTAGAACTCTTCCTTCCTTCCTTCCTTTCTTCCTTCCTTCCTTCCTTCCTTCCTTCCTTCCTTCCTTCCTTCCTTCCAAGTTATTATTTAAATTCCAGTTAGTTAACATACAGTTTAATATTAGCTTTAGGTGTAGATTTAGTGATTCATCATTTACATACAATACCCTTCTAAACATCTTCTGTCTTGCTTTGCTGCCCTTTTCCTTATTGTTTGGTTATAAAGAGCAGGCTTTCTTTGGGGCTTTTTGTTGTTGTGCTCATTGATGCCAACTTCTTCAGCACTCAGTTTGTGATATGAGCAAAATGAAAACCTAAGGAACTAACTGGCATGTCTTCCTTTGGGTCCTACGTTCCCTGGATGGTCATCCTTCATCTCTTTACCTTTAAGAGCCTTCTTATGTATAGTTAGTATATAATGTACAGGGTTTTAGCTGCACTTAGGGAGTGTATAGGAAGAAGTGCATCTACTCCATGTTTTTTCAGGATTAAAAATCCATTATCTATATACTTTTGAAAGTTACTTACCTCTTAGGGCTTCTATGCTCTTATATATGCTATAAAGAAATGGATTTAGTATAGTTTTAGGTCCTCTCGAGTGTTTCTATTATAGGGAAAAAGCACAGGATTTTGGTTTATATGTATGTAGGTCTGAACTTTGACTCTGCTATATACCAGTGATATGAACCTAGACAAGTGATTTAATTTCCATATCCTTCTTTACCTATAATATAATGTCCATTCCTAAGGTTATCGTAAGGTTTGTATATAAAGCTATAGGCATATAGTGGGCACACAAAATTAATTCTTCTCCCTTTTATTTTGAAGCTTTATTTAACCTCCGACTTTTTATTACCAAAATGTATTGTGCAGAAGAGTGTATATAGAAAGTTTATAAGAGAAGAAAATAAGCTGTGGTACAAATTTTGATGTAATTTAGCTACTGAACATATATTACCTTCAAAGCCTTCTAGGTTTTCCTTTTATCACTTCTAGAGTCCTGCACCACTGAGAATTTGCTTGGGCTTCAAAATAAAAATCTCTTAGTTGAAAAACAACTAGATCATAAAGTTTATTAAATCTTTTAACTCTCATAGATATTTTAATTTTCTTTGGGAAGGTAGATATAATACATGAATATCCTTGCACATATATTTTTTAGATTTAATTCAAAATATAAGGAACTAGATATTATTCAGTATTATAGTTATCCACATATTTCAGTCCCAGTTAATGTCATATAATGCTTATGTTAGTGATCTCCAAGGAATTCTCTTGTCATTTGTCTTCTTAAGAATGTCTTGAATCTACTAAACAAGTAATTATTCATTTTACCATTTTAAGTAATTATAATTGCAAACCAAAACTTCTAATTAAGAACATCAGTTGTTGATTTAAATAGAAATACTTCTGGTTAAATATAGGAAATAAGATGATTTAGAAAATGTGCAGCTTTAATTTGAACGAATGTTGGCTTTTTAAATGTTTGTTAAATAATAAAAATTCTTTTTAGTGATTCTGTATTAATTTTTTTAGCACAGTGATAACAACAAATAAGATTTTTCCTAGTTTTATATTTAACAGAACTTCTGCAAATAGGAAATAAACATAACCTAAATGCCTTTAATCCCACAGTCAAACCAATGGTTATTTTATGAAAATGACTTTATTGCTAAAATTAATTTATAGTTCATTTAACTTAACAATCTAATGGAATAGATTTTTTAAATACTATGTCAAATTCCTTCCATTTGTCAGTGATAGACTAGAAGGGAAGCAGAAACAATATTTAAGACTCAGTATAATGAGAGAGAGATCCAGAGATGCTTTACATTCTATCCTGTACTTCTCCAGTAGTTCATTGTGTGTATCATTTGTGATAAATCATAGCTTCCTTGTACTATATCATCATCATTGTCATCCAAAGGCATTCAGAACCCACAGAAGTATAAATTACCGCTCAAGAGACAGTGAACCACACTGGAAAATGCATTCACATTTTTAAGCTTCTGAAATAAACATTGATAAAGTAATTAACCAGATAGAACCTGGTTTGAATATTTGGGCACAATATTATTGAGTTGGCATCAATCTTCTCTTTCTCATATGTCAAATGAAGATAAATAATTGCTTAGTTACACTTCATACACTTAAAGGACAAAGAACACTATATTTTTAGGAAATTATTAAGAAAATCATTTAACTGATCTTTGTCCTAAATATGTACTTTGAGAGTGACATAAATAAAAGTAAATTTTCAGGGGATGAGAAAAAAAAACACCAAAACTCATACAAATCCTTCATTTTCACCCAGTAGAATTCTAACTAGTGATTTATCGTGTAAATTCTACTCTATATCCAAAATTTAGGGCTACTATCTTTTTCTGAGAAACTCTTTTGAATTCCACAAGATTATATGCTCCTAGTACTTACTACATAAGTTTATGATTATGTATATACATTTTCTTACCGCCTTGAAAACCCTGAGGACAGAGTCAAAAAATCTTCTGAGTTCTATCTTCAAACACAATGCAGTGAATGTCTGGATTTCAAAAAATACTTGAGGAATGAATGTAAGAAAACATTCATATGCAATGTTTTCATCAGGCAAAACAAGTTTGTGGATAATAATAAGGTAAATTTTTTAAATCCTTGTATTGAAATCACTTGAATATTAATCAATCTTGTTACTTCATTTTTATTTCAAAATATCACATATTATGTATGTGCCTGGGATCTTTACTGAATATATTTCATTGCTTTATTTTCAGCAGATGATATCTCACAAGAAATTAATCCTATCACATTGCTTTAATATAAAATATTATATCTTCTTATTCATGTTCATACCTTTCTCTCAACTCCACACATAAAAATACTCTGAACTCACATGGTTAAAAGAGATAGTGATGGAGGCATAGAGACATATAGATGAAGTAAAAAAATAGTCAGTAGTAGAACCAAACATTGATTATAAAGCCTCCAAGATAATTTAATGAAAAAGCTGGTCTTTTTGACATATGGAAAAATTAGATGTTTATATACAAAAACTGATACTGACTAGGAACCTAAACAAGAAGAGCTATACCTGTAAAATTTCTAAAGGAAAAAAGTGGATTAAAATCTTTGTGACCTTGCACTGACAAAAATTTCTTAGATAAGACAAAAAAACCATAAACTGTAAAAGAAAATATGTATAAATTAGTCTTCATCAATGTTAAAACCTCTCTTCTTTGAAAATTGCTGTTAGGTAAAGGAAAAAGACATGTCACAGATTGGAAAAAATATATATTTGCAAAACATATATCTGATGCCAGATTTTTGCCTGCGATTCACAAAAAACAAAACAAAACAAAACAAAACAAAAACCTTTTGCTACCCAATAATAAAAACACAGAAAAACAATTCCAAAATGAGCAAAATATTTGAACAAATACTTTACCAAGAAAGATAGTTAGTTAGAAAGCATTGAAAAATATGTTCAACCTCTTCAGTCATCAGAAAAACACAAATAAAAGCCATAATTGAGATATCATTATGTAATTACTAGAATGGCTAAAATAAATTTGACAATACCTTATGATGTTCAGAATGTGGAGCAACTAGAAATCACATTCGTTTCTGCTGGGAATGCAAAACTGTACAGTCACTTTGGAAAACACTGTGGCAGTTTCTTATGAAGGTAAACACTTATTTATGACCCTTCCATTTCATCCCCATATATATTGCCCCAGACAAATGATGATATCTTTTATACAAAAACTTGGACTCAAATACTCATAAGCTTATCCTTTATGGCAGAAAAAAAGAAAGGGAGAAAGAAAAAACTAGATACAACCCAAATATCCACCAACTGGTGAATGAATAAACAAACTGTGGTATATCCATTTAATAGGATATTACTCAATTATTAAAAAATGGATTGTTAATATATGCAACAGTATGGATGAATATCAAAAGCACATGTTAAGTAGAAGATAAAACATAAATATTACATGATTCCATTTATATGACATTCCAGAAAGACAAAACCATAGGGATAGAAAGCAGAACCGCATTTTTTAAGAGTTTAGGATGAAAGAAAGATTACTGAGATATAAAGGAATTTGGAGGTAATGGATGTGCTCTATATTTTAATTGTGATGATATTTATACAGCTGTATGCATTTGTTAAAAAATATCAAACTATAGATGCAAAATCTTAGTTTTATTGTATCTCCATAAAAAGACATACTTAAATATCCTAATGAGTTTAACCCAACTATTTTAAGTGAAACCTATCTCCCATTTCTGATCCCCCTTATCTTACTGTACTTTTTATTTTCTTTCAGAGCACTTATAACCTTATAATATACTATTTATTTGTATACTTACTTATTTACTTATTATGCTATGGTTTACTGTCTGTCTCCTGCTAGAATATATTTTCCACCAATAGTATATGTAGTAATAGTATATACAGTGCCACCCAGATTCCCCACTCTGGATTGAGTCATTCATTATCTCCGGTTTCTACAAGTGTGAAGGTTGGCCACACCAAGATGTCTTTTTCTAGGAATTTCCCCAGGTCCAAGAGAACCACCTAGTCCAAGGTCACATTCCCTTCATGAAGTACACACATGTTGACTTGGAGGTCAGCATAGTATGGCCTAAAACCAAATCTGGTTTCTGGTTTGTTTTTATAGGGCATAGAAGATATGTTTTGAAGGTTCATAAGAAAGAGAATAAGAAAAGATGAGAAAGGAAAAGAGGAGGAGGAGGAGAAAGGGGAGAAAGAGAATATATGACAGAAATTGTATGTGACTCACAGACTCTAAAATATTTACTACTTGGTCCTTAAAGAAGTTCACTGGCTCCAGGAATGTTGATATAAGTATATACGGGACTGACCTATTTGTTTCTAGGAGCACAACTTTGAAGGGACATCCAAAAGATTGGCTGAGGTCTTTTTTGTGACTGTATGCTAGTTCCTTCCTTCACTTTTCCAGCATTGTTAGTAGAAATGATACTTCCAGCAAAGCTCCTCCATGCAAATCTTTGTTTTAAAATCTATTTTCTGGGAAGCCTGACCTAAGACAATCTGTGCTGGATTGGTCCAAGGAAGCAGATTCTCATGTATGCCTTGGGTTTGGGCCACTCACTTGTAGACTAAGAATGAGGACTTCTTCACTGGTAGTGGACATGGTAGCTTGTAGCAGTGCAATTGTTAATATTTTGCTGATAGTCAATTAGGATGAACTACCACTATAAAAAGATTCAAGGCTGATGCAATATTTCAGGAAAGTGAGGGTTTGGGGGGAAAGCATTAATTATAACAACAATGGAATCTGATGAGTTTTGCTGAATACCATTGTCTCATTGGAGAAATACAATAAATGAAAAACTGAGGGTGCATGATCACTGCATGAAGGTGAAGTGTGAATGTCAGAGGTCCTCCTTAACAGCATTTTAAAAAGTCTTTCATCTCTTGCATGTACTTAGAATAAACTAAGGAAGTGCTGAACCTATTTAGAGAGAAAGGAACTATACCCCAAAAGACTGTTGGACCTACCTAACATGCATAAACAAAACCAGGGATGTAAATATGAGACTGAATTCTAAGGTTGCCTGACTTATGGGGCAAAACATAAGATTTGATAAGAGAACATTTGTCTTATTATTATTCTGGGATATAGTATTTAGCTCCCTGGCAATGACTATGGTAGACTGATAACACGCTGCTAATATGACTTTTGGAAACTTGGAGAAAGTAATAGCCCACATTAACTCTCTTTCACTATAAAAACACACAGCAATCTAGGAATAAAAGGAAACTACTTCAACATAATAAAAACCATATAAGAAAATCCCATAGTGAACTTCATACACAATGGTGAAAGCCTAAAAACTTTTCCTCTATGATCAGGAACAAAGCAAGAATGCTGCTTTCATTACTTTTTTATTTAACACAGTACTGGAAATCTTGCCAAAGCAATTAGATAAGAAAAAGAAATAACAGACATCCAAACTTGAAAAGAAGTAAAATTATCTCCATTTGCAGATGATATGATGTTACATACAGAAAACTCTAAAGATTCCACCAAAAAAAAAAAAAGAGATCAGAACTAATAAACAAATTCAACAAAGTAGGATAAAAAGTTTATGGACAAAAGTCAGTTGTATTTCTACACAACGATGAATTTCTAAAATGGAAATTAAGAAAACTATTTTATTTGAAATAGTATCACAAAAAAATGAAATGCTTAGGAATTAACCTAGCCAAGGGGGTGAAACACTTGTATAGCAAAATATACAAAATATTGTTGAAAGACATTAAATAAGACATAAGTGGAAAGACCTCCAATGATCATGGGTTGGAAGACTTAGTATTGTTAATATTATTAAGATGTTAATACTGCCCAAGTCAATTTACGGATTCAATGTAATTTCTATAAAGATCCCATGGATGATTTTCACAGAAATTAAAAAAAAAAAATTTCATCCTAAAATTCATATGGAAAATCTCAAGGGACCCTGAACTGTTGAAAAAAAACTTGGAAAAGAAGAACAAAGCTGGAGGGCTGATTTTAAAATTTACTACAAATCTACAATCAAAACAGTGTTGTACTGGCATAAAGAAAGACATATAAACAAATGGAATAGAATTGAAAGCCTAGAAAAAACCCTCACATATATCGTCAAATGATTATCAACAAGAGTACAAAGACCATTCAATGTGAGAAAAGACAGTCTTTTCAACCAAGGTACAGGGAAAACTGAATAACAAGATTTAGAAGTACGAAGTTGAACCTTTACCTAATACCAGATATAATAATTAACTCAAGATAAATGAAAGATCTAAATGTAAGCCTGAAACTGTAAAACTCTAAAAAAAGAGCAAAAACTTTCTGACGTTTGGACTTGGCAATTTCTAAGCTATGATAGCAAAGGAATAGGCAACAACAAAAAAATAGACAAATTGGATTTCATAAAAATTAAAATTTCTGTGTATCAAAGGACACTACCAATGGATTGAAAGGCAACCCTATGGAATGGGAAAAAGTATTTGCAAATCGCATATTTAATGAAGGGTTAATACCCATAATATAAAGAGAATATCCAAAACTCAGTAACAAAAAAAATACCCCAATTCAAAAATGGACAAAGGGCTTAAATAAATAGGTATTTCTTCAAAGATGTGTGAATGAGCAGTAAACAAAAGTGGAAATAAATAAGTGCTCAATATTAATTATTAGGGAAATGTAAAACAAAACTACAATGAGGTACTACTTCACACCTTAGAATACCTACTATGAAAAACAAAACACAGAATAACAAGTGTTGTTGAGAATGTAGAGCCCTTGTGCGCTATTAATGGGAATGTAAATTGGTACAGCATAGTGGAAAACCATATGCTGGTTCCTTAAAAAATTAAAATAGAATTACCGTATGATCCAACAATTCCATTTCTGGGTATACACCCCAAAGAATCAAAAGCAGAGTTTCAGGGATATTGGTACACGCATGTTGTAGCAACTTTATTCACAATATTTAAACATGGTAGCAAACCAAGTGTCTGTGGACAGATAAATGGATAAGTAAAATGTGGCTTATACATACCATGAAATATTATTTGGTCTTAAAAAGGAAGGGAATTCTGAAATATGGTACAACATGGAAACACCTGAGGACATTATGCTATGGGAAATAAGCCAATCACAAAAGGCAAATACTGTATGATTTGACTTACATGATGTACCTAGAGAAGTCAAAATCATTGAAACAGAAGTGGAATGATGGATGCCAAGGACTGATTGATAGGAGGGAGAATGGGAGGTTATTATTTAATTGGCATAGAATTTTAGTTTTTCAAGATGGAAGGATTTCTAATGATGGGTGTTGGCGATTGTTGCACAATTCAAATGTACTTAGTATCACTGACTTGTATATTAAAAAGGGTTAAGATGGTAAATTTCATGTTATGTATATTTTATCTCAATAAAAATACTGTTTCCCCAATATTTTTCAACACAGAATGATTATAAATGATAATAAAGTGGTTAATAAAAATTCATGAGATCTTAAATGTCCATATGTATTAAATCTTTACAAAGAAACATCCGGCAGCATGGTGTCTGATAGTGATCTTGAGGGGAAATTGCTTATTAGTGACTTAAAGAGAACCATGTCATCTATTGAATTGCTAACATTATATCCTCTTGCACCTGGATTTTCCTTGGAGGTCACCCTTTTAGACATTAGCCAGATTTGACCCTGCTGAGCTTGAAAGCTCTGATGAGCTCATAGCCCAAGGTGGTGTCGTTTTAAGACTGCATTACAATAAGAGTGTATCTGTCACAGATAAAAATGCAGGAGCATATTTATGTCTTCATGTAATCCATCCATTGCTTTTTATAAACCTAAAGTTCTCCAGGGAGTGACACAAATTCACATAATGTTCCTCTGCGTTACAATTTGTATTTTGATCTCTACTTAAGCTGATAGGTTTTTTTTTTAATTTTTTTATAATAATAACCGGGATACCCCCTAGTGAATGCACACGTGTAGACATTAAAAAGTAAAAATTAGCTTAGTGATTCAAGTTAAAGTCAGAATTCTGTTATTCTGAATTATTTCTAATTTCACCTGCTCTGATTTTCAATCAAATAATACAATTTCAGGTTTGAAATTTACCAACTCTTTCCCCACTGTTTAGTGGGGTGTTTCTCCATGTGTCCCCAGTTAATCTCTACATGGGATGCCACTGGGCACCCTTGCCTACTTCCCACAAGTATGAACAGAGCAAAAGTTGCCGCTTCCTGACGGCGCATGGGAGAAGAATGAGGCACAAACAAGTCAGCTGCAAGAGAGACTGGGAGCAGGGGTCGGCAGTTGAGAAGACTGCCGCCCCGCACAACTCCTTAATCCCATATTTATTGGATACGAGATGATAATAAAGAAGATTATACATTGCTTGTAGGTAAACAAGAAGGAATGTGAGTCATAGTTGATCACAAGTCTTATAGATTAAACAAGGAGAAGAGAAGGGTGTGCCTGGTCAATCAGCATGGAATTCGTTATAGAATAAGCGCACTTAGCACTTGAACGGATAACCCCATCAGCAAGCTCTCCGGAGGCGGGGGAGATAACGAAAGAGGGAAGCAGGCGGTGTTCTGCCCTGAACGGGGCCGGGTGTTCCCAGCTGCTCGGCTTCCTTGAAGCAGGCGGTGTTCCGCCCTGAGCGAGCCGGGCATCCCCAGCTGCTCGGCTTCAAGAACGTATATCTTCCCCTCCACCTGAGGCCTGCTGCGACTACCAAGTTTTTCTCAAGGTTATCTTTAAGCATGCTTGCATGACCAGCACAACTCCTCCTGGTTATATTTTCAGCAGTATATTATTTTGAGGGATGGTTACAAAAGTTGTTTTGTTTTTTAAAATAATTCAGAGACTAAACAGTAAGCACCTATTATTTTTAGGTACTAAGTTATGAAAATTAATAAGGCAAAATATATAAGAATAACATATATGAATAAAAAAGTCATGACCTTATTGTAGACCCAGCAAATAGACAACACTGTGCAAATAAAGGTGCCTGCTAACAAATAGATATGATTTCATACTTTAGAGTAATTATTTCTGACACGTGAGAAAGCTTTTATTTTTAAAAATATTTCCAGATACTAAAATTACTGTGATACAACTGAAATATCTATTTGAACTCTCATAAAATGTACAGACCTGGGAAAATCATTTAACAGCTTGAGCTGCTCCTGGGTTACATTGATGACTTGAACCCAGAACCCACTTGCCAAGTGGCAGGGCTTAACTAGTTCCCAGAATGAGAAATGCTCTGTGGATGCAAAGTCATATAACCCTGTTTGTTGTCATGGCTCCTGCCGAGGCTCCTGAGGCCCTGCCACCCTCTTTACACTCTGCTGCCATGGCTTTTGGTGTGCCTAATCTAAGTGCTCTTAGTGTGGCCATCTTTGGACTTTGGTGTCTTTGGGGAGTCATCTTGCTTTCTCTTGCAGTCATGGGTTCTTCCTCAAGGCCTACATTGTTTTGACAATGTCATTTTCTACTATCCAGCCTTTTAGGGCAGGATCCTATGGCAGATACTGGGGATCCTCATCCTCTTACTTCATCACTTTGGCTTCTCCTTCTCAGCACTCAGGACTCGCAGGTTATAGAGACTGAAATGCACTAGAAATGATGGTGAGGAGGAGACAGTTGAGTCAGCTGAACTTGTAACACTCATCTCCGCATTTGCCCTTCCTCTTGTGTTCATTATCTTACCTAGTGAGTATCTTCCTGATCATTTAAGCCTGGAAACTGAGAGTCTTCTTGGCCTTTTTTAATCCTCTATACCCAATCACTTACCAAATCCTTGTATCATAGTCCCATTTAAATTCATTCATTCACTTATTCTCATATGCCCCAAATAATTATTGCATGCCGCTATGTACCATGTGGAGCTCTAGGAGCTTGAGGCACTGGAACAAAACCAACAAAGCCCTCAAGGGGCTTATGTTTTATTTCCACAGACAGAAAAATAAATTAAAAAAATAAATTTAAAAAGATATAATTTCAGGTTATATTTAATTCTAGTCAGAAAAATAAAGTAAGGATGCAGATAGGCCATCACCAATGGTGAGGGAGGAACTGGTTCCTCAAGGCTTTTCTGAGAAATAAACCTTTGAGCAAATATGTAAAAGGATGAAATTCACAGATCTGGGGGGAAAATGTTCAACAAGCAAAGAAAATGCTAACTTGAAAAAAACTTGGCACATTGAAGGAAAAGCAGAGTAATCTAATGTCAGGATGTAAATGATTTTGGAGAGATCAACTAAAGCCAGAATGCATAGTGTATTAAATGATTTTAGATTTCATTTGGAGGGAAAGCTATTAGAAAAGGGGAATAAACTGATCTGACTCCTAAAGTATTTTAACTCTAGGGATGTGCCGGTAAATATTTAACAACTGGCTTTTGGGGAGGAAGGGAAGCATTAATTGCTTTCATCTCTGCTGTGAATACACCCAGCATGGCCTAATTCACAGTGCCCAATACGACATCACTAGATGAAGAATTGGGAAGAGAGGCACACAATTGGCCTCTTGAGCTGTAAGAATAAATGAATACTGTCTCCTGGTTTTTTCAATAACACTTTGGGGTTTTGTTTGTTTTACTGCTTCTCATACTTCTTTCCTTTCGTGTACAACTTACGTGCCACAACACAGCACTGCTTTGTCCTCCTTTGCTCCCAGTCTCATCTCATGGAGACCTGCGCTCTCCAGTATGGTAGCACGTGAAATGTGGCTAGTGAGAAACCGAATATTTCATTTTGTTCGATTTTAATTAACTTGAATTTGAATTATTAAAGTGAAATTTGACTGTTATTGCAAAAATTTTGAGACTTTTGAACAACTCGGGCGAGTAAATCTTTTTCAATGTTAAGTTTTATGAAATCTAAATGCAGATCTAGCATTCCCACTGAAAACTTAGAATCTGAATTAAAAGGTGTTGTAAGTATAAAAGACAAACTGGATATCTGGCACTGAGAATGAACAAAAGAATGGATAATATCTGATTATCGATCTTCTTTTTCTTGGTAAGCATGTTGAAATGTTAATATTTTGGATAGATTGAGTTAGATAAAATCTATTTTTAAGACTAATTTCAATGGTTTCTTGTCACCATTTTTGCATGTGGTCACTAAAAAGTAAAATTACATATATGGGTTGCATTATTTTTGTATTAGACAGTGCTAATCTTGACTCTTGCTACTCAGTGTGTAGTCTACAAACCAGTGGCATTAGCATTACTTGGGAGCTTTTCAGAAATGGAAATCTTAGGCTCCTTCCCAGAACTACTAAATATGAAGTAGAATTTTGACAGGTTCTCAAGTCATTTGTACGCACATTAAATGTAGAGCAGGGATCTAGACAACTATGCAAGAGTAGTCTTTGCAGCTTATTGCCCTTCAATTCTGTCTTTCTCACTATTTTCTTTACAATGATGTCCATCCTTATTTAAAACTTGTAACGGGTCCAGGTTAATAGTCACATAAAGTGCAAACTTCTTACCTAGGTAGGCACACAAGTGGACTTTTGATAGTAACTCTCCATCCTTCCCTTCTGTATCTAATAACTTAAACACACAGTCATTTGTGAATTACTGGTTTATCTCCAAACACCTGCTATTTTCTATTTCTTGTTTCCATACATGTTGTTTCCTCTGCCTTGAATATCTTTTTCTTCCTAGTCCACATGGGGACATATTTCTTGTTAAGTTAGATTATCTAAAATTTTTAAATAAGGCATCCAGCTGCTTTCATTATCATGCTGAAGAATTGTTTGTTAGAACCACCCAAGGGGTATTCAGAAATTTTTTTCTTCCAGAATTCTATGCCATTGTTGGACTGTACAATTCCCTGACAACCAATGACTCAGACTTTGTGAAGTTTCATGTTAACTTGCACGTTGCACATACTAAGTATGCAAATGATCTTTTTCTGGTAGAAAATGTAACCCAAAGGCTATACTTTATTGTCATGAAAAACATTCATTTGGTATCTATGGATATTTTCTATAGAAGACATTTTCATTATACCTTTCTTTACTTTTTTTTTTTTTTAAACATGGTTTCTTTTAGTTCCTGGAACATGTTTGCAATACATGTTTTGAAGTTTTTACTAATTTCAATATTGAGCCTTCTCTCCACTTTTTCTTTCCCCATTTATAAGTCCAAGGAACTCCTGTTTCTTTGTAGGTCTCATATATTGTTCTTGTTAAAAACTAGGTGTCTTGGATCATATATTGTAGCAACTCTGAGTACTGATTGCCTTTTCTCTCCAGGAGTGTTGTCGTTTGCTCATTTATTTAGTGATTTGGTTAGAATAATTTAGGGAAGTCTATTTCTCCCTCTGTGTGAAGAGTCTGCTGTTTCTCTCAAGAGGGCACTACCTTGGGCATGCGCAGTTACCCTGATATGACAGTGGTTTCAGCAGGACTTTTTTTTACTGTCTCTTTGCTGGTTTCTCTGTTCAGGTGTCTGCCTCTGTTGGTAATACACATAGATGTTAGGCTCCACTCATTGCCAGCTGATTGCTCTATTGTCTTTGGCAATGACCTGGAGCAAAAATCTATCCAATTACATACATGCTCCTTTGTAGGGAAAATTTTTGAGGCCAATTTTCGAGGTTTGTTTTGATCCCACAAGGGCTCTTCTTTACTGTCTATTTCTTTAGTTCACTTGTAAGCTAGCAGGCTTATGATTTAGTTTCTTGTTTTCCTGAAGCTACCAGGTTCTCTTTATTAACATACCACCAGAATTTCCATTGTTTCCACAAGGGCCTTTAGTTGTAAACTTTTCTAATATGCTTCTAAATAAAGTCATTGCCTTTGGGAAGAGCTTTGAATCTCTCTGTTCCTATGACTTGCCTTTCTTCTTGTGAAAAATCTCTAAGCCATGGTTCTGAAGTTGGGAGCAAGGACAGAGGCCATCTACTCTTGCGATGACATCCCTGATTTATGAGCAGGGAGCTGGGCAGGGACAGTAGCCTCTGGTCTTCTTGGCTTGCCTCTTCAGCATGGAACCTCTGCACTATGAACTTTCTGGAATGAAGCTCATTATCCAGTATTCTCTGCCTACTATTCCTTGCCTCAAGCATCCATCTGCAAGTGAGGGCTGGGTCGATGAAGGGAGACTCCAATATCTCAGCTGTACTCATGTGGAAGTTAGCTTCTGCAACATAAAGCTGGGGGTTGGGTTATGAAAAATACTGGCCGTGTGCCCTTCCAGGGAGATACTGTAGCCCCTAACGGGGAGATGGGGGTACAATAAGTTCCATGGTTTCAGTGTTACCTACCCGGAATGGAGCTGTGTATATGGGAGCAGTGAAGGAGTATGCCTTGACTCAAGTGCCACTGATTCTCACTATTCTTACTGAAATTTAGTAGATTTTCTTAAATAAATGGTTCTTCATACGCTATGTGCCTGTATGCTTTTAGAACAACTTCAGAAATTTTAAATTGGTATTTGCTTTTTTAAAAAAAAATTTTTTTTTCACAAGCTGTGGTTGTTTGGCTGGGGTGTAAATGGGTCCTGGGAAATCCTCACATCAACCTTCCTGAAGTAGATCTCTAACTTTGTATCAATGCTCATAATCTTATTTTAGTATTTAAAATAAATAAAAATGTCACTTGTGATGGTCTATATAATATCCTATTTCTTGAATCCTTATGGAGGTAGCTTGACCATTTTACTGGTTTCTTTATTAATTCATAACTCAAAAAAGTCTTTGACACCCGTTTATTCTATATATATGAGTCTCATAAGAGAATCACAGTATGACATTCTAATTCCCGTTTGTGTAAACTTTCCTTGTAGAGACTTCCTGATTTCTCTGTACAGAATTAACCATTTCTTGATGTCTATCACCTTACCCTGTAGATATTTCTATTGCATTTATCATAACTGTTAAAACCTACCGTGTCCTTGCATTTCTTCTGATACAGTGGGATGTTAAAGACAGTGCGTCAGTCATGTGCTTTATTTATTTATTTATTTATTCAATACAAGTTTCCCATTTTTCTCTGTATATTATCTATATTGCCATATTTGCCCTTTCTATGAACTGCCTAAAAGAATTTTTGAAAAAGCTATAAGCAAACAATAATAAATTTAATTGAATTAGCACATACTCTCTCTGGGACTTGGTTTCCTCATTTATTAAATGAAAGAGGTAAGCTAGGTCAGAGATCAGTCTGCTTACCTCTCTCTTAGCATAATTTTGATAGATGGTGAGTGTGCATGCCTCTGTGTGTATGTGTGCGTGTGTGTGTGCATGTGTTGAAAATCTCTGTCTTTATATTATCTGACCAGAGACTGCTTTTTTCCTCTAAGATTAATGAAATAAAGGAAAAGGAGTTGAAAAAGAAACCATTTCCATTTCTGACACATGTGTATGGAGAGGAGGTGAGGCACAAAAAGTGCACGCATCAGAAATACAGTCCTCTAAATTTAAATTGTGTGATTCTCCCAACGCACAGAACACTCCTGTGAACAAATGCTAGTTCAGTTCTTAACTCTGTTACTTAGTCCTGGTTTAGGGTCCTGTTCTCAATCACTTGGACTTAATTTCTTCATATGTACAACTAGAATATTCTCATCTAGAAGAAAGAAATGAAATAAGAAATAAGTAAGCTATCTCATGCAGAGACAGCTTAGGAAGTATGAGTCAATCTGGAAACATGTTTAGAAACTCATCTCTTACTATTAAATGTTTATAAACCTTTTTATAAGTCTAAGAATTTTTATTTAAGTCTGGATGATATGAATACTGTTTTCACAGATAATTAATCTGTAAGGCACATTCTTTTATTTAATATATGTGACATATTCTATTTACTGTAAAAAATGGAATGCTTTAAATGTATTTCTGTTTTTCTCCCCTTCGCTCAGCATGTGTCATTTTTTCCCCGATTAAATCAAGGCCCTACTATGTATGTAACACTCTGTGAGGCATTAGCACAACCTCAGTGTGTTTATGGTATCCACCTGCAAGGAAATCGATTTTTTACAGACTAGATCTGGTCCTTTGAAAGACAAACACTTCTGGTTCCGTTTTAATACAGTTTTAACTAGCATGACATAATAGCTGGAACTCTATGTTAGCCATCTCCTGCAAAAGTCTTTCTGGTAGGTTGTCCATTTCAAATTTTACATGCAGTTTTTAAGTCATTTGGCTTTACTTTGAATTAATTATACTTGACTCTTCATTAATATTACATTTTTAAAGGTGTTGAATTTCATGGATGCCTCTTTAAAATCATCCATAAATCTAATGCACTATGTATGCATTTGATAAGGTAGTGTTACACTGGGGGAGGGGCTATAGGCAGATTTAACGGTTTTAAAGTTTATGTTATGGTTAGAATAACATATGAAATAATTTGACAAGTCAGTAATGGAATAATACTTCTGAGATAGCAAGGTATGTCCTTTATTTCTCCGGTATGCCTTGTTTTCCTTTGTCCTTCAGAAACAACTGATTTGTCTGTAGTCTTTGCTCCCAGGGAGGGACAGGACAAGAAAGAAAAAAAAGCCTTCCAGAATTTTTGTATTTAGTTTCCAAAAGCTTAAGCCCTTTGTCCTATATGCTAACGCAAACGCATAAAGAGGCCAAGGCAGACCCTGTGAAAGAGGAAAATGACCAGGTGTAAGAAACAGCAGTGGTAAGTGGCAACAAACACTGTCCTCAGTTTTTGGGAGTTTCTATCATGAAATAGAGAACATAAGTTCTTAGGTGAGTAACACTAGCTCACCACTATTTTTTGTGAAACAGGGATAGGGTCTCCTCAATCTCAGTATTTAAAATCTCTAAGAGAAGCTAGAAATCCAGATGTTAAAGTATTGTCAACTAATTTAAGTTTTTTTTTTCTCTTTTAAAAAAACCGTGTAATAAAATAATTGCTATGTTAAACAATGAAGATACTTGGAGTTGAATTTTTCCCCCATTGCCACATAGTTTTAGTTTTGCAGAAACAGACATGAGGGGAGAAATACCTTTGAAAATTTTCATAGGGAAAAATATTTTCCTACTTTGTCCAGATTTGAACAGTCTGAGATTTGTGTGAAGGGAAACAGACAGGAGGCAGTGAAAATTAAAAAGTATATAGGTCTGCCAATGAGGGCCGTGTGTACTGAAGAGGTGGAAACATTGCACGGAAGGAGTGGCTTGGTGATTCTTAAATGTGACAATAGGGAGCTTCTCACAGACTTCGTCACATGGTGAAATCCTCAGTGGACTCTAGGAGCCCTAAGACTAGCACTGAGCGGGCAACAGGGAAACACAGGAAAAAGAGACATCCTGGTGGAAAGCTGTGTGTAGTACGATCAGAGAAAGACTCTCTCTTGCTGCAGAAAGCCTGAGAGTTCCTTTGCCTTTATCTGACACACGTCTACGAAAGATGTTACTGAGGAGACAAGGTAGAAGTTTCCTAGAAGTTCAGCAGGATGAGGGCTCAAAGTAAATAGAATTAGTTCTAGCAAAATAAAATTATATTGCTGCCGTACATCTGAATTTAAATGCGTCACACCTGATGTATTTATTATTTGTTGCCTTTATGAACTGGAGTTCTTTTCTCTTTCTCTTCCCACCTATATAATTACTCTGTTTAATTTGTTCATTCTCATGATACACGTGTACATTTATGATAACTCGAAAAGCACATGCACTGAGATAAAGAAAAGTCAGTAGAATGTAATAATGAAAAACCTACAAAGTGCAAATTCAAAACCAAAACCTTTGATATGGCATTTGAACAATGTTAAAGAAATTAACACAAAGAAGACTGATGGAAAACCACATGCTGCATATGTTATAAATGGATCCTGGAAACAACAACAACAAAAAGTCAAAAAAGAAAAATTAACAGAACAGGAAATAAAATGAACGATCAAAACACAAGTGCAGAAGAGGCTGGCAATTATTGTTTCCTTACTGTCTCCTTGGCAAAGACGGTTTGATGGTGGTCTGAGGAATAGTAGATTCCTTATGTATCTTTATAAGTAGTCTACAGTTTATTTTTGTAATACTCCCAAACTCTCTTACATCTCTAGCAAGAAACTTTTTGTTTGACATTGGCACTTAGATGGTTTGGATAGATAGTCCCAATGCATAATAATCAGTCAGACAAATATTTGTTGACATTAATTTGTGGGCTAAGGACTATACTAGATTCCTTAGAATTATCAGCTATACATTACACATGGGACCTGCCCACAGAAGTGTACTTCTGGATTTTCAGTCGTAGCTAATATACATGTGTCCTCTACTGGGAAATAACAAATATCATAGGACAATGATGTATGTTACATGGCTTCTGTGAAACTTAACAAATATGAGGAATGGCTGGGCTAGTCAAATTTATCATGACACATAGGAAGTAAGGAAGTTACATAATTTTTCTTTTCCCTTGGCCAATTTCTCAGCATAATTTATTGGACATATATTCCTTTTACATTTTCTTATGACATTTCTTTTTTATGTAACACTTTTGTATATATACATTTCATTTAAGAGAAATCTATTCTCTTTCATTGATCTTTTTCTATTTGCAGAAATCCCATGCTATTTAAACTCACTGCCCTAATATTTGTTTAATATCTGCTCCTCTTTTGTAACTTTTAAATACTAGCTTAGGTTTTCTAAATATTAATTTTAAGTGACCTTTACATATTATCTGTATGTAGTTAATATAAAATAATATTTCCTTTAGGATTTTTTGAATATTAATGACCTAAAACATAAATACAATCACCTTATATGAGCAACAATAGCAAAAACACTAGAATGGATATAAGATATAATGTAAAAGTGCAAAATCTTTTGCCCAAATGTAGGAAATATAGAGACTCATATCTATTTTTTTTTTCAGGCAAGTGCCATTTAATACTCTATCATTCTGGCATAGTGCATTTTAGTGAATCCACAGACTTACTAACATTCCTTGGTAATGTTACCAAGGAATTGTTTATGTGCATTGAGCACTTGGTTCACTGAGTCATTGAGTCTAGTTCTATTCCAACAGTAGGACAAGTATCCAGACGAAGGATAGGCAGCCTGGAAACCTGATGCTCCACACAGAGTCAATGCCAAGCCTAGAGACTGCACTGCCTTCATTGTTAAAGATGAGCTCATGGCACATCTAGCAGGAAAAACTGCCAGGAAGTAAGGGGTCTGGCTCATTTTGCACCAAACTAAACTTCCATACTCTGTCTCAACATGTAAGGTCCATTTTATTGAAATCAATTTCAGGTGGATGTTCCTGAGATTAGACTGATGATATAAGCTTTTAAAAAATAGAAATGCTGTGTTTACTCTCGGACTGAACCTAAGGCCCAGATAATGGATTCACGGTTTTTACACAAAAAGCAATTGGTTTTTATACCCCAACATCTGGCAAACCCTAAAAACACTTAAAGCAATGTTCAAACTCATATAGGCAAGGTAAGCAGATGCTTCCCTGTGAATTTAACTGATTAAAAAATTCTACCAAAGTGATCAAATTAATAGACAGTGTGCTCTATCTACTATCTGTGGGTAAAATTTAGAATTTTCATAAAGATGGTAACTAGATTAGAGCAATACAATTCCAGGATAGGAATTTTCTGCAAAATAGGCTTATATCTTAATTTTCATGACCACTTTGCTTAATGATTTTCTTTCTCCTTTTATTGAAGTTTGGATACTTGCCTTTTTATTTAACTATGAACCAAGATGTTTAGCCTAGTTATACAACCATTCATGTAATTATCATCATGACAATGATATTGTTGCATTTAAATGACTTAAGTCTATAGTTTCATGAATGTGTGATAAATATTAAGTTTAAATTAAAATTAAAAATAAATTTCTGACCTAAATCACAGAAGTATAGAAGTCAGAGGAGGCAAACATTTATGAAATTTATTCAATAAAAGACGGTTATAACTTTGATCCTTAGAAAAATAGAAATTAAGAACTTTGTTTTGGGGTGGTCTCTTTTCATCCTAGTAAGTAAAGTTAATCTTTTTATTTTTTACTTTATTTTTTCATGATTTCAAAATTTAAAAAGACACCTGAACATGCTGACTGCATTGCAAAATTGCTTGTGCACTTGTCTTAGTTTTGTGTGTATGTTTAGAAAGGTATTACCCTGAAATTAGAGCAATCAGTATATAATCCATGAAGGACTCTCCCTTCAGATTTTAATTGTTGCTTTTGCTGTAAAATGCCCTCACAGGCTCTTTTAATTCTTTTGGCATTGTGAGCATTATTGTGCTAAAAAAAATAACAAATTTAGTACTTATTAATTTTGAGAATTTTTTTTTTCAAGATTTTATTTATTTATTTGAGAAAGAGAGAACAAATCAGAGAGAGCCTGCGCTAGGGGCAGTGACAGATGGGGAGGGAGAAGCAGACTCCCCGCTGAGCAAGTAACCCAATGTGGGGTTCGATCCCAGAACCCTGGAATCATGACTTGAGCTGAAGGCAGAGGCTTAACTGACTGAGTCACCCAGGGACCCCTAATTTTGAGAATTTATGTCTTTTTATTTTTTGGCATCTCACCACACATTTTCAAATATACTTTGGATGCTTAATCATCCTTCTAAGAATGAAGATTGAAATGATGAAAGTTAATATTGTTTTTACAAACATCATTATTTTCAAAACAAAAGGGATATAACAAACTGATGAGAGTTTTGTAACATGAACAGAGAAATTGGGAAAACAAAACTATATAGGATATATAAATAATTATAGTCATTAGAATCTCTGTTGTAATATGACTATGTACACATTTTGATCAAAGTTATTAAACCTAGAAAGCAATATTGCATTTTCAAAACGTGGATTAGTTTCTGAGAAGGACAAACTCATTAAGTAGTTTATTTAGCAAGAATAGTAGGATTACACAAATTCAAATCACCTCATTAACTCCTCAATTATCATGTTTAGTTGATTGGCCTATGCAAGGGAGATAGTATACAGCAATTGGCCACAACAAAGAAATTGGCATTAGATTACACCATTATCTACAACTTTACTAGAAGGCAATCTGAACAAGCTCTCACCTAAATAATATCATGTCTTTACTGAGCCTGTCTTATAATAATAAATAGAACTGTGAAGATATAAATGCCACATTGTAATGGATGCAATTCAACCGAAAACATGTTAGTGCAAATTGAAAGATGATTCTATCAAATAATGAATAGGAACAAAGTGAAATGTTCTATTCCTACTTTTCACTGCCAAAGTACCTGCAGGAATTTAAATCCTGTGCATAAGAATATCTTTTTAAAACCAGTTACTTTGTTAAACACTTTGAATACTCAATATATACATAGTACCATTTTTTTCTTTTCTTTTCTTTCTTTCTTTTTCCAAAAGCCAAAGAATTGGCAAGTGGTGGACCTAGGATTCAAAGCCAAGCTTAATTATGATGATTATTTAAATAATAAAGTAAATAATTACATTCTTAAACTTTATAAACATATATAACTGTAATGACACAAAGTAATTGATCAGGGAAATATCTAATAACATTAGGTGAAATAGAACTAGCCATATTCAAACTTAATTTTAATACACCGCAGAACGAGTATGTGGTTTTGAGGAGAGTTGAGAAGTTGATTATTTTGTTAAAACTAATGGTCTTTGATGGGGCGCCTGGGTGGCTCAGGGGGTTAAGCCTCTGCCTTCGGCTCAGGTCATGGTCTCGGGGTCCTGGGATTGAGCCCCGCATTGGGCTCCCTGCTCAGCGGGGAGCCTGCCTCCCCTTCTCTCTCTGCCTGCCTCTCGACCTACTCGTGATCTCTCTCTCTGTCAAATAAATAAATAAAATCTTAAATAATAATAATAATAATGGTTTTCGAAAAACCACAAAAAACAGAACTAATGGTCCTCATTTGATTTCTCACACATCTTAACAGGGGATATGTTCAGCTTCACTCCTAAACTCTCCCCTCAAAATCGAACTTAATAATTATTAATAACTTAATAATAACCATAGGAAAATAAGAATAATTATTTAATTTAATTATTATTTGATTTTTTAAATAAAAAAGATAATTTCTATAAGATAAATAATACTGAACAATGTTATCAACTTTCTCAAAAAAATATTTTGGAAGAATCATTTCAAATATTTGTATTCACTTTTTTCTAGATATATTTGGGAAAACCTAACATTGTGTTTCAGAAGCTATTGTGGTTTAGAATTTAACATTATTAGAATTCTGGTTAGAGTAGATATTTGTACCAATTTAACTACTTTTAAAATTATAATTCTTTGGCAAAGATCTGTCAATATAATTCTTGTTATTTAGATTATGTAAATACATATCTGATGTTTCTAGTCCCTGAACTCAGGGATTTTCAATAAACCATGAATACAAAAAAAATTCAGAATGTTTTCTCTTTCTCCTTCAAAAAGGAAAACTCAGATGCGATAACTCTCTATTGATAATTAGTTCATCGTACATTTATATGTCACATCAACATTCACGATAACCAATCATGTACATTCCTTTTTAACTTCCTGCTGAGTGACTACTTATTGGTAGCTTGAGATAGCAAATCCTACAAATCAGAGCTTTTTGTCTGCCCATCTGAGAGCCAGTTATTAAATATTTGCCAGCACACAAACTGATTTTGAATCTCTTTCAGTCCAATCATTCCATAATACAGCAAAGCAGAGAACCAGAACTTGTATCCTAGTAAAATTAGCAAGGAAATACAGTAAAGATGTTTTTGTTTTTGTTTGTTTGTTTCTTTGTTTTGGAGAGGGAGAGAAGGGGAGAGGGAGAGGGAGAGAGAGAATCTTAAGCAGGCTCCATGCCTGGCAAAGAGCCTGACACCCAGCTCAACGTGACAGCCCTGGGACCATGACCTGAGCTGAAATCAAGAGTGAGACATTTAACCGACTGAGCCACTCAGGAGCCCCTACAGTAAACACTCTTGAGAGCTGATTCTTTATCCTTTGCCTAGGTGATATTCTGATTTTTTTGGTAAGTCTCTATTTTTAAGTGACAACAAGAATATCTTAAATGATATTTATAAAGGAAGAGGAAAAATATATAAGATATCCATTCTCCAAATGACTAAATATGGTATCTCATCTTTTATGGACTATGCCAGTTAGGGAGCTTGTGAAATATTATCAGACGTCTTGAGTGAAGATTAGAGACCCTCTTTTCACCAATGTGGTGGAAGGCAGATAAATCACCCCTCTTTCCTCGGCCGAAGAGCTGCTCAGTAAAATTTGCTGGGTTTCGATTTCTTTTAAAAAGATAATAGAGACTTTTGAAATGGAGGATGGATTTCTTCAGGCTGAAGAAAGTTGACTCCAAATATTTCAAGAAAGATTTCAGGTGATATTTGGATTTTAAATTTTTATTGATTTGTGCAACTTATTATTTCATCAGCTATATGGGTACACACCTCCATCAGAGATGCTGTCCATGACTTACAGATTAAAGGTTAATGTTTGTGAACATCAATGGCACACAGCTATTCGTTACTTTATAATCAATTTGTGGGAGGGGGAAAGGAGGCATCATGTGCTTTAAATCACATGTGGCATAATTTTCCCCTGGGCAGAGTGATGAGGAAGATGCATAGAATGCAAACTGAACAAGAAGGATGCTAGCACGAAGACAGATACAACTGAACAAACGTTATTATGGAAAAATGGCAATTAAGATTCTCTTAATTAGCCTGTCATTTTGTATTTGTCATCATAATGTTTGTTTTACAATGCTTTATTAAATCTGGCTTTATGACAAACAGTCTGCTGGCAATGCATCCTGCTGGGCAACATACGGCATCACACCTAATGAATATTAATGCTGCAAAGTATAAATGGTCTTCAGGGACGGCGCTGATGGCTGGGAAACTCCTACGTATGGTATTACTATTCAGAAAGGTTAACTTATATGTTTCTCATCATTTTTTTTCATCATTTTTTTTTGTCTCTTACTGTGACCTATGCTTTTGCCTATGAAACCTCAAATGTGCATTCAAAAGTTAAAAATGTTTGCCTTTTAATATTATTATGTCTGTTCTGAGCAGCCTTACTCTGCTGTTTCTTCCCACCAACTGACTCCTCATGAGGCATCTGTTCATTTGCATGCTTCCTAGCCAGGTGAGTCTATTATGCTGAGTAATCCACTTGCATCTGGACCAGATGTTTCACTCCTATAACTATACAGTGTCTGCATGCTCTCATGTTTCCAAAGTCAATAACGGGGTCAATTTTTTAAAAAACATTTCCCTATATATACTTTTCCGATTATAAACCCTTTCTCTCATGCTGCACACCAAGTGCAATTTCCAGTAATTTCTAAGTTAACTGGATTTTCCTATTCACAGAAGGAAGAAAGGAGAAAGACAACCAAACCCAGAAATTTTGAGCAATAAGTAAGAAGTATATTTTGCTCCACATCATTATTTCAAAGCATGCCTCAGAATTTAATTTGTGTCATTATAAACCACATCCAACCCAGAGTGCAGCAAAACAATTACAAAAATTTTCAGCAGGTTTTTTTTCTTTTTCCTCCCAACAATGTACAAAGTTTTGGATAGGAAATCAAAAAGAACTCAATCATACCTCATTTCCTCTTTCAGGATTTTAGAGAGATGTTATAAAAAAGATCAATCATGAAATTATATATTTGGAGGATCTTTCTACAGAAATTGAAAAATGTGTAGGCTGAAAATAAATGATTGCAGATGGGATTCTGTCATTGTCCAAATAAATCTCCTTGTGTAATATTGTATTAAAAAGTACTGTGCTGTACATCATGTAAAGTAATTAGCTGCAAACTGTACCAACAAATCAGTTTAAGGAAAATGCAGGTATCATTAAAAAGCCTGCAAATGTTCTGAAGATTTCTGCTTTTATCCTCAAGATAATCACAAGCATACCCTCATCCACTAGTTACTTTGTTCCAGATACAATGGAAGTGAGGAGGGAAAAGAGTGGATTGCAAAACTTGATGTCAACAGGCAGAACCAGAAGTCATTTCCCAAACCCAAATAATATGGGAATGGATTTCATCTAATGATGAATAAGGATGCTCTTACTATTTGTTGGTCATTTACTGTTCACATAATATTTTATATGCAGTAATTTAATTTTAACCATCATGAGAAGTGAATTTTTAAAAGCATTTTAGTGTGCAGATGCTTTTATTTCTGATGTAGCTACGATAATGTCTAATGTCTAGACCATGAACTATGCTTCTCTGGAGCTTTCTTATTGAAGACACACTGGAGGTTGTATGATATCTCTATTACCATCCAACTGAGGAGGGAGTTAGTTTTGTTCAGATTGGATCTTCATCTGAAAGTTGCTATTTATATGGCAAAAACTTTTCATTCATTTATTCCATGAGTTTGTATAGAGTGCCTCATATCAATAGGTAGTACACAAAGAGGCAGAGGACCCCAAGGTCATGAAACAGAGGGAGAGAAGGCGTTCTTGAACTAATACTTAAGAAAATGCAGATATTAGACCAGGACATGGAGTAATGCCTTCTTAACAAATCGAGTTATATCTTGCAATGGGTAGTATGGGGTTAATTAGATAAAAGTGGTGGCGTGTGGTAGATAAACCCAGAACAACAAGGGCAGCAGGGTCTCTAGAATTTAGAAAATGCAAGGATAAGTACGAAGGCGATCCTCTTAGCCAGCGCGTGAATGGTTTCTTTTTCTCTCTGACTAGATTCTTCTTACAGAGCATTATACAATTACGTATAGACTAAGGTATACAGAACAATGTTACTATTACATTATAATATCTAATATTATAATGTTAATATTACATCATACATTACATATTACATTGTTAACATTACATTATATTATTATAATGTACGATGTTAATATTAAGAAGCTTTTTCTATATAAACTATAAAACTCTGTCAGAATCTACTGTCTCATGCAGTGCTTGTTATTTATTAAATGGTACACATGAAATTTATAGTAAAATATATATTATCCTCATTCCCAGAGGATAAATTTAGTCATTTTAAGTAAATTTACATTCATGTTTTTTCTTTTCTTCATGAATACACAGTTAAGTGTCCCTTCTGATGTGGTCATAGATAGATATCTGGGTTGGGTAAGTCATATTTGACAGTGGTATTCTGATGCCTGATTGATAAAACAAGAGGAATAGCACCGCTTACCAAATACCGAGGAGATATTTTTCTCGGTATTTTATTTATTATGGCGTCTTCAGTACTTGTTCCATTCACTCAGTCAAAACACTGGGTTACTCTCTCATGCTTAGCCAGTCCTGGGAATATAAGACAGAGATAAGTTCTTTAGAACCTGCATATGGTAAAGAGAGTAACCTGAGGCATCATTAAAGGTTGAACGGAGAAACAGAGTGTGCATGTTCAGAAAAGATGGAGAGGGCAAAAGGTGCTAAAAGCATTAAGGATTGTAAACTGGCACAGCTCAAAAGATATCTCAGGACTGTCAAAAGAGCCTGTGTTCATTGTTCAGTGTGTTTAATGTGTATATACAGACCAGCTTTTATAGCTGGTAGAAGTTTCTCAATCTTTTTGCAGAACAAGCTCTGCTTTTATAGCCTTGCATGTGCTAAGAAAAAGAAAAAAGAAGAATTTTTTTTTCCTAAATAGCCTACAAAAAGAGATATGACTACAACATCTCTTCTGGGTAAATCTGCTAATACCACATTCAAATAAATAACACAATTAGACAATTTTCCTGATATTATTTTAGAAACCACTACTCTCATTTCTCTTTAGTATCAGAATAGCTAGCAAATAATCCTACATTACTGTTTAGGTTTTGAGTAGCAGTGTTTTCTTTTTCACTTTTGATTTCATTTGGTGACAGTGCTTTACATTTTATGGTAATACGTTCAAATAATTTCCAAATAATAACACCGTGTGGTGAAATTATTAAGAAATTATATTTTGAAAATATCTATAGATGCTTATATATAACTACTAAAGTATTTAACCAGTGGAAATGGAAGGGTGTAAAAAAACTTAGAAAGTTAAAATATCTGCCAAAGGTTAAAACCAAGAGTCCTATCATATTGCAGGCTTCTTACATTTCCTAACAAATTGAACAGCCAACGGATGAACCCAGGGATAATGCAAACACCAATAAAAGTTGCATCCTCAATATAAAGCACTAAATCCTTTGTTTATGCAGCTGCTAGAAAAGAACACTTTGGGGCTAAAAGGATGAATTTCAATCAAGCCAAACTGTACTCTTTGGGGGGAAAAGAAAGTCTTACTAATATTTTCTCCTAGAAGGAGAAATTAGCAAGTCATGAAGGTTAGATCCAAATATCTCTGAAGATCAATTCATGTTTTACCCTCTAAAAGTAGTCTCTATTTCCCAAAGGTTGACTTTCCACCCAGAAATTCTCAAATATAAAAAACACGATGTAAAGACGATTTAATTTTGTTATGTTGTGCTTTGCTCTTCAGATGAGTTAATTATACACAGTAGTTTTTGACAATAAACATTTCTCAGAAGACTTTTGTTTTGAAACTGAAGGAAACCCAGCTTGAGCAAACTTAGGCCAAAAGGGAAGTCCATTTGTTTGCAGAAACATACCACCAAAAGTCACACAAGCAGCTGGCTGTGAGGACAATTGTAAACAAGAAAAGGAATATTTTCAGGTTCTCCATCTCACATTGTCATGTTTAGTCTCTCTTTGTGCAGATGTGTTTCTTCTACGCTGTGGATGTCATGTCTACCAGTTGCTTCCACAGTCATAATCTACCCCTCATCGACTGATGAGAACTAGGTTCTTTTTTTTGAAGTATAACTGGCATGTGACATTGTATTCATTTTAAGTATATAACATAATGATTTAATATTTATTTATACTGTGAAATGATCACCACAGTTAGCCTCGTTAAAACCTGTTACCATATGTAGTTCCAAAAATTTTACCTCTCTTAAATTCTAATTTCAAAATTTCTGGAGAAGTTAACTAAATAGTACATCTTTGAGTACATATGCAACTTTTTCTACGTAATGATGATCAAGGTTGGGACCTATAAAATGTTAGCTCTTATTCAAACCACAAGGCTGAAGCAGTGATGAGGATGATACAGGAGAGAACAGTTGCCCTAAAGGATGAAGGACAAAATAATAGATTTTACTACCATATACAACTTTGAGTTTATTATAATTTTTTTCACTTTATGTACTTACTTCTCTTGATAACTGTCATAATTTTATTTTATTTTTTTAAGATTTTATTTATTTATTTGAGAGAGCAAGAGAGCACAAGGGGGGAGGGGCAGAGGGAGAGGGAAAGAAGCAGGCTCCTTGCTGAGCAGGGAGCCCGATGTGGGGCTCGATTGCAGGACCCTGGGACCATGACCTGAGCCAAAGGCAGATGCTTAACCAACTGAGCCACCCAGGTGCCCCAATAACTGCCGTAATTTTAAAGGAATATATGTTCCTATAAATATTGAAAACTTTGAACATTTAAAAATATTATATTTTTACAATAGCAGAAGAAGAATACTAACATAGTACATGAGGTAGCAAGTCTGTATCACAGGCACATGTTCTGAAAACAGCATTGGGCATATTTTTTTAAGTGGGCAAAATAATGTCCTTCTACTTAGGAATAATTTACTTTTCAAATAAAAAACGCTTCTACATATTGAGTGCTGCTGTGTGGTGCTGGGCAATGATTCAGTAGCTTTAGACATATTATTTCACTTATTTTTATGATTTAAAATAACATGGATCTATTTGCAAGTGAGAGAATTTAGACTAAAGGAGGTTTTATAGCTTCCCAATGTCACTGGGTACACACACAGTCTCAGGATTTTGAACTCAATTTCTCTAAATGCCTCTTAATCACTCAAATACTATGAGATGTAAATTACAATATGTTGTACATGATTCTAAAACACAAGAGGAAGAATATTTAAAAATTTACTTACTTTAGGGGCACCTGGGTGACTCAGTCGGTTAAGCAGTCAACACTTGATTTCAGCTCAGGTCATGATCTCAGGGTCATGCAATCGAGCCCCAATTAGGGCTCTGTGCTGAGTGTGGAGCCTGCCTAAGAGTCTCTCTCTCTGCCCCTCCCTCATTCATGTGTGTGCTCGTGCTCACGCTCTCTCTCTCTCAAAAAAAAAAAAAAATCACTTACTTTATTTTAAAAAATGAGCTACAAAATGTAAACTGGAATTACATTACCATATATGGTTCTAAAAATTCCAAAAATACATTACTATATAGTATTCTAGACTCATCATTTTACTAATATATCACTTATTTTAAAAATGTGGAGATTTGAGAAAACTGGATAAGGTCACAAATCAGTAACTCACTTTATCTTGATTCTCAACAGTAAATTCTTTTAAAAATCTTGTAGCATGACAAATTAGCTAGATTTGGAAACTAGAGCCATATCTATTCATATAGAAAATATAAATTAATTACACTGATCTTTTTTCTACTATGAGATTGTATACTATTCTGACTTTCAAACATCCTTCCTAATGTCAACAATTTGTTTTGCTATGTTAGTTCCTCTTCTCCTTTTTTTTTAGAACTTTATTCTCTTTGGTCTCTACCTCCAAGATTATTTAGTTGTGTGAATCTCAAATCTGTATCTACCAGCCTGGTCTTCATCATAAATGGAACCAACTATTAACTGATAATCTTCTTTCTTTAAAAATGAACACTCCTTCTTAACAAGTTTCTGATTCTTGTGTGTACTTAAAATGGGCTTTAGGGAGGAGATGACTTTACTAAAATTGTTTTTTAGCTATGTCTCATGTCTCAAAGGACAAGGATTTGTTTGTTTTTTGTTTTGTTTTGTTTTGTTTGGCTCATAAAAACTCAGTGATATCTCATAATGACTCATTATGTGATTTCCTGAGCAGCACTTAAGATATTCAGAAAAACAGGGTGCTTGGGTGGCTCAGGGGGTTAAGGGTCAGACTCTTGACTTCCACTCAGGTCATGATCTCAGGATCATGGGATCGAGCCCTGTGTTGGACTCCTTTCTTAGTGGGGACTCTGCTAGAGATTCTCTCTCTCTCTGTCTCTCTCTCCCTTAGCTCTTCCCATCTGCTTTCTCCCTTTCAAATAAATAAATCTTTAGAAAAAAAGGATATTCAGAAAAATATTGGACAGGTATTTATCAAGGACCTACCATTCAAAATGGTAAGGTCACACAGTATTCCAAATGCTGGGAGGTAGCAGTGAACATGACAGACAAGAAACTTATATCTTAGAGAAGAGGAAAATAGATTTAACAATAAATAAATATAATGATAAATGAAGAATGAATTATTAATAAATAACAGCAACATATTAAAATAAAAGCTATTTAGTTTGGAACCTTAGAGAAAATCTTAAGGATTTGGTCATCAGACTGAGTTCTACATGACAAGAAGGAGCCAACCACAAATGAATCAGATGGAAACATGCCCGATAAAAAAAGAAACACAAAAACAAAGTTCTTTATTGTAAGATAAGAGAAAAAAATACATATTGGGCTCTGCTCCTGGCTCCTGACATAGAACTTCTGAAATCTTTGTAATTTCCTAAATGATAAGAGCACTGAGAACATCTTTTGTTCTAATATTTGGTCTTTGACCCTGTCCCTGATATAGGAGTCCTGAAACTCTTGTCATTTCCTGGGTGATAAGATGTCTTTTGTTATAATGAGGCAACTTTGGGTGGGCTTCTGGATGAAGGCTTGTCAATGGAAAGACTAAGCCATGATTAGAAGCTTGGAATTTTCAGCCTCTTGAGAAGAGGGAAGGGCTGAAAATGTAGTTAATGATCTATTATGCCTATTTAATGCCTCCATAAAATTCCCAATAGTATGGGGTTCAGAGAGTTCCTACATTGTAAAACATATCCACATCTGCGGATGATGCACCCTAGCTCTATGTGGACATAAATCCCTTTGCTTGAGACCCTCCCAGACCTTACCATATGTATCTCTTCATCTGTATCCTTTCTTATATCCTTAACAAACTGATAAACATAAGTCGGTGTTTCTTGAGTCCTTGAGCTGCTCCGGCAAATTAATCACACCTGAGGAGGGGTTTGTGGTAGCCTCCAATTTGTAGCCAAATCAGACAAAAGTTGTGGATCACATGGGGACCTGGTATTTGTGATTGGCTTCTACAGTTGGGTGACATCAATCTTATGGAACTGAGCTTTTAACCAGTGGGATCTGATGCTATTTCCAGGTAAATAGGACACCCAGCTAGTATTGTAGAGAAGGGATTGTTGTGAAGAAAAATTTCTCCACATTTGGTGATCAGAAGAGTCAGAAGTGAAGTGTTCTGTGTGAGTAGTAAAGGAAACACACAGATAAGAAAGGTGGGAAAGTGAGATGCATCCTTATACATTTATACACTTATGTAGAGTGATGTACCAAATATCTCTAAAGTAATACCAGATAAACTTGAATAAGTAAACAGAGCAGAGTTCATGTAGAACTTTCTAAGTTAGGCAAGAATTTTAAGATAACGAGAACATGTTCTGATTTATTATTTTATTTTGACTGCTAAATATATTTTTGTAATGGGGTTAATTGCATTTAGGAAAAATTAGAAAGCTAATTAATTGTCTGAGGAAGAGTGATATTAGTGGTTAGCTAGCCTGTCTCTATAAAATTTAAAAAGAGTGATCCTTTCAGTGCAATGTTTGCCAAATAGAAAAAAAAGTGTTTGTACAAATAATAATGATGATGATGATGATGATGATGCATCCTAACACCAGGATAGCAAATAAAGCATGGGCCTAATTCTCACACAGACTTACCCTTTGGCTGGATGCCTTCGTCCATTACGCAATCCACATAACCACACACTGTGGACATGGTGGTAGTGGTTGAACTGTTGTGAAGTGAATGAATTCCAAATATATTTTGAAAGTAAAGTTGCTATTTGATTGGTTATAAGATTGAGAGAATGATATAAATTAAAAATAATATCTAGATTTCTGACTTGACATATTCAGTCGATGTTTACTAAAATTGAAAAAAATCAACAAGAGCATTTTGGGGGGTAAAAAGCAAAGAGTTATATTTTGGCCGAATTGTGCACGAAGTCTATTAGAAATCTAAGTGGAAATATATAGTCATGTGGAAAAACTAATTTGATGTTCTAGAGAGATGGGCTCACATGATGGAATTTGAAGTCACAGGATTAGATGCGATCACATAAGGATAGTGATTAAAGTTTAGATGGACAAAACAGGGGGTTCAGGATGAAGTCTTGGAACATGTCAACATTTGAGATTGAACAGAGAAACAGTTTACCAAAGGAGACAGAGGTGAGGTGAAGCAAAACCAGTGATTCAAAATAAGAATGTATTTTTGGAAGGAGATAACTATGGTTTTAACAACCTTGCAAAGGACAGATTCAGTGGAGGAGAAGGCTTGGGAGCCCTACGTGAGTGGCGTGAAAGAAGAATGTAGGTAGGAAAGTGGCAAAATTGTCTACAAAAGACTGTTTCAATAAGTTTTGCTTAGTGGGAGCAGATATTTGGGACTATAGCTAGGGTGAGATGGGTGGCAGTGGGATGTGGAGGTCAATTTGTATTTGGTCACTTTTAGAAAGGCAAATGGGAATGATCTGTAGTAATTGAGAAAGTGTATACAGAAAATGAAGGGGAAATTAGTAGTAGTGAAGCCTTAAGAGGGCAAAAAGTCTCAAGAAACCTGTGGGGTAGTGATGTTCGTAGAATACTAGGCTTCATTTAGAGAAAAGGGAACATTCAGAGCAGTGTTAGCGCACATCAGTGCTTTGCTGTTGACAGAAGGTGCTTTGCAAAGAGCACATGTGAAGGGTTTGGGAGTTAAGAGATTAGAGATTAATGGATGTACAGTGTAGGGTGGGGATGTGAGTTCACTCGATGATGGATGGCAGACGTGTCTTGGGCCTCTCCAAATGCCTAGGGAGAATCAGAAAGTGAAGAATGATGAGATTAACCCCAACAATTTCTTAAGAGAAGGCAGGTAAACAGTTCAAGCTAGAAAACACAGAATTGTCATATATCATTGCTTCCTGTAGCTCTTATTTTTTGATGGCCAACGAGTGATTGAAATTTCCTCAGAGAACTTCTTCCTTAGGTGGCCTGAGGGGGCTGAGTCTCAGTTAATGCATCTCTTTTTTCTGGGGTGGCGTGTGGAGGTGGGGAGACTAGGGAATGTCTCTGCAGCAACATGAAGATATGGCTGCCAGGAAACCAAAGGAAGACAATGAAAAGAGGATTTGTCAGTGAATTGAATAAATAAAGGGGTGACTGAAATAAATAAATACACTTTGTAAATAAGGTATTTCTCTGAGAGGAGTAAAATGAGTTTTTTTTCCTTTTTAATTTCAGCAATAAATTATCTACTTTTTGCAGTTTTAGAGTTCCATGAACTCAAAGAACATGAAACATGAAGAAAACTACACCGTGGCTTATGATATTCATACCACTTAAAATTGGTTGGGGTGTTAGAGGCACATTATATAAGAGGGAAAAAGGAAAAAATTACAAAAATGCAAGAAAAAAATTCAAGACAGGAGGAAGTGGAATGTATTTTTTTTAAAGTACTAAAATGGGGGTCCCTGGGTGACACTGTCCAGTTAAGCATCTGGCTCTTGGTTTCAGCTCAGGTCATGATCTCCAGGCCCTAGGGATCAAACCCCATGTGGGGCTACACATTCAGCAGGGAGTCTGCTAGGGAGTCACTCTCTCTTTCTCCCTCTGCCCTTCCCACGATATACTCTCTCTCTCTTTAAAATAAATAAATCTTTTTTTTAAAGATTTTATTTATTTATTTGAGAGGGAAAGAGTTCGAGAGAGAGTGGGATGAATGACAGAAGGAGAAGCAGACTTCCCGCTAAGTAGGCAGCCTGATGCTGGACTCGATCCTGGGATTCCAGGAATAAGACCAAGCCAAAAGCAGACACCCAAACAATTGAGCCACCCAGGCACACCTAAAATAAATAAATCTTTAAAATAAAGTACTAAAATGAACACACAAAAATTATAAACTCTAAATTAACCACTAATAATTAAAATAAAATAAGTATATGTATTACTATACATATTATTGAAATAAAAGCTATAGTTAATAAGAAAACAATGGAGATAAAATGAGTTATAAAAAACTCTCGACCTCAAAAAAAAGCACGGAGAGAAAATATAAAAAGTACAGATGGCGTAAATTAAAAACAAATAACGAAACTAGATATAACCTCATTCTTTTCAGTAATTACATTAAAAACAAATGGTTTAAATGCCACAATAAAAAGACAGAGAGATAGAGATAGGATTTAAAATGTAACATCCAAATATTTGCTATCTACCAAAAAACCACTTGATATATAAAGGTTAGGATAAATTAAAACTTAAAGGATGGAAGACTATATAATTAATCCAAAGAAGAGAGGAGTACCTATATTAGTATCAGACAAAATAGTTTTCTGATCAAAGAACTTTTCTAGGATTAAAGAACGTCATTTCATAAAGATAAATTTATTTGACAATTCACAATAATTATTAAAATAAAGCTTCAAAATACATGAAACAGAGTCTTATAGAAATATAAATAGAAAAGACAAATCCACAATTAAAGCTCAAGATTTCAAAGCTTTTCACAATATAAAATACCTTTCAAAGTTCCTTTCACAATAATTGTTATAATAAGCAGACAAAATCAGTAAGGACTTAAGACTAGAAAAACACTATCAACAGGCATGACCTAATTGGCAGTTACAGAACACTTCACCCAACAACAGTGGAAAACATATTATTCAAGTATATAAAAAAAACATTTAACATTAGAGGCCATAATTTTAAGCATTAAAGCAAGTCTCAATATTTTAAAAATAATTTAATGCAAGGTATGTTCTCAAATAACAATGGAACTAAAATTAGAAGTCAATAATAGAAAATATCTGGACCTTACCCAAATATTTGAAAACTAAATAGCAGGTGCTTAAATAATTTATGGGTTGTAGAAAAAAATCAAAAGGGAGATTATTTTAAATTGAATTTTAAACTGAATAATTTTAAATTATTTTAAATATTATTTTAAGTGAATTATTTGAAACTGAAAGGGAAAGTATTTTATTTATTTATTTATTTATTTTATTTTATTTTTTTTAGGGAAAGTATTTTAAACTGAATGAAAACAAAAAAGCCAGCATATCAAAATTTGTCAAATGCAGTGTAAGTAGTGTCTAAGAGGAAAGTTTTTTTTTTAATTTTCTTTTTTTGTTTTATTTTTGAGAGAGGGAGAGAGTGAGGGGAGGGACAGAGGATGAGGGAGACAATCTCAAGCAGACTCCTTGCTGAGCATGAAGCCAGATCACATGACCGTGGAGACAATGACCTGAGCAGAAACCGAGAGTCAGAGGCTTAACCAACTGAACTACCTAGGCACCCCAAGACGAAGGTTTATGGCAATGAATATAGACAGAAAAGAAGAAAAGTTGCAAATCAATGACCTCAGCATCTACTTTAAAGAACTAGAAAAAGAAGGGGCACTTGGATTGTTCAGTCGAACATACAACTCTTGATTTCGGATCAAGTCATGATCTCAGGTTCATTGGATCTAGCTCTGCATAGGGCTCCATGCTCAGCAGGGAGTGTATTTCTCTCCTCCCTCTCCCTTCGTCTCCTCTTCCACTCACATGCACACTCTCTCTCTTTCTAAAATAAATAATAAATATTTAAAGAACTAGCAAAAGAAGATCTAATTAGATATAATGAAAACAAGAAAAAAGGCAATAATAAAAATAAAACAAAAATCATTAAAATAGAATACAGAAAAACAAAATACTGAAAGCAATGTAACCCTAAACCATTTCTTTTGTGGAGGGTATTGAAATTGAAAAAATTCTCACTGAATTTATGAAGAAAAACAGAAAAACACAAATTACTAATATCTGGAATGAGAGAGGTGGCATAACTATTCTATAGATATTAAAACAATGATATGGGGATATTATGAACCAATTAATGCCAATAAATTCGGTAACTTAGAAGAAAAGACAAATTCCTTGTAAATACAACTATCAAAGGTGATTCAAGAAGAAATAATGTAAAAAACCTCTGTATCTACTTAAAAATGATTTCATAGCTAAAAATATTACTATAAGAAAACATCAGGCGTAAATGGTTTCACTGACACATTCTATGAATCACTGAATGAATGTTTTGTACGTAAACATCGTAGACAGTATAAAAGGAGGGAATTCTTTCCAATTCATTCTATGAGATCAGCATCACCACCTAATACCAAAACCAACTAAACCTATTACAAGGAAAGAGAAGTATAGAAAAATATTTCTCACAAACCAGATAGTTGCAGATATTCTTAACAAAATTTTACAAATCAAATTGAACACTATATAATGATTATGATTCATTACCATTTAGAATTTATCCCAAGAATGCTGGTTTAACATTTGAAAATCAATTAATACAATTTATCATATTGACAGATTATGTAATGAACAACATATGATCATCCACAGATACAGAAAAAAGAGTTCAAAAATAGACTCACAGAAATGTGACCAGTTGATTTCATAAAAGGACAAAATCAATTCAGTGGATAAAGAATTGATAGTCTTTTCAATAAATGGTGCTGGAAAAATTACCTATTTATCTGGAAAAAAAAAAAAAAAGAACTTCATTCTACATCTCTCACCGTATACAGAAATTAAAATCAATCATAGACCTAAGTACACTCAGGTCCTAGTACTAACACAATTTTGACAGAGAATATAGGAGAAATTTTTTTTTTTTTTTAAGATTTTTATTTATTTATTTGACAGAGAGAAAGATCACAACTGGGCAGAGAGGCAGGCAGAGAGAGAGGGGGAAGCGGTCTCCCTGCTGCGCAGAGAGCCCAATGCGGGGCTCGATCCCAGGACCCTGAGATCATGACCTGAGCCAAAGGCAGAGGCTTTAACCCCCTGAGCCACCCAGGTGCCCCAGGAGAAAATATTTTTGATTTTGGATTAGGCAAAGATTTCTTAAATACAATACTGAAATTATAATACTGACACAAAATTGATAAATTAGACTTCATTAAAACTAAGAATTTCAGTTTTTTAAAATATATGGTTAAAAGAATAAAAAGACAAGACATAGTATGGCAGAAGATATTTCCTAATTATATATCTGATAATAAATTTGTATCCAGAATATATATTAAACTCTCCAGAAGCAATAAGAAAACAGACTATTCATTTCACTTACAATAATAATGTTCACATAGAACATTTGAGTGAACACCTCTAAAGGAAACAAATGGATGGGAAATCAACACATGAAAAGATGTCCAACATTATTGGCTGTTAGGGAAATGAAAGCTATTATGAAATACCACTACACACCTATCAAAATATCAAAAAATTTAAAGTCCATACAAAAAGTGTTAGTATTGCATGAAATTATAAGAAATTATAAGAAATGCAGCTAATTTGTAGCCTTAGAAAGTGTATCAGTAGTAATTTGAGGGTGGATGTGAGTGAGACCTGCCATGAAAATGAGGACTCAAGGAGGATTTACAAAAGAGCATGAGAAAATTTGGGTGATGATAAGTATGCTGTATCTTCACCACATTCATGGCTTGGTAGCTGTATTATGCAACAAAACTCATCAAAGTATACACTTCAAATATTTGTAGTTTATTATATGTTAATTATACCTCTAAGGAGCTATAAAAATGGGAAGAAACTTAATGTTTTATGTTGATGTGTAGTGAAAATAATATGATACAGATTTCTTTATGCTAACTAGAAGCAAATATTCAAAAACGTTAACTCAGCCTGGTAATAATGTAATGTTTTTTAAGAAGTTTTTTTTTCTGTCAATGAATGCATTATATAAATGTTATAAAATGAGAATTTATTTCTTTCATACTCAAAACAAACATGTTATGGAAGAGGGACTTTAGGTCTCATCAACCTCTGTAACAAAAGATGTTCTCTCTATTTTTAAATCATGCTCTTTACTTCACTGGGCTGAATCTATGAATTTTTTGTTTGTTTTGTTTCCTGATTTGTTTTGTTTTTAAATCTTCCACAATCACTGTTGACTCAAAATACAACTGATTGTCTAGTTTTCTATCCATTAAAAGAATAGAAGCTAAAAAATCTATTAGAGGTCCACGCAGTCACTAAAATGATAATCGATATGAGACAGCCTGACCATGAAGAATTAGAAAGTTGGCAGAAAGTACTAAATATGAACTATAATGAATGTTTATAATATTGGGCCTGAATTAACAATAAAATATTTAAAAGTCTGTCAGTCTGCATTTATCAACAATGGTTACAAATAGATTGTTTGGCCATGTGAGGAAATAAGCATCAAGATATCTGCAAGACTCATTTCTAGCAAATACTGTCAGATAAATGAGGAATTACTCTAATATTTGGAAAGTTAAGTATTGGCTATGGCTTTCAAATATATTTTAAATGATGTTCATTCTAAACTCACATATTTTCTTTCCTTAATAGAAAAATAAACACTATTTGAATAAAGAAAATGATAGCTAAGATAAAGTTTACTTTGTATTTTTTACTTATTTTAAGAAAATGTATTAGTTTAGAAAAGATGGAAAGTTTTATTCTTTTTTTAATGATTATTACATCAAAGTATTTAAAAATTTTGTGTAATTTTTATTTCCAAAGAACTTGTTGAGTACCAAAGAAAACATATAAAGATAACTAAATTAAACAAATATTTGAGTCAAAATTAATGAAAAAATTAATAGATGTGTAAGTAGAATATATAATGGCCACGTAATCTAGAGAAGTTCCTCAAAACAGAGACAATGCTTATTCATCAATGTATTCACATAATCCAGGGGCTGGTCCATGGTGAGTTCACCAAATATGATGCTAAATAAGTGAATTATAAAAATATTGTCTTAGGGGT
>CM052898.1:155903696-155925859 GCA_028534135.1 Potos flavus
AAAAAAAAAACCCAAGAAACATGAGAATGAGTAAAAAAAAATAGAAAAGAAAGAAAGAAAAAAAACCTTGTATCTATGAAATATACAGGTTTTGGGGTATTATTGGGAGATTAATATATTGATTTCCCCTACTTTTGGGGTTTTATATTTTTATGGGGGCCCTGTGGTTATTGTCTTCTTGTTTTTGGGTTGTCTTCTGGGGGAGGGCCCTGCCGCGCTGTTTTCCAGTCAATCTTGCTTGGGTTGAGTTGCCCTGCCCTCCATTCGAGGGGCTGGGCTCTGTGGAAAACAGTTTTCAGGCTTCTGCTCTGTGGAGGTTTTCACTCTTTTGCAGTTTTTTTGCCTTTTCAGAGAGTCCAAGCAAGGAGTCTGCCCGTACCCAGACCTCCACATCACAGAGAAGCCTCAGCCTGCTCCCCTCTGCAAGCTCTGCTCTCACCGCAGCCCGCCACAGGCGGTGCACACCCCCAGCCACCATCCCAGTGGCCCCAAGAGGCCCTCAGTAGCCTCTGCACCCTCCTGTGATCAAAGCCGCAAGGTCTAGGAAACTGGTTTCTGGTGGCTGCCGGCGCCGCGACTGCTGTCCAGCTCCTGGTCCGCGCCGGGTGCGCTCAGATTCCTGCCCCAAGCGGCCGCGTTCTCTCCAGCCTCTGGGCGGTGGGCGCCTCTGGTTCTCCCCCTCGCGCGGGGCACAGGGTGCGAACCAACGGCGCTAACGCGCATGGAGAACCCACCACTCATCCTGCTCGCCGCTCTTTGTGTCTGGAGGCCCCAAGGCCGCGCTCTGGCAGCCTCCAGGCCGTGGAGCAGATTTCTAAAAGTTCCGATTTTGTGCTCCGCTGCTCTGCGGCTCCCGGGAGCCGGCCCCTCCCCCCGCGGTCTATCTTGCCGTCGCTTTGGATTCACTTTTCCGCACGTCCTACCTTCTGGAAAGTGGTCGATTTTCTGTTCCTAGAGTTGCTGTTCTTCTTCTCTTCTATC
The DNA here is from genome assembly GCA_028534135.1 of Potos flavus. Taxonomy (NCBI): domain Eukaryota; kingdom Metazoa; phylum Chordata; class Mammalia; order Carnivora; family Procyonidae; genus Potos; species Potos flavus. The sequence continues at coordinate 155,904,678 of CM052898.1, forward strand.
TCCTGCTAAGTTTGTAGTTGTTTAGAGTCCTTCGATAACTACCTAGCTGAACTTCTGGGATCAGTCACTTTCTCCGCCTCCTACTCCTCTGCCATCTTCCTCCTCCTCCCCTTTTATGTCCCTTAACCCTACTCCTTTTGTAATATAGTTGCTTGAAATGAGTTGCCTCTACTGAAATTTAGGACCAAATCATAGTGCTGTAATTTCTGCTTCCACCACTAAGTATCAATTAGACAACTCAAGAGGGAAAGGAAAATTTATTATATTTACCTATAATTTTGATTCCTGTGTTCTTTCTTCCTTCTGATATTTCAGGATTCCTTCTTGTATCACTCCTTTCTGTTTTGAGAAATTCCTCTAGCCATTCTTTAAGTAGCTCTGCTGGTGACAAATGTCTTAATTTTTCTTTCATTCCTGAAGGGTATTCTCACTGGATATAGGATTCTGGGTTTACATTTATTTTCTTTCAACCCTTGAAAAACACTGTGGTGTTTCCTTTTGGACTCCATGGTTTTGGATGAGAAACTCTCTGTCATTTAAATTAGGTTTCCCTTATAAGTTGTTTCTCTCTCCTTCCTATTAAGATACATTCTTTGTTTTTAGTTTTGGAAGTTTGATTCTGCTATGTTTTGGTGTGGATTTCTTTGAATTTATACTCAATGAGATTTGCTCATCTTCTTGAATCTTCCAGGTTGATGTGTTTTGCCAGAATTGATAGATTTTTACCTATTATATCTTCAAGTACTTTTTCAGTCCACCCTTTTACCTCTCCTTCTAGAACTCCAATGCCAGAGATATTAGATTTCTGTTATACTCACACAGGTCCCGATTCATTTTGTTTTCACAGTTTATTTTCTCTCTGTTGTTAAAATTGGATAATTTTTAATGTTCTTTTTCACTTCACTGATTCTTTCTTATGCCCAGGTATTCTACTGTTGAATCCATCCACTGAATTCTTATTTAAGTTATTTTATTGTTCAGTTCTAAAAGCACTCTGATTCTTCTTTAGATCTTGTATTTCTGTGCCAAGACTCTATTTTTTTCCTTTGTTTCAAGTGTGTTTACAATTGCTCATTGAAGCATTTTATAATGGATGCTTTAACATATTTGTCATATTTCTAACATCTCTGTTCTTTTGGTGTTGACATTTTTTGTTTGTCTTTTTGTTTTTCATTCAGTCTGATCTTCTTGGTTCTTGGTATACTCAATGAAATTTTATTAAACCTGGATATTTTGCATATTATGTTATGGAGCTCTGAATCCTTAAAAAAATCATGTATAAAAATATAAGCTCTATGAGATCAGATACTTAATAGCCTATTCACTTCTAAATGTCTAGCACAAAAACCAGTTCTGGAAACATGCTAGAAGTTCAACATATATTTGTTGAATGAGTAAAGAAAGTGTGCTGGGTACTGCATTAAGCATTTTATATGCATTATCTCATTTATTATTTATTTATTTATTATTTTTAAAGATTTTATTTATTTGATAGAGAGCACAAGTTGGGGCAGGAGAATGGCAGAGGGAGAGGGAGAAGCAGACTCCCTGCTGAGCAGGGAGCCTGATGCGGGGCTCAATCCCGGGTCCCTGAGATCCTGACCGGAGCTGAAGGCAGACAATTGACTGACTGAGCCACCCAAGTACCCTATGTTATCTCATTTAAACCTTCTGAAGTGGTATCAGATGTCTCCATCTTAAAATTCAGAAAACAAAGGTTTAAAGAGGTACAAATAACTTGAGATCAGTCACATCAATGATAAGTGGTGGAACAAGGATCAAATCTTTGTCTACTACAAAATCTGTGATCCGTGTTCCTCCTACTAGTCCCAAACTGCTTCTCACAGAGAGAAAGAAAGAAAGGTCCTTCATTTTGTACAATGTTCCCCTTTAAAATGTCCCTGTTCCTCACATCAGGGTTACCACTAAACCACAGGAGCAGGCACAGTGGAAAGTTCTTTGATATTTTCGGAAAACACAGAAAACAAGCAAACAAAATGCTAAACAAACAAACAAACAAGCAAACAACATCCCAGAAACAGGGTGAGGCAAAGTAACAACTGTAGCAGGAACAGTTAAATGGCTGCAAGAAGACAAAAAGATCAAGAAAGGTTGCCTAGTGTGTGGATAATTTACTATCTGGATCACAAAGTAACAGTCAGGGCCCATGAGCTTGAGGAAACAAACACCGTTTTACATATGATTACCTGTGGTTTACAATGAAATTCTATTGAGTGGCAGTCACTAAATCACTTCTTAATTATTCTAGCAAAATCTTTTCAGGGTGTAACTTTCTCTTAATTGTATTTAACTTTGTCATCCTCCCTCCCTTCCTATGACTGCTAAACGGGTCAGTTAAAAGTCATCAATATCCTCCTGTGTGGATATGTGTATGATGAAGGTGGGAAAAAGAGAGCTAAATGAAGTTTATCTGGGTTATCTTTCATTTCCTTCAAAACCTCACCAAAGTTTCCAGCAGCCCATGTGACATTTGTATCTAACTCCTGATTCAGTCATTGCTTTGTGTCAACTAACACAGTCCCTTAAGTACAGCTTATGTGAGTTTATATTACTCCACTAGTGACAGACGAAAGCATATTTTCTGCCAATGGTGAAACATTTGAGGTGACCTGGGTCACAGATAAAAGATACTTTCCTGTTCAGTGGTTACATTTTCAGGATAGTATTAATCTCACAAACAAAATTACAAATTGGATTAATAATTTATTCTGGAATAGGCAGTAAAATTTAAGGCATCCTATTAAAACATTAAATCTAAAAGATGAATGTTTGCAATATGTGCTTTAAGAAGTTGTCCTTTATGATTTATTTTCCTTCCAGTTCTTATGAATAACACAGGGCAAATTGTTTTCTGTGTGATTTAAAAATCATTGGTATGCAAATAGGCTATGATCTGAATTTAACCAAGCAAAATGAGGTTATGATCATTAATCAAAGTAGATTGTTTAAATTTGGCAAAGAGATTGAAGTTGGAGTTAGTCTTGGTACTATGAGGATTTTTAGTGCTGTATTTTGTATTTATCCTTTCCTTTAATTATAGTAAATGCAAACAATTATGCCTTTATGTTTACTTGACCCAATTATACTCAAAGACCTAATTTCCTACTATTCTCACCCTCCTTTTTCTACTCTAGTCACCTCGTCTTTTTATCATTGGCAAATACACCATGTACACTTTCACCCCAGTGTCTTTGCACTGTTCTTCTTTCTGACAGAATATTTTTCCTGACCCCATAGGGTCAGCTCTCTTCAGGTCTGTGCTCAAATATCCACCTATGAGCCAAGAATTTCCTGAGCACCCTTTATAAAATAGTGAACCCTTACTTTCACTACTAGATCCTCCTAATTGCTCTTTCATTGCTTTATCTTTTTCTATTGCCTTGGTGACATACTCTGTATTCATTGGCATATTTATTCATATTCTCTTCCCATGTTCTACTTCCCTATTTCATAGCATATAACTTCAAAACAATGGCTTAAAAAAACAATAAGAATCATTCGTTTTGCTCCTAAATCTGAAGGTTGACTGGGGTTAGCTACTGCGTTCTCTATCAGAATCTCCCAGGCGTGACACAGTTACACAGTGGCCGGGGCTCAAAATCATGCTTGCCTTCTTGCATTTCCCACACCTAAAGCCTGAAACACCTTGGGACTCGAAAACCCAGGGTTCCTCACCCATTCCACTATTCCCATGTGTGCTCTCTCCCCTGCATGACAGTGTTAGGAGAGCCAGGAATCTTACATGCACACTCAGGATTCCAAAACAATTGGGGAGAGAAGTTAGTTTGTCTTTTATAATTTTGTCTTAAACCTCACGCAGCACATTATTCACTGAGTTACAAAAGTCCTGCCCAGTTTCCAATGGAAGGGAAAGAAACTCCAGCTCCTGGTGCAGGTATGGCAGGGGTCTACAAGAGCAGCAGGGACCAGAAATACTGCTGTGGTCAATTTTGGAAAAGATAACCTATCACATCCCCTTAGAAAGTAATGTCCACATGTTAGGTCGCTGCTATATCCACAGTCATTTTTTGAATGACTAAGGAAATAAATGAATGAAAAGAAAATCTAAATAATATGGGTAGTCACCAATTGTACATGACCAATGTATGCAGTATTTTAATAACAGTATTGAGGAGGTTATGTAAATGCCCATGGTTATGTGCTTAAAAGGTGCTGGAAATCTTTTTCTGGGGAATTCTTTTACATAGATAGATTAGATAGATTAATTAGATAGATTTTTTTTTATTAATGCCACATAGATTGATCAAATTCAGGATGAGCCAGTCATTTCTAATTTTAAGTGGATATTTCCACCTTGATTTTGATTTTATGAATCAATCTTAATTTTATGAATAAGTTGAGGACCTGAACAGACCACAGAGAGAATATGCTACAACTTTTTGCCCCCAGTTCCTTTAAGTTGTTACTTTTAAAAAATTTTTATTATATTTAAATTTGATTAATTAACATATAGCATATCAATAGTTTCAGAGGTAGATTTCAGTTATTTATCCATTGTGTGTAACACCTAGTGCTCATTACATCACATGCCCTCCTGAATGCCCATCACCCAGTAATTTGTTACTCTTTCTTATAGGAGGATAAGAACATTCCATAATTACAGAGTAGGAGCTAAGATCCATGACATGAGCATCTCAGCTACTGTGCCTCAGAATTATGTATTTAGTGTTTTGTACAACCCAAGCACATAAAACATTCTTAGTTTGTTAGAGGGGCAATAGGTGAATATTATTACCAAGTTTATAAGTACAAATTGAAGAAATTTTAAGTCTTAAATTTCAAAATGGATCAAGTTAATAAATTCTTTGAATATTATCTTGGTTTACATTAGTCTTATCAGCCTTTTAAACTAGATATAAAAGTTTTAAGTGCTTCTCAATCTTGTGGCTAAGTATGGATATAAAAGTTTAATGATATGACTCATATTATTACTTATTGGTGAGATGCTAAAAACCAATTAAGTCACAAGAAAGCATAAAATAGAAAGGTCAATTTAAATCTAGATAATCTATTCAAGAAAAAAAAGTTCAGTTATAGACTATTCTTTTCAGAGTGCATTGCTATAATCCTTTGGTTTTTTTTTTATTTTATTTTGTATTTTGCTCCCCAATATTGTCTATATCCTGTAACTGCTTAATTAAATTATTTTTAAAATGCTTTTTAACATAAGATTCATTTTCTTTTGAAGTACTTACTGTTTCTTGTTACTGATGTGTTTTAATCAAGTAGGTTTCTCTCAATTAATAAGGCAGTAAGTGGTATAATCCAGCTGAAGTGTAAATATGAACACTAATCAGGATCTGGGTATGTAATGCATTCGTCAGTCTGGTTGTGTGTTTAGTGTATGTGAATATCTGGTGAATTAAAAACCTGTCAAAATGTAAGACTCACTGTTAGATATACCTATTTTACATAGACAATAGATTTTGATTTCTCTGACATTCTCTTCAAATGCCAAAGACTAAGACTGGAAGGGACAATGAAGAAGGGTCACCTGTGAAGTGTTATAACATATATCATACTGTATTTTACCTTTTAAGGAAGAGTCCATTAATTGGCCTATGATAATTGAGGGGAAAAATTGTCAAAAATATCAGAATATGAAAAACATAAGCTATAACTTCCATTACTTTTTTTAAATAAAAAATTGAGTATAATCTGAACAATTTACAGGAAAGTATGGCAATTGACAAACGAAAATTGTAATTTCAGTTTATTTCAGTTTATTGATAATATAGCTACAGAATGTTTTGTGGGAACTTTATTTCCCTTTTAAAAAAATTGTAATTCTTTTCTTGTGTAACCCGTGAGCACATATATACATGTGTGTCTAAGTGTATGTAGTGTACAGGGAATAGAAAGTCATAAAAAAGCACATAGAGAATAAGGAATTTACTCTTGGTTATACAGAAATAACTGGCTGTGTCTTAGATACGTCCTCTGAACTTTTGAGATTGATTTTAGGAGAGAGTATTACCAGTCATGATTTCCTCATAAGGTAAATGAGTTTCAAATTAAAAAAAAAGAAAAAGAAGGAAAGGAATCCTTTCAAAATCACAAGAAATGAGTTAATTTTCCATTTCAAAACCAAGCAGAATAATGTCTTAAAAATGGGGTTAGGTTATAAATTCTCATAGAGTCAAAATTGCTCTTGAAAATGGCGGTAGTTAATTTTGGCTTGTTCATGTTTAATATTGTAGTTCAGGAAAAATAGTTTGAAAAGTTAAAAGCCACAAAATTAAATACAGAGATGTTTCTCTCTTTCCAATCTCTCTTTTTCATCCTTTCCTGTATTTCACCTTTCTCTTTGTCTCTCTGTCCCAGTTACAACTATCTTTACAGAGCATGTCGCTATATCTGTGTGAACAGAATGGATATGTGCTAAGCCTCTGTTTCACAAATAAACATAACACCGTCATTACACTGGGCAGAACATAATTTCAACTGATAATGATGTAGAAGTTGGGTCTGGCATCTGTAGTGCATGAGAGTTCATCACTGTGAGAATCAATTTCCCAGTATTTAGTGCTGTTTAAAGGGGAAAGTAAACAGATTTCATGCTTTTCTGATATATGAATTTTGGCCAAAAAGAGTCTGAACATATTATACAGACATTCCTTATGCCTGATTGATTTTCAACATAATATCTGTCTTTGTTTTAAAAGCTATTCTGTCTAATTTGCTCCCCCCACCCCTTCATCCTGTTATTTCTTTTAACAACTGGCAGCTCAATTTTCTCATGGCCCCTGTTAGTAGTTTCAGCAAACTTAACAGTGCAATCAATTAAAATGTCTTTGGCAAGCCAACTAAGGTTAAAATCCTTTTACTGTTGATGGCTTATTTAAGAACCTTTCCTTGACACTTAAGGTATATAATTCAACATAATGTACCAAGTTCAATAATGAGATTAGCTGGCTATCCTGCACAATCAGATAACAACTTGATTGTTTGGTTTAAGTATAATTGGCATGTGATGAACTTGACTACAAGAAAGATATGAGCAACCAAAAGCTTGTTAGGATATGAATGAGGACATCTCTTAGTGGAAATTATAGCTAAAATATTTATGGTGATTTATGGTTTAAAAATAGGTTCTTTATCATTAACTCCAGCTATAGAACTACCTAATAAGGTATTATTTGTACAATTTATAAATGAGGAAAGTGAGATTCAGGAAAGTTAATTACTGAGCCCAAGGTCACACTTTAAAGTATAAGAACTAGAGCATAAACCCATCTTTTTGATGGGAAACCTGCGTATAGATCATTTCTTAGGAAATATATTGAATATATATATATAATATAGATCATATAAAATATTTAAAAAATATATATAGTTTATATAAAATACTAAGTGTATATATATATACAGAGAATGAAAGAGAGACAGAGAAAAAACAATATTCTGTACTATCATGGTAAAATTCATGTATTTTAGATTCATATGGCTAATGATAAAATCCTAGTTCCATTACTTCCTACCTATATAAACCACCGTGAGCCTGAGTTACTCTAAATATAAATAGGAAAAGTAGAAATAATTATTGTAATTATCGAGAGACACTTAGAGAAAAGCATTTAACATTGTTTTGGCACATAATAAACAATAAATAATAATAATGACAGAGAGGAGAAGGAGGAGAAAACATCAGAATTTATCCCTCTGTTGAAAAGTTTGAAAATTAGTATTTTATCAGGTCAACACTTCTGATTCAGTGTCTAGAAAATAAAAGAATATTTACAAATAACATATTTTTAAAGATATCAAAAAGTGTGATATCAACAAGAACTAGAGAAGCTAAAAATACATAGTGGGGAAAGGCCTTCCTAAATGATCTGACAGTCATTGTCATACTTTAGGATTATTTTCTGATTCTGAGCATAAGCAGAGAACTAGATTTAACCTAGGGACATGTACCTTCCTGAGGTTAAAAAAAAAAGGAATCTAAGGGAGCTTTTGACTGTCCTATAAGCTGGTGTGCTGGATAGAATCTGGTGGAGCCCAAGTACATGGCTATCTTTTCTGATGACATTTATTGAGTCAGTTGTTTCTATGTGGGATGGTAGGTGTGTTGTGGTGTTGACGGTGGTGGTTAGAAGTTTGGTTTGTGAACTTCTAAAACCCTGAATGAAGTCTTCTGCCATCTCTGGACATTTAGGAAACAAATTGCACTAGAGCCAGGGGACTTGCTTCAAATATGTGGACAGTCTCCAGGTCAAGACATTTACCAGATATTGAAGTTACAGGGGTCAAGAAGAAAATAAGCAATCTACTAGTCAGTCAAATGCCTAGCAGAGTTGTGTATGTGGAAGAGAAATAAACCAGAATCAATGAAGACTTACTATATTGCAATCTATACTTCCATGCAGATCATACCTTAATTGGATTGAGTTGATCAGTTGATCACCTAATCTGCTGAACAGAGGAAAAGTTCAATTGTTTCTAAAATGGGGAAAGATGGGGAATAACATCTATAGTCTCTAAAATTATTTTAGACATTATGTGAGTTAGAATAAAAAAAATTAAAATACATGAATAAATAAGAAATATGAAAATTGAAAGAAAAAACCAGATGATAAAAAAATACTCAATCTGATATTGAAATTAGCAAGCAAGGAATTTAATATAGCTATTATGTATATATTTTAAAAATACAGGAAAAAAAACAAAACAAATAAATAAGGGACAATTTCTGTAGAATTATAGTCCATATGGTTAAAATGGTATTATAGAAATTTTTAAAAATATATAATAATATATATTATATTTTATATATGTTATATATTTATATATATAATATATAAAAATATATAATATTTGAAATTAGAAACTCATTGTATGGATTTAGTAGCAGAACAGACATAGTAAGAGACAAGATTAATAAACTTGAACCTAGAGCAATAGAAAATATTCAAACTCAAGAAAAGATAGAAAAAATTGGAAAATGAACAAAACTAATTATTATGTATAACTATTATGTACCTGAGTCATATGTCACCTGAATCCTCAGGTACATAGTTAAATAATAAGTCATATGTGTAATTGGAATCCCAATAGGAGAAAGCAGAGAGATAATAAGATAAAAGCAACATTGCAAGACATAATATTTGTGATTATTTTAAAAAGTTAATGAAAAATAATCACAGGAATCAAGAAATTTATTGAACTTCTTCAAGCATATAAACTACACATTATAGATGCAGAGGCACATCATAGATAATTTGTTCAAATCAAAGAGAAAAAAAATAGACAAATTAGATTTTGAAAGTAGCCTGAGAAAGAATATATATTATATTCCTTAAAAGAGTAATAAAAATATTGATTACTGTCTTTTAAGTGGAAATTTTGAAACTCAGAAGGATATGGAATAGTATTTTCAATGTTCTGGGGGAAAATAATCCTGTCAAACTAGAATTTAAAATTGAGAGACATGAGGGGTTCCTGGGTGGCTCAGTTGGTTGGGTGACCAACCCTTGATCTCAGCCTAGGTCTTGAGCTCAGGGTCCTGGGCTAGAGCCCTGCATTGGGTTCCATGCTGAGTGTGAAGCCTACTTAAAAAAAAAAATTGAGAGACATAAAAAATGATATCATATGGAAACATAAAACTATAAGAAGTGAAAACTGCAAGAAATGATAAGCATATACAAAAAAGTTTTAAATAAGTTAACTGGCAATAATCAAAATAATATTGTCTTCTAATCTTTATAACATATTTACAGTTAAAGTACATGATACCAATAACAAAGCAATCAAGAGAAGCTTAAACTATAAATTTCTTTCTTAGTTTTAAAAAGAAATACTTTAACATATATGGTAAGAAGTAAAGAATGCATAACGTAACCCCAATATCTGCACTAAAAGAATAATATAAAAAATGTTTACCTAAAAAGCTACAGAGAACATAAAAAAGGTAGGGAAAAAGAAATAAACATCAAAGAACAGGTAAGACAAATGGCAGAAGAGTAGACAAACTTAAACACATCTATAATTACATTAAATGTATATGAACTGAACCCTCCATTCAAAAAACCAAGATTGTCAGTCCAGATTAAAAAAAAAAAGATCCAAATATTTTCTGTTCAAATGGGATATACTTGATATAAAAGGACATAGTAGAATAGTTAATGCAGTAATCAGAAGAGAGAAGTTATGTCTATAACTGTATTAATATTAGGCAAATTAGATTTTAAGGGAAGATGTATTATGGGAGATATAGAGAAACATTTTGTGATTATAACAGGTCAGTCTAAAGGAAAGACACAACAGTCCAAAGTTGCAAGCACCCAAAGCAAAAACTGACTGAACCCAAAGAAGAAACGTACACATTTATAAATCTAGTTGGAGGCGCTCATATATGCCTTTCAATATCTGTAGAAGAAACAGATAAAAAAAGGCAGAATATTTGAGTTTTTAAAGTCATTGTATAGAAATCATGCTATATATACATAATTAATAACTTTTTACCTCAATATCAAAGTATCAAATACTTAGAAATAAAACTAAACAAACGCGCAAGACCTCTACAATGAAGATTATGAAACATTAGAAATGTTAAGGAAAACAAATAAATGTAAAAATATTTTATTTTTATGAATTAGAAGACTCCCTATTTTAAAGGTGTCAGTTTTCCCCAATGTGATTTATACATTCGCTACGATACGAGTCATAATTCCAATAGCTTTTGTTTTGTATTGCTTTGGTTTTGGTGTGAAACTTGATAGTCTGTTTTAAATGAAAATACAATAAACTGTGAGTAGCTGATTTAATCCCATATAAATATGTGTAAAACATTAACAATTCTAAAGCAATGTGAGAGAATATCTTCTCCGCTTTGAGTAGGCAGAGATGTGTGAAACAAGTCACAAAAAAGTGCTTACCTCAAAAACCAAAGAAATGTATTAGATTATATTAAAATTTTAAAATTTTGTTTCTTAGAAAACACCATTAAAATAGTGAAAAACCAAGTCAGAGAGTGGAAATAATATAATTATATATAACTCGATATTTATATGAATATATATCTAAGGTATATATATCTAAGGTACACACTTTATATATTTTTAGTATATATAATTTATATAAGGTGCATATGATTTTAAAATGTATACTGTATACATAATATATACATTGCAATATTTATAAATCTAATATATAATTATATGTAAGTTATATATAGAATTCCCACTTTATAGGAATTATATATTAATATCATATATATACATATATAGTTTCCAGCAACACGTGCATATATAATTTAACCTTTAATGAAAAAATAGAGAATCCAATAGAAAAATAATTTACAGATACTTTACAAAAGAAGATATTTACATCGGCAAAATATATGAAATAGTGTTCAACATTATTATTTATCAATGAAATACAAATTAAAAATGCAGTGAGATTCAACCACAACTTCCAAAATGGTTACTTTAAAAATACAGATATTAATGTTGCTTTTTCATATAAATCAGCTGGAACTCTTAACACAACTACTTTGTATTACTCTTTATTGGATACTAAGTGTTATCACATTCATACCCTATGTCCCAGCAATTCCACTCTTAGGCATATTTAGTGGGAACACATGGGTCTGTTCATTAAAAACAATGCATCAGAATGTTCACATCACTATTTTGTTATAGCTCCAAACCAAAAGCAATTGAAATATTCATTAAGAATAGAAAGGGTAAATAACTTATGATATATCCATGGAAAGCAACGCTACCTAATTATATGACTGAGCAACCAAGCCTGTGATAGTGTGCCTGTGGATCTCATAAATCTAATGTCCAGCCAGCAAAGTCAGACGTAAAAGGGTAAATGCTGTATGATCTCATTTAAAGAAAGTTCAAAACCAGCCCAAACTAATGGTGCTATAAGTCATATTAGTTTTAATCCTTGGGTAGGGAAAGTAGTGATGGAAAAAATGAGGTAACTCCGTGATGGTGTGAAACATTCAATTTCTTGATCTCCTGCTAGTTTGTGTGTGTTCGAGAATGATGTAAAAAATATTATCAAGTTATATAGTTGTGATTTGTCTGTTTTTCTCTGTATTTTGCAAATGATAGGAACTTAGATTACACCAGAAGAAAGAAAGGGAGGTATAGGTGGATGTGAAGAATATTTAGGGGAAAATGTACTAGACTTTATTACTGACAAGTGGATGAGTTTGAAAGAAGTATTATTGATATATTCCATGTGTACATCTTGGACAACCATGATGCTGGTAGAAATTTTTGCTGTGTTATAGAGCATAGGGAAAAAACTAGATTGGGGCGGACTCTGGAAAAATTGGGCTATTTCCTTTAAGACATTTCTAGACAGAAATGCCAGGTTTTACTGGATATAATGGTGTTTGGGTATGTTATTGAAAAAAGTTATTGAAGGTGATCAAAATAATGGAAAATTTTCTACTAGTGGGGGTTTTCTGTATAGTCGTATGGGGAGAAATCTTATTGGAATACAGCATGAAAATTATGGTTTCTCTGTTTACCTCTATGTCACAAACTAAATTTTATAAAGCCATACAACACATCTATTTTAATTTTAGTATTTTTTTCAACATGTCTATTTTTAGATAAATAATCTCTATCTGTAGAATAAGTGCTGTGGCTAGATTGTATGATTCTTTCTAACTTTGAAGCTAATAATTCTCATACATTCCAGCTTATCTTACTAATAACAATACAGCCATAGCCAATTCCTTCATTAATTTAGCAAGCCATGCCTTCCAACAAACTTTCAATTTTCCCTATGATTTCGATTTTTGTCCTCCTCCAAAAAAGCCAATTTAAAATAATTTTTATTCTACTAACAAAATATTAAATTATGTCAATGTTATTTGTTTTCTACACAATGCTATTTCCATTCCATGAACTAACAAACTGTTTCTTTATAGATCTGTTCTGTTTATCAGAAGATTCCCACTTACATAGCTCTGAAAGGGGAAGTGATTGAGAGGAAATTAATTTTTTCTTACCTCCAGGCATTTTCCAGTAGCATAATGGTCATTAATATTCCTGTTGGCAAAGATTTCATTATATTCTGACAGTGTTAAAAACCATTTTGCCTGAAGTAAAAAAAAAAAAAAAATCCTTGAATAAAATCTAGAATTTCTATTACGCTTTACATTTCATAATGTATTGGCATATATTTTGTTATATAATTCTCATAAGGATGCTATGCCATAGGCATAGACTATATGAAGAATGCTCATGCCCCAGGCCAATGAATAACTAATAATTTGCTCTTTTTTCTCACTCATATTCTTTGTATTTCAAATTAAATTTTAATTATGCAAGTAATGTATGAATATCTCCATTATAAAACATTAAAATATTATTAATAAGACTAAAATTTCTTTTGATAATTAACCTTAATTTTGCCCCTTTAATGAGAAATAGGCATATTTATGAGTTCAATGTATACTTTTAAGTTTTTCAGAGCAAATACGTAACATCTGCATCCACAAAATATATATTTTGGGCCGTGTTTCTCTCTCTATACATATACACACAATACCTACAGGAACTATTTAGCAATTTCTTTTGCTGTTTGTTAGCTAGTGTTTAGTAGTTTGTTTTTCTTCCAAAACAATACTTACTTATTCAACTGCATTGCTCATTTTTAGTATTGTATAACATTGCATAGTATGGGCATGTAAAAGTTTATCTAGTTATTCTCTAAATACAAGTAAATATTTAGGTTGTCCTAATTTCTGCTACCAAAATAAATCAATGAATATTCTTTAATATTTCCTTTGGTGCACATTTAAGTGTTTCTTTTTGGTAGGTCTCCAGAACCTAACGATTTGTATAAAATTAAATTTTTACTGTCGCAATGACTCTCAAAGTGTCTGTGTTATATTAAATCCTTATAAACAATGTATATTTCTACACATCTCTCCAATATGTATATTTTTTTCTATATATACAAGTCAGATGGGTAAAAATCATGTTTTTTGTTGCTTTAATTTGCATTTTCCTGATAACTAGTGAGATTGGACCTCTTCCATTTATCGATTGAATTTTTTTTCCTACAAAATGCTTTTAGCCTTGTTTATGTTGTCTTTTGCTATAAAGATACTTTATATTAGGTATATACGAACTTTTAATTTATTGCTTTTGCTTTCACCTTGTTTAAGAAGGCTTTCTAAATGCCAAAGTTATTAACATATTCTATATTTTCTAAAAAACAATATATTTAAGAAGTTATTTAGACTTTCTCCCCTTGTGTGAAATAAGATTTATTTTTTTTTTCCAAAATGAATTTCCAATTTTCTGGAAAAGATTTATTAAATAGTCTATTCTTCCAACATTTGTTTGAAATACACTCACAACTTTTGTGTTCCATTGGTATGTTCTTCTCTTCTGGCTATGCTTTTAAGTTCCCACTGTTTTGAGTTTCGATAACTGGTAAAGCCTGTTGACTATATTTCTCTGGAGAACCCTGACCAAGATAATTACATTGATAGCACTTTACTTTAAATATATTCTTTCCTTTTTGTTGCAAGCTTGTCTCTGCTAGCAGCATATTACAAATTATTTTTCAGCTTATCCATGACTCCGTCTTTTCTTAGAGAAATTTCAAGTAAATTTTTGTTTAATTATAGTTATTGACTTGTATGAACCTATAGTTTTTCTATTATTTTGCTGTTTTTATATTTCAAGTTCTCTAGCCTTCTTAATCTTTGTTATTGTGATAAATGCTTTTTTGTTTCATTTATTTATTTTACTGTTGTAAAGTTTTGCCTCTACTTTTATATTAATAGTTTTTTCATATTTTATTAGACCTATTTAAAGCCGCTTTTGTAACAAATTATAGAGTTATCACTGTTACCCCCAATGGATAAGGAATAAAGCATGTTTTTATTTATATCAGTTTTCTTCCCATGTATCCCAGGTTAACGTGTCGACATCAGTGGAATTTTTGTTTTAGACAATGTACTATGTGAATTCACAGAACTTTCTATTCCCCAAAATTATTTTCTAGCTTATTTATATTCTGTGTAAAAGATGAGCACCAAAGACACTCCTAATGACAACTTATACTGACTGTATTTTGAAAAAGGACAGAGCGAGAAACACATTTTGAATCTCTCTCACACACACCCTTAATCTTGATGTCTTAGAAAACAGGGTCAGAGGCAAAAACTAACAGGTTACCATTGCATAGGGGATATAATACCCAGCAAGCATGAGTCAAAGATAAAGAAAAGTGAACCAAGGAAGGTAGAAGAGCAAACACAAGATGATACGTTTCAGAGCTGGCCACAATTTTGCCTTAAAATACATTTTGTTGCTCAGTTACATGGGACATATCCAAGAAGGCCACATGGAGACCCTTGTGTCTGGGAACAGTCAACCAGGGGAGAAGAGGGAGTAATTATTTGCTGAATCTTTCCTGCCTTCCTTATGTCCTTGGTCAAAATCTTCCCCTTAGGGCATTCATGCCCCATATGCCTGTTTGGTTTAACCTGGCCAATTCTCTGGGAAACCACCAGGGAAATCCAAGCTTCCTTGGGCATAATCCAGCCACTGTGAAAGCACAGGGATCTCTTCTTGTCAGTTGGCACCAAACAAAGGGTCCTTCAGTCTGTGGTGTTGATAACAGTGGTGGGTCTCAGAGCTTTACAGCTCTGGGAACAGCATGGACCTTCTGCTAGAGCTACTCTGGCCAAGAAGCAAGGCAAGTGGCCAAAGTCCTGGGGAGTATTGGTTGAATAGATCTAGAGTAGCAGATAAACTAGGTTCAGCATACATTCACAAAATCTTCTGAACCAGAACAAGGGAAAAATACTAACAAGGACAGTGAAAAATAGATTTGACATATATCCACTTTCATATACAAATCCAGAATGAAGAAACTGAGTTAATCAGAAAGAAAATTTGGTAGTTTTTGCCAGCAATCACTAGAATTTTGTATCTCACTATCTCACTATCTTTTAAAATTTATTATCTTTTAAAATTTATTGAAGCAATGCAAAATTTAAGAACCAAAATGGGAAGAATAAAGGAATGGATGAAGTTATTATATATCCTATGATTCTTAACTACCAATGGAAAATAAATTCACATGCAATAAAAGTAGGTTTTTGGAAGTAATGAGTGTTTTTGGTGGGGGTAAATTGTCTGGAATGTTTCAGAAAAAAGAAGAAAAGAAAAACAAAATGAAAAAACAAATTGTTTAGGTGGTTACCTATCATGACCAAAAAGAGAGCAGAAGAATCTTGAGTAGACATGCCATAAATGAATGTCAAATTGCCCTCACAAATGGAGTTAGTTGTTATGTAGAACAGTACCTTAAGGTTAAGTTCTGAAAGGAAAAATCTATAAATATCCACACAAACAGTGAAAAGAATTATAGAAATTTCCTACTCCTTCTGCTTTTTTTGCAAATTGAAGACAAATAAATATCTTCCTATACAATGTCGAGAAAGAGAAAGAGGGAAAAATCTACTTTAAAATATTGCAACACTGAACACTACATCTGAAACTAATGTAGTGAACTATATGATGAACTATAAGTTGGCTAATTGAACTTAAATAAAATCTAAATAAATAAATATATACATAATAAATGAGTAATAGAAACCTAAAAAAATTGCAACATAATCAAAAGGGAGTTTCACCCTGCAAATCCATATGAAAATATATTTCAGACAATACCTTTTTAACTAATAAACTTTATTTTAGGGCAGTTTTAGGTGCCCAACAATACTTAGTGAAAAGCATAGAGTTACCACATATGCCATATTCCCACACACACCTAATGTGTGGACATAAGTTTTCAGTTTATTCAGGTAAATACCAAGAAGTGTGATTGCTGAATCATATGGAAAGAGTATGTTTTATTTTGTAAGAAATTGCCAAACTGTCATCCAAAAGGGCTGAATCATTTTGCATTTCTAGCAGTAATGAATGGGAGTTCCTGTTGCTCCACATCCTCATCAGCATTTGGTGTTGTCTGTGTTCTTGATTTTGGCCATTTCTAATAGGTGTGTCATGATATCTATTGTTTTAATTTACATTTCCCTAGTGGCATATGATATGGAGCATCTTTTCATATGCTTATTTGCTATCTGTGTATCTTACTTAGTAGTGTGTCTATTCATCATTAACTTATTTTTTAGTTGGGTTGTTTGTTATCTTATTGTTGAGTTTTAAGGTTTCTTTAAATATTTTGGATAATAGCCCTTCATCAAAGGTGTCTTTGCAAATACTTACTCCAAGTCTGTGGCTTGTCTCCTCACACTCTTTACATCATCTTTTTCGGAGCAAAAGTATTTAATTTTAATGAAGTACTGCTAAACAATACTTTTTACAACAAAAGTATTTTAGATTTGTCACTAAAATTACAAAAAATTACTGTATTGCAATAAAACAGAAGCAGTGTTTGACCATAAGAAAAAAGAACAGATCAAAAAATAAATATAAGAGGTGATTCACAGACCTGTACCCCTGAAGCAAATAATACATTATATGTTAATTAAAAAAACCTAAAAAAAAAGTAAATAAATACAAAAGGGACACCTGGGTGGCTCAGTTGGTAAAGTGTCAGACTTCTGATTTCAGCTCAGGTCATGATCTCAGGACCTGGGATTGAGTCCCATGTCAGGCTCTGCACTCAGCAGAAAGTCTGCTTGTGCTTCTTTCCCTTTGCCCCTCCCCCTGTACACCGCTCTGTCTCTAAAATAAATGAATCAAGTGTTTTAAAAAATTTTTAAAAATCAATTAATAAATAAAATAAATAAATATATAAGAAGTTGAGTGCAATGAATCAATGAACCAATTAACTGTCAGTACTCTCCTTCCAGGGGGAAAATACAAAACTAGGCTAGTCTTAGACTTCTACACTTCTGAATCATTCAATTTTAGAAAACAAGATTTTGAAAGTGAAAAGGCATAACATTACCCATGTTAGTTTGACTCCTTGTTATTATGGCTGAACACCTTAATTTATTTCAATTACTGAAGCACACACAAAAGGTCAATTCACTAAATTGAGACTTGAGTTTTTCTCATGTTGGAAATTAGTTTTACCATTTTTATTTAGTACTTTCATAGTTAGATTACAGATATTTGCTTTTCACATAGAATAAACTGCTCATGAAGTAAGAATTTGCTACAAAGGCACGCAGCTTAAACATGAGCATTTAAGGAACTGTTTTGTATTTAAATTCTTGTCTAAGAATAATGTGATTTACTTGTTTTTTGTACTGTTCTGTGAAGTTTACTTTCCGTTATAATTGGAAGATATCAGAAAAGTTTTGTCAACAAACTTCTGTATTGCATAACTTCTCCCTCCCCCAACTTCAACTTCACTTTGGCTTAAGGCTAATTTAAAAAGAGAACAGTAAACCATTAGAAAAGGAGGAAATTTCCAAACACTGGTTTTAATTTCTTATAAAAAAATATGTTGTCGATTAAAGAATTCAATTCAGTCTGATGAGAACCTGATCCTTACCAGAACCAATCTCTCCGTCTTTATTCTACTATGTCAAAAGTACAAAGTGGGTCATAGGCTAAAAATAGTTAAGGACAACTGTGGGACAGTTCAACAATGTGTATTTTATTTGCAAGATAAGTTAGCACAGGTAAACAAAGCTGATATGCACCTTACATGGCAGTAAGAGAGATAAAGCTCAGTACTACTAACGTCAGTTATTTTTATTACAGTCATTCACTAGAGAATAACTCACAAAATAGCATCTGAACATTTTGAATGAAGCTAACAAGCAAAAATTTAGACTTCGCTGCTATACATTTGCCCACTCTGTATGATTATAGAGCAAGCAAAGGAAACATCATTCATGTCTATTGTGGAAGCTATGAAAGCTTGTATGTGCATTTCCCTATGAGGAAACACATATATTTTCCAAAAACATCCATCAACCTTACATTTTACCAGCTTAACTCTAGTGCAGTATGATTCATATTTCTTCTGTGCATCCCATTAAAATGAGATCGTAAGGCCAGTTTTCCTTTTAATAATATTTTTCTCTCTCAAATGTATTCATATTGTCTTTGGGGATTTATGGGGCAAAGGAAGAATCATACGTTTACCCTGATTTTCTAACTCATTAGATGACTGCTTTATAATATGGTCTTATATTTTGGGAGTAAACTGTAAGATAGCCAATTAGATTTGCATACTAGGAAGTAAAGGACAGTGGCAAATATGTACAAGTAACCTAGAAATTCATGGCATAGAATGGTGTAACTAGAATGAAACTGGGTAGGGGTGCCTGGGTGGCTCAGTGGGTTAAGCCTCTGCCTTCGGCTCAGGTCATGATCTCAGGGTCCTGGGATCGAGCCCCGCATCGGGCTCTCTGCTCAGTGGGGAGCCTGCTTCCCCCTCTCTCTCTGCCTGCCTCTCTGCCTACTTGTGATCTCTCTCTCTGTTAAATAAATAAATAAAATCTTAAAAAAAAAAAAAAAAAAAGAATGAAACTGGGTACACTTGCTTTCCAGGCCAGGAAATTCAGCCTTATGCCAGATGAGGACAATTGTTTAGATCTCTAAAGTCCTATGCTGAGTTAGAGAAATGGACCTAGTGCATTCTTCATTAAGCTATCAGAAAAGAAAAATCTGAGAAGGGTTTTAGTGGCAACATGGAATTCTCCATTAATACAGGTTTTTTAATCAGGTAAAAATTAACTCTCAAACTGCAGAAACAAACATAGAAACAATCAAGGACAGGTTCCTTTTTATTCTTTAGTGTGTTTCTCCATAAAAGAAGGGAAGAACGGATCTTGTCATTCAATAGAATAGTGATTCTCATGATATATGATGCTTTTCATTATCACCATTCCCCTGAGGCTAAATATGCATAGGTTCATTAACTAAAAAGTCTTTGTTTAATATTCTTTATTCTATGTCTCACAGTCGAATTATTATTTCCCATATCGAAATGTATTTGAAACTCACAGCTGTCCATGAAATGTACAACAGTTCTGGTATAAAATGAAAAATAATAATCCAAGATTGTTAGAATCAATTATAAGATGGGTTAGATTTTATTTTTGCCTTGTGAGCTTCTTAATTCCTCCCCTCCTTTTACAGCTGAAGTGACTGCAACCAATTTTATTGTTTTAGTAATTTATAAGAGAGGCGAGCCATGATAGCACAAAGAGAACTATTATCTCACTACCACTTCCCCAACCTAACCATATAACCATGTTTACCCAAGCCATTGCAAATAGAAAAGCTCTATCTCACAATGACAGAGTTACTGTATTACCACTCTGTCAAGACATGTCCTTGTCTTCACTGCCAAACAGATAATTAAGGCCTAGGATTTTCCTATATAGAAATTCTAGAGCTACCGCTGGGAGGGAGTTTAAGGCTTTTTAATTTTAATCACTTAGAAATAGTTAATGCATAGTTTATTAGTAGATTTTCTTTTGAAAACTATTGCTGTACATTATATAGTATGAAATTTGTAAATACTTTTACTAAAAAGTAACTAAATATTCAAGTTTTAATTGTGTCACCTGTAATTTTACATTATTTTTTGTTGTTGTGATATCAACTTACCATTTTGTGATTTTGTGAAACAAACACCCACCTGTAGTGAATATATTCAGAATTTTATTGCAAACTCTTCTGAAAAAAATTGATTCAAGGTAAAAAGGAAAGAGGAAAGCATACTATATAATATAATACTAACTTACATTGTGTGTTCCTTTAATCCAATGTTCGTGCTCTATAAAGTCTACTTTTGATTAAATAATGAGCAATGGGCCCATGATAACTTGCAAAACTGTTCTAGAATTAGACATAGAGAGGGGTCAGATAGACTAAATTCAGTTATAATCCTTATAAATGAAGTCAGATCATTATATTGATGATATCCTTCCCATTTTTATAAAATTTAAAAAAATTCTCAAGTATTTTGTATTTATAACTGTGTTTTCACAGCAATAAATAATTTTTATTTAAAATTATTCCTTAAATTGATTTGTATAAGCTTTATTTAGAAGCTAACATAACTATTGTTATTATCATTATTGATATTATTTATTGAAGAATGATGAACATAGTGTTATATTAGAGAAAGTACTTTTGATCACAGAATGTGTCAAAGAATTTTATTTGCCTACAGCAAATTTTTCAGACTATGCATCTCAGAAAAATTCA
>CM052898.1:155926359-155956514 GCA_028534135.1 Potos flavus
AGCATTTCTGCAGCAGTGAGGGGAAACTAGACTTTCGAAGTTAAATATTTTATCTCGACCACCCTGTTAGACTGTCTCATGGCCAGGACTTAAATCCAAATGGCTCTGTCTCAGGATGTGCTTGCTCTCTACCCTCATCACTTTTTTTTCTTTTTTGCAAAGATAACTTAACATTTCCAGAAGTGAAGATTAGCCAAATCTAAAGATATTTTTATGAGATTAATATTCTAATATGCATCTTTATCTCTACTCATGTTCTTTCCCACAGAAATTTTATGAGTAACTGTAATTTGGCTGAGTTGGAGATGACATTTAGCTTCCTGAGTTTTAGACACCATCACCCTCTGGAGTCTGTTCTCCAGGCACAGGCTAGATTTTATATTTTTAGTAAATATTGAAAGAATCTTGCATTTATTGAGGAACATTGGTCCTAGTCTGAGGACATAAATGGAAACCTCAATTTAGAATTTAAAAAGTCCTGTGAGAATGAACTTGAACTTATTCACAATTGGGATTTGGGCATATTCAGTCTCTTGACAGACTGAAAACCCTCATATGGGGTCAGAGAATGGAAAAGAAAATTGGAGTCTTGAAACAAACAAGCCAAAACAAACACATGAACAAGTTTGCTAGAGTAAGTGAAACTGAACAGCAGGGTTCAGATTTGAAGGGGTTCATCAGGTGAACTAGGAGGCCGTGTTTCACACTCCATCAGAATCATCCGAGGAGATTTTTAAGAATATAGATTATTGGGTTTCGCTGACAGTTACTCTTATTCAGTAAACACGAAGAGAACAGAAAATCTGTATCTTTTAAACATCTCACAAAGTCATTCTGATTCACAACCAAGGTTAGGAACCACTGGCATAAGTGAAATGTGTTCATAAAGTGTGCAAGAGCTCTGTTATGATAAACCCTTTGAAAGAGCTTGTCCCAGGAGGCATAAGAAGTTTCTCTGTTGACCTGATTAAAGAAAGATCACCTGGATGAACAGTCTAGTAGAGATCTGCAGCTACAGAGAGGCAGCTGATGGGCCCAAGGACTTGGTAGCAGTGAGGGCAGAAAACCAACAGTTGCTATGGCCCAGAAAAACTGTGAAGGCAATGCTGGAAAGCTGTCTCTATCCAGGAGGTGAGGGACCCTCACTATCTTGTTTATTAATTATGCTTAGTATCTAGAATCATATTTTACTCATAGGAGACGCTCAATCAGTAATTGTTACATAAATGAGCAAATAACAATAGGGCCAAAGACTTAGAATGTTGCAAGCATCACAAAATATCAAGTGATAACCAAACAGCCTTTATTTATTTACACGTGCATGTGTCTCCGGATACGTAGATGATTGATGAAGCAGATACAAACAAACAAACAAACAAAAAATGGATTTTTTTTGTATGTTAATCATGCAAGTGAAAGCTTCGGGTTTGAGATTTATAACACAATGCATTTAAAATTTCATATATTTATATTCACAGATGTGACAAGCGGACAGTTCAAGTTCAAACAGAACTTTTTGATATGTATTTCTTCCTTTCTCTGAGATCTGGTCTAAACCACCTGGCAGATGGGAACTCTAGACAATTGTAGTTAATGGCTAGACCTGTCTTCACCTACTTGGTTAATTCAGCTTAAACCTGAGATTATTAAAATCCATATGTTTCTGAAATATGGTCTCAATTGACTGGTTCCTTAGAGAAATATATATTTGCCAGTGTAATCACAGAGGCCCAAATTCCTGGTAGGCACTTAATATTACCTGCTACAATAAGGATGAAGCAGCTGCTCTGTCTCCATTCATCTTTAGCAACTCAAACTAAAGGGAAATAAAATATAAGAAGCTCCAATCCAAGTTATACTTGCATATACTTCTATATGTATTATACTTAATACATATACTAAGTATAATCTACTACCTGAGGCAAAATATCAAGGACAGTCTCACTTCCACTCTGAGGAAAATGACATCATTTCATTCATTTCAAACCAAGTAAGATCTGGTTATTTTTTCCCCACTAGTCTGTAAGTAAAATTTCTTAATAGAAGTTTGCAAATTCTTCATTTTGATATTGAACTTCCTACTTTTTTTAAATGTATGCCTTCATTAGTCAGAGACTTTAAAAAGGTTCTCTCATCACCAGGGCGTATGGTACTTAAATTGTTTATTAATTAATGCACAAATATAGACCTCATAGTTGTTTAATTTCCTTTGCTTTTAGTTTGTATTATTAGATGTGACTGCTTTTACAATACCTTGCTGTAATTAGTACCAGACAGTACATTGTCTAAAAGTAACCTGTCCAGTCTACAAGGTAATTCTAGGACAGTATTTAAAATTAAAAATTAAACACAACATCTAAGAAAGACGGTATGTTTGGATCTGTGATTGACAGCTTTTCTGATCTGAATTTAAAAAATTGTTTTGCTTTAAATGTAAAAGCAAATATCAAAATATAAATTTCCTCTAATTTAAAAATATTTGTGTATATCGCATCACTGTCATTTCTTCTCATCTTTCAGATATTCCCCATACTATACAAGATATTTTTACCCAGTGAAACTCAGTCATCCCAGGCAAATATTCTATGAGGTTAGTCCCATTTTTTCAACATGGTATTACACAGATACAGAAATTTTAGTTCTTCCTAATAAGGTTTAACTGTAATATTGAGAAAGTGAAACAGGTTCTAGACTCAGTTATTGAAAGTATAAAATCATTGTCAAGCACTTAAGCTCACCTACAAGAAAATTTTTTATTTGATTTTAAGTTAATGAAATGATTACTTTAACTAAAATAACTTAGTCCAAAAGATGACGATCTTTTTTTGATTTGGGTGATGTTCCTTATTTGTTTTAATGTCTAGGAGTATCATTCATATTTAAAAGTTTTTTAGTGTAACACTTGCCTTATAAAGCCAATTGTTAGGAATAATTAACAGGATTTGATGTGAAAATAAATATAAATAAAAAATCATACTTTCAAAATGTTATAAAAATCTATAGAAAATAGACAGTTTTTTTAAAATGAATCATGTGCGATTATCTTAGTATATGGAAAAAAGTGAAATTAGATCTCTCCCTCACACTAATGATAAAACTGCAAAAATAAATTCCAGGTTAATTAAAACCTTAAATGTAAAAGCCAAAAGTATTAGAATGAAATATTTAATATATTTATGGATACTTTAAAATGCTGCTAAAATACCATTAGTCCAGCATTGATTACATTTAGTAAAACCTTTAACAACATTGCAGTTTTAAAAATTTAATTTAATAAAGTCAGGGAGGAGTTGAGTGCTGAGCAAGATGTAGTCTTCTTTTAAATGATCTGTTATTATGAAAGGAGTACATTAGCAGGTGTGAACAAGGAAAATAAGGCAAAAAAGACACACTTCAAACTGATTCTTTCCATATTGTCATGTTCTGAACTGACTGAAATGATTCCAAACAGTTGTTAATCAGCAATACAAAAGGATATTCTATTAAGTTATTTTTAGGATATCTGTTTTATGGTAATGTAAGATTTTAAAATGATATAACGTCCACTAGTGAATTTGAAGGTAGAAATCATTTGGTAATCAAGAGACAAAATGTTCCAAGGCTAGATGCTGGAAATAAAGCCAGTGTGGATGTGGGTTCCTATGTGGTGTGAGCTGACAGGCACTACACAGCTCTCCTTGCCCAACATTGATTCCCCATTGACATGTCCGTCAGTTGAGAGAAAATGTTACTGGTATGAAAGTTGGAGCTGTGGGAGAAAACACATAGAAATTTAGAGACAAAAGTGGTGAATGTCTGAAAGATCAGTGTTAAGACAGGCACTGAATCATAATTTATTTTTTTCACATTTTGTTTAAGGTCACCTAGGAAAAGGAGAAAAACAATTAATATACTGAAAAGAAAACAAATCACAATATCGATTATCTAATTTATGGAAAATTCTGGGAACTTGGTGACCTATAGGAATCTTCCTTCATTTTACTCCCAAATACAATGACTTTTTCTTTCTGGACAATAGAAAGCAAGTGGGACTAAGACTTTTCTCCCTTGAGGAATGGACAGCCTGAACAGGAGCTCCAGGGAAGATCCGGGATCTCTGCAGAGACCTAGATGCTATTGGAGGAAAGGTCAGCATCAATGCCTTGTAAGTGTGTTGGGTTTCTTTGGACTGTAAATAGCCACCAGGGAGCTAAAGGGCTGAAGCAAGTTGTCCCTCACCCTAAACCTGGGCCAGTACAACCAATAAGTCTTCTTTAAGGCCCTCCATTAGTGTTGTGGTAAACTGCCTTTTTCCGGGTCACCATGTACATCCACCACTTATAACGTGGAAGACACTCATTGGAGTACCAACAACTAGCTTTGGTGACATGACAAGGAAAATTGAATTTTCCTCTGAAGGGTTCAGACACCAAAGAAAAACATTCAGTTAAAACAAACAAAATGCAAAAAAAATAAAATAAAATAAAATAAAATAAATAAAATAAAAAAAATAAAAACAAAACAAAAAAAAACAAACAAAAAAATGCATGTTCAGCAAATAGAGATGGGGATAGGGGGACAGATAATAATCTGAAAAAGAAAAATATATGCGTTCTTAGGAAATTGAGGTGAAGTCCAAAGAGGACTTCCAAAGCTAACCAAAAAACAAACAACAAACCAGAACAAACAACAAACTGGTTTCCTATCAAATAAACCAGTAGCTCTATGGCAGGGAAGAATAGTAAATATTCAAATCCAAATTAGTGGTTGGAAAATGAAATGCAAGAAATAGCTCAGATTCAAGAGTAAAAGTTCAAAATCATGAAGAAAAGATCAGAAGTTGGAGAATATAGTCAAGTGGAACTGTATGAAAATAGAAGCTTTATAAAGTGAACTACAAACTGATGATGGAAAGATTAAAGTTTAGCAATTAGAAGACAATTTTCCTGAAGTGAAGAACTAAATAAAGACATACCACAGAAAAAGTTCTGTGAGTTCAAGGTCACACTGATAGGAAAAAGCATACAAAATCGGTCATTTCTTGGTAAAACCTCTGAACTCTAAGAAAAAAAAAGGGGGGGGCAGAAAGAACAAGGTGCCTACAAAGGGAAAAAGAATGTGTTGCCATCAGACTTATCTGCAACCTTGACTCTAGAAGCAAGTGAATAGCATCTATACAATGCTGAAGCTGAAGACACCAGCACAAAAATAGTGCACTCAGCTAAATTATAATTTGGCAAATTTATTTACTGATAATCAGAAATCTAGAGAGTTTATTACCCATGGTGGTCTTCTGAGGAAGAGCCAAGAAAGCCTGTGTCATTTAGCGTTCTTATTATCAATAACGATATATTCTGAATTCATAAGCAGAAAAATAATTTGTTAAAGGGAATTAGACGAGTCACAGAATTTCCAGGAAATCCAGATTGTCAGGATTAAATACAATATACTATGTGTGGATTACCCTAGAAAAAATATAATAGGACAAGTCCCATTCTCCAACCTGTCAATTGTGTCTAGAAATGAATAGAAACGCCTGCATTAACATGTAATAGTGAGGAAGGTTACCTCTGAAAAGGTAAGAGAGAATGGGAATAAAATGTGAAAGTGAATGGCTATATTTCACTCTATAAACTTAGATAATATTAGAATATTTTGCAATCAAAATATTTTCAAATATTGTAACAGTGTTGGATAGAGGAGAATTTTCTATTCATGGTTTTAAAAAGAGGAAATAAAAGATAAAAACCACTGCAAAGTTTGACACTTGTTTTGCCTTTTGAGATTCACAGCTTTTAGTTCAATTAAAGAGTGGAATTCTAAGCAAGGCATTCAACGTGGCCTAATAAAGCGAGATGCTACCAGATAGATTTGATCAGTGTGAATTAAAACATTTCATATACTTGAAAGATAAGAAATTAAATGTGATGTGGGCCTAACTTGACTGTTTTTTTTACTTAGTCTGATCTAAATAAAGGACTGACATTGTCTTAATGGAAAATATATCCACCACTATGCCAAGGTCATCACAACTTAATTGCCTCAGATTTCAATCAGTGATTTATCAAATATGAATATCCTTTGGGATTAAATATATAAAAGCCTGAGCTTCGTGTGCGTAAACTATATTTTGTGATTTGTATAGCAAAATATATCACCAGCGACCTTGTAAAATGCATGCGTACCCGTGAAGGCAAGAACCAAAATGCATTGCTCATTGTGCAGAACTGATAGAGATAATAAATAAAAAGTAGCAGAAATGCGAATGCAATGCATTTTAGAATTAATTCAATGATATGTCAGTTCTTAGTTTTGCTAATCTGTCCATTAAAATGTTCTTAAAGGTGCAATGTGATTTTTTTCGTAAATTTTTTAAAAAGCCTTTAAAATTCTATAAAATGACAATATCAGCTTTCTTTATTGGTGGACAAGGTAGGACATCTTAGAGGAGAACTTATTTATTCAGGAAAGAGTGGTTGGACTGTCCCCTACATATTTGCATATGTAAATATAAACCAAATAGGAAGATATTGTATCTGGAGTATTGTGAAATAAGTACTCAAATCTCTCCCAAAGCTGTTTGGAGTATAGAGATGATCTAGAGGTAGAAAATGGACATTTTGAATTGGGACAAAAACATCTTCTGAAGGGAAAGGGATTGAGAGCATAAACACTTTTTTTTTGAAGTTTAATATTATTAACACTTTTCTGATGGAATGCCATTTACCTAACTGATGTTGACTACAAAGAATTTTTTTTTTAACATTCACCAGGAGAAAGAGACTTTTTATTGATAACCCAGGCTCACCCTCAGGACTGATGTTTTAAATGCAAGGTCCAGTTCCAACTGCAACACCATATAAAATGAGACCAAAAGCACAAGTGCCAGTGTCTGGTCAGCTTGGGCTGCCATAACAAAATACCATAGATGCAGTGGCTTAAACAATAGAAATGTATTTTCTCACAGTTCTAGTGGCTGGAAGTCTGAGATCAAGGTGACAGTACAATTGGGTTTTGGTAAGAGCCCTCTTCCTGGCTTGCAGTTGGCCACCTTCTTGCAGATGGCTGCTTTCTTTCTGTCTCCACATGGCAGAGAAAGACTACAAAGCTCTCTGGTATCTCTTCTTATAAGGGCACTAATTCCATTATGAAGGAAGGCGCCACCCTCATTGAAACCTAATTATCTCCCAAAGGCGCCCTCTCCAAATGCCATCATACTAGGAGTTAGTGCCTCAACATATGAATTTTGGGAGAAACTCAATTCAGTCTATAACAACTAGGAATTTGGCAAATTTTGCCATTTTTCTATCTGTACTTTGCAATAAGCATATCTCCTATATGAATAAACCCCTGGGTTTAATGGAATGATGGGGTACTAGAGAGATTGTAGTCTTCTGACTATTTAGAAGGGTGAGTTTTCTAGAAATTAATTGGAATTAAAAGAAGTGTAAACAACCCTTTGACATTTCCAGAATGGCTGTATGAAGAGTTCCATGGACTCACCTCTCAACGAAACAGCAATAAATGGACATGAATTATAAAACAAAAACCGGTTAAAATCTTTGGAATTTTTTCCAAGAGCAAACAGTGCATGAAGACACTTTATTCAAGAAAGCTACTAAATTAGGTAAGAAGGAGAGTCTGTAGCATTTCAAAAAGGACTTGCTCTCTCCCTCCCACCCCTCAGCTCAGCATGACAAAAGCTGCATTCCAGGTGTGTGTGAAGTTGAGGAGTCCTTTACTCTTAGCCTCTAGTCAATGGCTTAAGGCATCTCCACAGAAGGGGCGGGCTGTCAATATTTGTCAGACACTCTCCAGCTCCCTGCAGCAGAAGTTAATTTAAGGAGAGTGCAGCCAGAGGTTGGGTCTCCTTTCTTAACCCCGCCATAACTTGGTAGTACAGAGGCTGTAACCCAGGCAAGGCAGGTCAAGATTATTGGAACTTATTGGAATAACTTTATTGAATAATAAATTATTTTATTCTGGGGCACCTGGGTGGCTCAGTGGGTTAAAGCCTCTGCCTTCAGCTCAAGTCATGATCTCAGGGCCCTGGGATTGAGCCCCGCAAGCGGGCTTTATGCTCAGTGGGGAGCCTGCTTCCCCCTCTCTCTCTGCCTGCCTCTCTGCCTATTTGTGGTCTCTCTCTCTCTGTCAAATAAATAAATAAAATAAAATAATTTTTTTAAAGATTTTATTTATTTATTTGACAGAGAGAGAGAGAGAGAGAGAGAGAGAGTAGGGAGAGCACAAGCAAGTATTGCTTCAGGCAGAGGGAGAGAGAGATGCAGGCTCTTCACTGAGCAGGGAGCCTGATATGGGGTTAGATCCCAGAACCCTGGGATTGTGACCTGAGCTGAAGGCAGATACTTAACCTACTGAGCCACACAGGCACCCCGAGAGTTCTTCTTCTAAGCCACGATGTCAGTATCTATGTGGCTCCCGTGTCAAAGACAGAGAGAGATGGAAGATTTACACTGTCGCATAAATGCTTTGGCCAAGAAGTGACAACCATAAATTTTGCTAATGGCCATTTTAAAAATAAATAATTTGCCACACTGTTGATTTAAATTATGATAATTGTGGTAAGTTAGTCAGTAAACCTATAAGTAATATGTGGCACAATTTTATCAGGAAACTTGAAAAGAGTATAATAAAAAGTTGTTGTTAAGATGTAGGGAAACCACAGGGTGTCATATCTACCTCTAATAATGAAGAGTCAAGGTCATGAGACAGTTACTATAAACTAGGGAGAGAATTACTCGGAAAGTGTTGTCAAAATTGTGCTGTTAAAATTAATCATGGGATGAAGCTGGGCCAGCCACGGCAATGTGACAGGGAAAGAACTGGGGTAATAAGCACCCTGGAAGCCCTCTCTTCCCTTCTTCAAATGTCCCACCGTTGTCATTCATTGACAAAATCCAAATAAAAGTCCAAGATCAAGAGAAATTTTTGCGGTGGTCTGTACTGGTCATCCTCTCAGGATGCAGGGCTGGGTACAGAAGGGTGAGCATGGGTTTGGAGAAGCACAGGGAAAAATTGCAGCTAATGAAGCTTTTGTGACTAAAATTTCACTGTCACAGGGGTTGTATGACATTGCAAGAAAAAAATCACCTGTCATGGTGACTCTCAATCTTTAGCTTGAATCAGAATCAGCTAGAGGACTAAAACCAGAGTTGTTATCAGCAATGGGGCCTAAGAATGTGCATTTCTATGCTATTGGGCCCACACTTGGAGAACCACTGAACTATAGAACCAGAATAGCCAACCTTTAAATCCTTACTCTGCTTTTTAGTAGCTTGGAACCATGACTAATCTCCCAACTTCTCTGATGTTCAGAGATTTACCTATTCATATATTAAAACTCATTAACTATTAAATAATTTCTCAATTTTGAAGAGAATGTATTTATCTGGAATGACTTTGTAGACATTACTATGAAACTGCATGAGAAAATCCCTAGTACATTGTTTGGCACTTGATAAATATGAATATACAGTGCTTGTGTTCATTCTGATATGTTTTAAGTAAACAATTAAATTAATTCAACCAGAAATAATTTAAAGCCAGTGGAAATGTATAGAAAGCTGTAACACTTAACATTCTAAAATAATGATAAATATATAATTTTATTTATTAGTCTTGATTAAATTATTTGTGTATATAATTCTTACCTAAGGTAGCAAATCTATACATAATAGCTATATGATATTTTGTGCTCATTGCTCATTGACATGAATACACTACAGTCATATTTTCATTATCTCTTAATAAATGACTCCTGCTTTATTTGAAGGCAAATGGTAAATGAAATTAATAGTAGTTTGCTCTGTGTAATAGGCAATAATGGATCACCTTTTGTAATAAGCTAGTAATGTTTCATTTATACTGTACCCTCTGGGAAATTAGATGTCTAGGATAAGTAAAACTTTCCAGATAATAAATGCTTAATCCCTGAAATAAAATATTTACTCATCATTGCTTTGTAAAACACTCTGAGACAAATAATTTCCTACCTTTTAATTTTTTTATTTTGATTTTTCAAAATGATTAGGTCACATTGTGAACTTTGGTGCCGTAGCATGCACTAATACCATGACACATACAGGAGCCTTTGAGACAAAATATATAACATTCCACTTATTACTTCCCGTAGCTTATTTTCCTATTCTACCTTCTTTATTAAACAGTGGAGCAAATCTGGAATATTTAATGCTGTTTTCACTCAAAGGGGCCCCAGTTTCTTTCTGTCTTAATGTTTGCAGTTCTTCTATGCAGTCCTTCCTAAAATCCTGAGGTCACTTTCTGCCACAATTAATATGTGTCCATTCACCTATCACACCCCTCTATAGGTTCTAGTGTATCCTCTCCAAAGAGGAAACCAAGAGCTTGTTTTAAAGTGAATTAAACATATTCTGTATCCCAGATGATGTACAGGGCTGAGGGCTAAGAATTTTTAATGTGGAAGAGATAACCTATTTACTTACAAACTTAAGATTATTACCAGATGATATTGCCTCAACTGAGGATGGCCACATAAGAGATGTACATTTTTGTTATATGATTTGATTATATTGTTTATGATTATTTCATAATTCTCTATTAACTATTATTTACTTAAATATTAGAACATTTAAATTAGCACAGCAACTATTTCTGGTTTCCTGCTTTTATTTCTTCTTGCCTTTAACAAATATGTGCATGTAAGTCCCAAATAATGAGAGACTCTGGCTCTCTTGTGGGTTTTTTTGCCACACACACCCAGTTCCTAAAATGATAGTTCCCAACACTGGCTACTAGATGGAATTTGCCGGATGTCACTTGACTGCCATTTATAATCACTTGCTTTCTGAGCCCAGATATTTTGATATAATGGGTCCAGGTAGGGGCCTAGTCCTCAGTGGTTTTTGAATATTTGCAGCTGCTTTGATGTGCAGTCATGATTGAGAATGAGTTACCTAGACTAATGCCTGAGACAAAGTAGATGTTCAATAAATATTTGTGGATAAATGAGTAAATACATAAATATTTATGGAATATCCTTTAAATGTTAACTCTATGATAGCATCAGTGAAACACTGGTATAAAAGTCACTGCCATTAGGGGCACCTGGGTGGCTCAGTCAGGCGACTGCCTTCGGCTCAGATCATGATCCTGGAGTCCCGGGACCAGGTCCTGCATTGGGCTCCCTGCTCAGCGGGGAGTCTGCTTCTCCCTCTGACCCTCCCTGCTCTCATGCTCTTTCTCTCCCTCATTCCCTCTCTCTCTCAAATGGATAAATAAATAAAAAAAATCTTCAAAAAGTCACCAAAAAATATTTTAAAAATTAAAAAAGTCACTACCTTTAAGGCACTCCCGGTGATGTAGAGGTGCATGTAGTTTTAAGTATTTGCACTGCAATAGCATAATCACCCTTATGCATAATGTGGCACGGACTCAGTAGTAATCACCCCATTCACTAATACACCTTCTCCTTCACCTGTGCTCTCTGAGCTCAAGACAGCAACGCCACCTGCTCTTTTGTCCTCTCCAGAAATTTTTGGATCATCCTAAATACCCCTCTTTCTTTGTTCTCATATCAAATTGATCCCCAAGTCTTATTTTTTTGCTCCCCCTGTAATGTTAGAGGTTTTTTATTTTTCTATCACTTTCTTCACACTACCACTGCCATAGGTATACTCTGTTCATCTGAACCCCCATCCTAATGGCTCTCCCAGCTTCCAGTTTGGAACCCTTGTAAACCATTCTCATATTGTTCTAGAGTCCAAAACTGGACACATCTGTCCTTTCCTGGCTTGAAACCCTTCAATGCCTCCTCATTTCATACAGAATAAAATCTATATCCTTACATTTTTTTAGGACCCTGAAGTATGGGCCGCCCCTAGCTTTATTTAAGTGTGGCTTACTTGTACTTCACAATCTAATTCTAATTACCTATATTCTGTGCTTTGAATCCATCTATTACTCTCTCTCTCTCTGGATTAGGTTTTCCTATTTCCTCTGCTTTATAAAGCTTATCTTCTCTTCAATCTCAACCTCATTTTGCTAATCGTTCTTTCTCCTTGAGTACTTATCTGAGACTCCACATCTTCCAAGACGCCTTCACTGATCCCCAAAGAATATTTGTTTAAAAGTATTTAATACATTACAAATGTAATCCTTCTATTTAATATCTCATATCTTTCCTGGAGCACAATTTTACAAGGGAGCAAGACTAGGATAACATCTTTAGTTTGATCATGCTCCTGTATTCAAAATGAGAGTTAGCGGTATCCTGAATTCTTGTGTAAGGATTCCGGTGAAATAGGGACCTTCTGGGGTTACTTGGGATCTCTGGAGTACATTTCTGAACCTCTACACTTGAATAATGGCTCCATGGCCTCTGAAATACTTACTGGCCCACATTTCTAGGTCCCATAATCCCCCTGAATTCTGGCAGCATAGGGTACATATAGTTACCCTGTCCATTTCCTAGATCTTCCTAGTGATATGTTTCTCACTATTATTTGATTCTGTTCACAAGGTGTATTGTTGTACTTTCTCCACAATGTTAAGGGGATCAGTGAAAAGGACTGGTTTCCTGATGAAGATGTGCAACTCACTGAAACAATAATCATAGGTAGTCAGAGATTGAGGAAATGGAAATCAGTATTTACCAGTACCTACCATGTGACAGCACTATGCTGACTGCTTTGCAGATTTTATCTTTTCTAGAATTCTTTAAGATATATGAGCTTCTCTCCATCTTATACATGATGACACAGTTAAGAACTGAAGAAACCCTGGGATTCAAACTCAGACATGTTGACTTCAGATTCTACACTTGACCATTAAAACATTCTGCCTCAGAAGACATATGAAATCTTGCTGCTCTTTCTATCTATCCTATAAGGTACATAAGAAGCCTACCTGTTTTAAGCTATTGAACATTAGGGAGTTGGATTTAAAATGGACCAATTGTGGGAAATCTAGCAATAGTGAGACAAGCAGAAATTTGATGTACATTAAGCTTTCAATATTATGAACAGGGCCAAACCTTGTGATTTTTAACTATTCTGTTCTTATCACCAGAGTTTAACAAGAAGGTGAAGGCTTAAGCAAATATTTTGGTTACAAGCTTAGGGACATATTCTTTGAGCTCAGTACACTAAGATTAATGTAACTTGGGCTTTCTCTATAGGCCTTCCTTTATCATAAATAAAGGTAATCCAGTGTTCATAGCATAGATACATAGACAGTATCAGCTACTCTGAAGGAAAAGAACAAATTCCAACCTAGTTTGGTTTCCTGGAAAAATCTCTAGTTTTATCTCATGTCCATAAATGCATTTCAAAGGACAGTATTATGAATTCAATTGTGCCCCACAAAAGAAGATATGTTGAAGTTCTAACCGCAGTATTTCTG
Organism: Potos flavus; assembly: GCA_028534135.1. Classification (NCBI taxonomy): domain Eukaryota; kingdom Metazoa; phylum Chordata; class Mammalia; order Carnivora; family Procyonidae; genus Potos; species Potos flavus. The sequence continues at coordinate 155,939,740 of CM052898.1, forward strand.
AATGTGACCTTATTTGTAAATAGCATTGTTGTGATTGTAATCAGCTGTAATTAGTTAAGATGAGGTCATAATGAACTAGAGTGGGCCCCTAGTCAAATATGACCGGTGTCCTTATAGGGAGATTGGCATATGAAGACAGACACACAGGAGGAATGCCATGGGAAAATGGAGGCAGAGGTTGGATGATGAATCTACAAGCCAAGGAATTTCCAGGGTTGCTGGTTCTTAACGGAGGACAGAGGCCTGGAAGTGTTTGTTTTCAGAGTCTTCAGAAGGAACCAACCATGCTGACACATAGATTTTGGACTTCTAGCCTCCAGAGCCATGAGAGAATAAATTTTCATGGTTTCAAGTCACTCAGACAGTGGTGCTTTGTAATGGCAACCCTAAGAAACTATTACGAGGAGCTTTTTCTGCTTTTGATTAATGTTTCTTTAAAATTTTACAAATAATAAATACAAATATGCTCTAAGAGGATGTTAGAATTTATATATTCCTCAGGTACGCACACTTGACCAGCCTGAACCTCTCTAGAAGTTATCAAAGTGTAATCTTTAGCTAATTTACATGGCTATTTAGTAGCTGAAACATAAAAGTCATCAGTAAAGAAAATGTGTCTTAGAATTTTTTCAAATACTTTCCCTAACTTAAATTACGAGTATAACACTATAACACCAAAATTAGTTTAGTTCCATTTTACCAAGGTAAAAACAGGAGCATCAGTGAATTTTCTAATATTACAAAACCAGTAATTGCAGTGTTTAATTTAAATTCCATCTTCTTTCCATAATGTATTTGTTAACATCACCTTGCTCACTAAATTTGAAACAGAATGTCTTGGTAATAAGTGTAACTTCTTTCATTACTGGCAGACTGAGGTAATAGCATATTATAAAGTACCTCAATAGAGCATCTCCTCTCAACCATGAAAAGGAAAATCAAATTAAAATAATAGACTGTAAGACTTGTGAAATTATGTTGAAGTTGGATACTTGTTAGTTTACAATATTTACTTTAAAAATATGTCTTCACTTGGAATTCTAAACCAGTTGTATAAATAAAAACAAAACAAAACAAAAAACCCAGCATACAGATTGAGAAAAAATATTTTCAAACCATATATCTGATAGGAGATTAATATCTAAAACATATAAGGAATTCATACAACTCAACGCCAAAAAAACAAAAACCTGATAACATAGTGGACAAAGGACCTAAATAAACATTTTTGAGAAGAAGACAAACAAATGGTGAACAGGTATATAAATAAATGCTCAACATCCCAAATTATGGAAATACCCGTGAAAGCCACATTGAAATATCAAACCATGCCTGTTAGAATGGCCATTATAAAGAAAAAAAAAAAAGATGGATGTGGAGAAAAGATTACACTTACATACAGTTGGTAAGAATGTAAATTGTAACAGCCATTGTGGAAATAGTGTGGAGGTCACTCAAAAAACTAAAAATAAAATTACTATATAATTCAGCAATCCTTCTTGCAGATATACCAAAAGGAAGTGAAATCAGTATCTCAAAGAGATATCTGTGCTCTCAAGTTCATTGCAGCATTATTTATAATAGTCAAGATATGGAAACAACCAAGTATGTGTCAACAGATGAATGAATAAAATGTTATATGTATATCACAAATATATATATAATATAATATTATTGAGCCTAAAATAGGACATATTGTCATTTGCAGAAGCATAAATAGAACCTGGAAGACATTATGCTGAGTGAAATAAACCAGACCAGAAAGAAAAAAAAACAAAAAAACCCACATGATCTCACTTATAAGTGGGATCTAAAAAAATTGAATACATAGAAGCAGAAGGTAGAATGGTGCTTACCAGGGGTGGTGAGGTGGCAAAAATGGGGAGATAATAGTTAAAGAGTACAAAGTTACATTTATGTAGGGTAAATAAGTCTAGGGGGATAATTTACAGCATGGTGACTATAGTTAATAATACTGTTTTGAAATTAGCTAAAAGAGTATATTTTGTGTGCTCTCATTAGACATACAAAAATGGTAAGATATGTTAATTAGTAGTAACTGTTTCACTATGTTTATGTGTGATACCAAATCATGTTGTACACCTTAAATATACATAATTTGCAATTAGAAAATAAAATTAAAAGGACACAAATTAACTCTTAAAGTCCAGAATCAAAATATAACTATATACGTCAGCTATAGAAGAATTAACTTGAAATGGATATCAATATTTGGGGCCCCGGTAACAAATCTTTAACATTATTTCTGAGCACTGAAACCTGGAATATCCTTTCCACTTCTGTGCTCTCAAATGCAGACTGCATGTTCTCACAACCCTGTATAATGTCCTAAGATAGACCAGCTCCCAACTGCCCTTCCCTGCCTTCCACATCTAGTTTATACGATAGCGTCTCCACTTCAAGCCACCTCTTGTCAATAACCTCAGTCCACTTGACCTATCATCTTACTGTCCCATTCTTCTTGTGCCTGTACTTGAGCTATTTATCATTGCTGGAGGTAAATTATAAAACTTTATAGTTCTGGAGTATAAAACAATGGTTAATAACCGTGTTAGGGTCAAATTCCAACTCTGCCACTTATTAGCCTGTAACATTGGTCAATTTACTTAATTTTTTTATTCTCAAATTCTTCATCCATGAAATAAGAACAGTAATACTAACTCCATAAAATTGCAGTGACTATTAAGTTAATATAGCAAAGTGCCTAAAACAGTGCCTGGTTTACATCAATGCTCTATGAATATTATATATTAACATTATTATTGGTGCAATAAAAATGTATGGCTTTAATTGTCAACTCTGTTTTCAATGCAAATTGTCAATCCCACTTTGATTCACAAGTCAGCTCTCTCTGTCTATTCTTAGAAAGGCTAATACTTATGCCCAGCACTCCACAAAATCTTTGACCTCATCATTTTCCTTTTGCCTTACTCTTCAACAAATGGTTTTGCCTCCTATTATTATAATTGATCTGAAAGTCTCTCTCTCAAATTCTTGCTATCAAATTTACAAATAGACCTGTGTTTCCATCTATTTTTTGTATATTTTTTCTCTTACAATACCAGAAGTGTCCGGCATATTATTTGAAGTTTATTGTTTAAAGTTTTCAACCTGTGCTCTGGATTCCATCTTCATCTCCTTAGAGACTTTGCTGTATGAATCAATTTCTCTCTCTGTTTCTTATAAGTCTCTCTTACTTATATCTTATATCTTACTTACTTATATCTTTAATGTCTCCTTCGGTAGTGATTCTTGCCTATAAGTATGTATATATACTCAAGATTCTCCTATGTTATAAGCAAAGTGAAAACCAAATCAAACAAAAGTAATTAAAAACAATTAAAAATCTCTTCTCATTACCATCTTCTCCAATGATCAAACTTCTTTCTTTCCATCACAGGAAATTTCTTGAAAAAGTTGTCTATGTTCCCTCCTATGATTCCTGACTTTCATTCATTTGAGTGTCAAATGAAATAATATGTATAAAGTCTCACTCCTGAATGAGACAAATGAGACAACTTCCTGAAATATATTAAGTTTTTAATAAAAATCAATTATTATTGCTAATATGTCATCACCTTCCAAAAAGTAGGTATAGCCAAAGTAACTAAATAACTTACTTTTTGCTAAATGTAGTGGAGACTTCCCAGGCCTCAACATCTGAACGTGATTGTTCTCTCGCTCCTTGACACCACTGGTATCAACACTACTTCCTGGATATTTTTCCCAATTCTCATGTTTACTCCTTCCCAGTGAACTTTTTGAGATTTTTTTTTTCCTTTGCCTATAGCTTAGCTTTTGGATTGTTCAGGTTTTGCCCAAGGTCACTGTCCCTTCTATTCTATGCATGAAGAATTAGTCGGTAATTTTTGGTGGGTAGTTTAACAAAACTCTCCTGTTGGACTGTTTCATAGTTTCTTTTCCTTTCCTTTCTTTTTTTTTTTTCAAGAAATTATTCATTCCTTTTAGAGAGAGAGAGCATGTGAGCAGGGGGAAGGGAGGAGGGAAACGGAGAGAATCCCAAGCGATTCCATGTCCAGCACCGAGCCTGATATGGGGCTAGATACCAGGACCTCAAGATCATGACCTGAGCCGAAATCAGGAGTCAGACACTGGGGTGGCTCGGTGACTCAAATCTTCAGAACCTTCCCCAGTCTCATGCATAAATGATGATCTGGATTTCTATTTCACTAAGAAAATACTAGCAACATGGAAAGAAATTTCACTGGCTCCCACAGCCACATCCACCCTCACTGTTGTCCATATTCTTTTCTATTCCATCAAATGAATTGTGTATCTTGGGCTAGCCCAACCTCTCAATCTGTGCTCTGAATTTTGTCTCCTATCATTTATTTCAAGACATTGCCCCATCATTTCTTCCTTTTCTTTCCTCTACTATTTATTTTTTTCTTTTTTTAAATTTTTATCAACATACAAAAATGCTGAATTCTTTCATCTTAAAAAAAATCTTTCTTTACTGCACTTCACCGCCGTTTCCTACTTCCACCCTATTTCCAGACTTCTTTCTACAGCAACACTGTTAAAATGAGCATTCTCCAACTTGGTTCTTTTCAGTTGGTCTTGAATCCATCCTTATCATTTTTACCCCCATAACTATGGTTTCACTTTTTGCATTTCAGTTACCTGTAGTCAACGGTGATGCAGAAGCAGATGATCCTCCTTCTGACTTAATAGTAGAACCTCAATAGTAGCCTTAACACCATGTTTGAATATCTATGTCATTCACCTCATTTCAACTCATCAGTTGGCATTTTATTACCTCCTATCATCACAAGAAAGAGAATATAGTTTGATAAAATATTTTGAGAGAAAGAGATACTACATTTACATAACTTTTATTATAGCATATTGTTATAATTGTTCTATTTTATTACTAATTGTGGTTGTTAATCTCTTACTGTGGGGCACCTGAGTGGCTCAGTGGGTTAAAGCCTCTGCCTTCGGCTCAGGTCATGATCTCAGGGTCCTGAGATTGAGCCCTGCATTGGGCTCTCTGCTCAGCAGGGACCCTGCTTCCCCCTCTCTCTCTGCGCCTGCCTCTCTGCCTACTTGTGATCTCTCTCTCTCTCTCTCTGTCAAAAAAATAAAATCTTTTTTAAACAAAATCTCTTACTGTGCTTAATTCATAATTAAATTTTATCATAGGCATGTATGTGTAGGTAAAAATAGAGTATAGATGGGGTTCTGTACTATCCATGGTTTTAGACACTTACTGGGGTCTTGGAACATATCCCTGTGGATAAGGCAAGACTGCTGTCCTTTTGTTAAATCATATTAATGCCATGTTCTGAAGCTGATGGTCAACCCTCCTTCTTCATCTTAACTTCTCAGCAGTATTTTTTCCCAGTTAATCACTTTTCTTCTGTTGGTTTATGAGACAGTAGTCTCCTGATGTTTCTCTGAAATCTGCCCTTTCCTTCTCAATGTCATTTGTTGGTTTTTCTCATCTCCCTTATCTCTAAACTTAAGAGTACTCAGAGTTCAGTCCTTGTATGGAAATCTATTCTTATATTTACAGTCACTTTGTGGATGATCTCATCTGATTGTGATACTTTAAGTCCCACTCTATGCTGACAATGTCCGTGTTTGTATCTTAATATATGTCTTTAGGCCAGACTTCTCTTCAAATGCTAAATATTTTCTCTGCGATGCTAACGGGTACTTCGTATTTTGCACGTCCAAGTCTGAGCTCTGTATTACCCTTCAAACTCAGATACTTGTACAATTTTTTAAATTCCAGCTAGTGGCAACTCTATTCTCTAGTTCCTCAGTCTGAATCACAAGAGTCATCTATGAGTCCTTTCTTTTACAAACTGTATTTTCCAGTGAATATGGCTGTTTAAGCCTTTAAAACATCAGAATTTGAGGATTTTTCACTGCCTTCAGTTACTACCATCACAGCGCAAGCCACTGTTACTTCTTGTTGGCATGGAAGGCAAAAGCAGAATTATTTAATGAATGGTGCTAGAAGGTTTGGTTGAGGGACCAAAGAGCCTGAAAGTAGTGAGCTTGTCCTCCCCTATCTGAAGGGGCTCTGCTTCCCCTGAAGCCTGAGTCTCACTCACGCCTCTGATGGTGAGGAGCTGGTATTCTCAGAGAAGCCTTGGCACACATGGCTCCTAAACTCAGGCTATGTTTCCGTCATGACTATTCCCTCTATACAAAATGGTTCTAAAGTTTGAAATCTAAAGAGGCAGGACAGCAGAGGGCAGAGCATGGAGAACATGCAGGTAACTGGTAATCTGACAAGAATAGTTTAAGTGCTGTCTGGAGGTAAAAATCTGATTGCTGTGGGATTAAAAAGAATGAAGGATTTAATTTTCCTGTAGGTTGAAAACTTCTTCACTGAAATCTGTTTCTTAATCGCACTGGGTATAATGTCTGTCCTCAACCACCTACCCACCCCCTCAGCTATTCTACAATACTGAAACTCTATCCTAATTTTCCTGCCTCCAGAACAGTTTCTCTCTCCCAACACAGCTTCAACCTTTTGCAACTAGCTGAGATTAAAACTTAAAGTTTCTCAAATGATCTATAAGGCTCTTTAGATGTGGCCCTTTTCATCTCATTTCCTGCTGCTCTCCCCCTGGCTCACTCCACTCCAACTCCATTGCCCTCCCATTGTTCACTGATCCAGTCAAGTACACTTCTGCTTCAAGGTCTTGCCCTTGATGTTTTCTCTGCCCAGAGTGCTCAGCACCCTGAAATCTCAATGAGTTGTACCTTCATGCCCTTACCTGTCATGTCATCTTCTTAGTGAGTGCCCGACCCAGACACCTACCTAAACTGCAATTTCTCTATCACTGACATGTTCTTTCCAAGGTCCTTTCCTGTATTATTTTTCTTCTTAAAATTCATAATTAATAGGCTTTTATATTTTATTTATCATGTTATTTGCTTCTACTATAATGTAATTGTGAAAATAAGGACTTTTGTTTGTTTTATTCACTGATGTATTTATAGATATAAGGTGTTGATAAATATTGGTTGAATGTATGAATGACCTTTTGAGGACTGAAGCCACATTTTAGTAAGTTGAAGAATGTTAAAGGAAGATTGCAATAGAGGTGAGAAACTTGGACTCTCAATTTCCCTGAACATCTTGTAGCAGCAAAATCAGACCTCCCCCAGTGTGAGGAAACTAGATATTAATTTGAAAAAACTCTTTTAATTACTTATCCTTGGGGTGTCTCCTCCCATTAATCTTGGGGAAGGCTATTGACATTTAAAAAAAAATGATGGAATATAAAGTTATTTAAGGCTAAATGTATTGATATATGTGGAATTACTTGGAATTCAGGATTTAGTCCAGCCCCTAGGATGAACTTCAGTGGTTTGATTTGTTGGATAAGAAAATCCTAGACTCAACAATGGCCTGGAGTCAATGAGGTTACGATGCCAGAACTTCCCTGGCATACTATATAGAGAAAGGGGTCCAAAGGGCTAGGAAATGGGAATATTGGAGGAAATGTATTATATTTATCTTGATTACTCATCCCTAACAATATGAACATCTTGATAACTGCCCTGGTGAAGAAGTATTAGCAAGCTCCCTATATGCTTTAATTAGATAGGTGTATACCAGAGTACAGGCAGTAAGCCCCGAGAAGTTTCAAAGGCTCCCATGTTAGTGATTTCCTCTAGTATTGGTGGAATGTTCAGGCTATTCTTCTAAACTGAAAGACAACTTAGTACATATTCTATTCCTGTTTAGGAAGAAAGAAAACAAATATTAATGCTTTGTGGTTTTGTTAAATTTTATATTGTCTACTCTATCCCATTTACTGGGAAATCCATAATGCTATCAGTGCTGAGTGGAACCTGGAACAAGAGAAGACTCTTTAGCATACCCAGTCTGAAATGTAAGCTGCTCTGCCACCTGTACCTAATGACACAGCATAATTAATCATGAACAACAACAACAACAACAACAAATCATGAAGAAAATCTGTGTGACAGATAGGGATGTGAGATGGAGCCTCTGGCAAGCCCAAATTTGATAATAAGTGTAAAGCCCATACCCAACTCCTTCAATCATATACTGAGCCTATCATATCCATAAAATCATAATGTTGGATATTAACAAAAGCATTTCATTGTGGAATGAATGGAAACGACATATGTGAGACCAAGCTATCAAAGGTCTAGATTGTACAAGTAATTAATGTAAGCAGATGGCTCAAATTCACAAATACCTACTCTTACAGCTTCATCACTTCTTACTCAGTATACACATAGGAGTTCATAGGAAGCTCCTTAGAACCAGTTAACTGAAAAGGAAAAAGAGTAGGCATGCTTTACAGATGGATATGCACAGTAGCATGTACCATTAAGAAGTGCGTAATTGCTACATTACAGCCCAACTTGGAGCTATAGGAGACAATAGTGAAGAGGAATCTTTTCTTAAACAAATTTCAAGCAGCATATATAGTTATTAATACATAAATAAATTAATGAATATATATGTTTATTTAAAGAATATATATGTTTATTTAAAGTTAAATATTTATTTAAACACATAGTGTGTGATATGGATCTATATTCGTTCTTAGATAGTGACTAAGTCTTGTCTTGCTGCAAACAAAGAATAAAATTGGACTATTTATGATGAGGAGGATCAGGAAAGATATGGATGAGCATCACAGAAGATGTAAAAAGGAAAAGAAATCATGTACCAAATAGATACCTTCTAGAGGTACCCACTTCAGAGACTCCATAATCAGGTAGACAAGAGGGGCCATCCTATTGATGTCAATCAAACTCATTGTCCAAATATTCCACTGTCTCCTCAATGGACCATGTACAAAGAAGAAATGCAGAGATATGGGCTAGGACCGGGCTCAAAACATACAGGCTTTCCCTCATTAAGGCTGGGCTGGCTACCACCTGCCCAACCTTTCAATAGATGTTACAGTTAGATTATTTTTGACCCCTTCTCTCATATGCAGAGCAGTGATTTGTCTTCATGAGAATATATGTACATATTCCAAATATGAATTTGCCTTCTCTGGCTGAAATACTTCTGCCAGAACATCCATTAGTGGATTTTACATAATGCTTTATTTATGGCCTTGTTATTGACACATCATTGCCTATAAACAAAGAACTCATTTTAAAGTGAAAGAAATGTAACAATGGGCTCATGTGGGAGGGACTCATTGGCTTACTATGAACTTATGAGAAAAAAAGAATTTGATAGAATAGTGTTATGGCCTGTTGAAGATTCAGTTGCACCCAAAGTTATAATGCAGTCCAACGTATGATTCCAATTTCTCTTCAGTTAGAATGTACAAGTCTGGGAACCAAGCTGAAGAGAGATCCATTTCACGATATATTTAATAATCCATTTCTTGAACATTTTCAGCTCACCTCTGCAGCCTGGCCTTGGTAGGTTTGAAGGTACTAGTGGCTGAAGGAGGCGTACATATACTAAGGAACATAATCATGATTCTGTTAATTAGGTAGCTGAGACTACACACAGGCCTTTTGGGACTCCTTTTGATGCTGAAACAGATGTAAAGAATAAAGTCAATCCACTGGTCACAGTGCTTATCCCTAATTATGAAGGGAAAATTGGTCTGATACTCTACCACAGGAGCAAAGGAGGACTCAACCAGAGAAGTCCCTGAAGTACCTCTTATTAATCCCATAACCAGTTGTAGTCATCAATGGGAAGTAGCATCAACCCAATAAAGACAGGTCCAGAGAGGGTTTGGATACTATAATAATAAATATTTGGATCATTCTGCTAAGTAGAGATGTTGTCAAAGGACAGGAAGAGATAGTCTCAGAGAGTAAGAATAGAGAATAGTTGGTGTAAAAAGAAAGGCATAATTTCCCATAATTGTCTTTCTCTGATTGACTTATTTTGCTCAGCATAATACCCTCTAGTTCCATCCACATCGTTGCAAATGGCAAGATTTCATTTCTCTTGATGGCTGCATAGTATTCCATTGTATATATATACCACATCTTCTTTATCCATTCATCTGTTGATGGACATCTAGGTTCTTTCCATAGTTTGGCTATTGTGGAGATTGCTGCTATAAACATTTGGGTACACGTGCTCCTTCAGATCACTACATTTGTGTCTTTAGGGTAAATACCCAGTAGTGTGATTGCTGGATCATAGGGTAGCTCTATTTTCAACTTTTTGAGGAACCTCCAGATGGGATCAGGAAGGAGAAAAACCATAAGAGACTCCTAAATTTATGAAACAAACTGAGGGTGGCTGGGGGGTAGGGGGTGTAGGGATAGGGTGGCAGGGTTATGGACATTGGGAAGGGTATGTGCTATGGTAAGTGCTGTGAAATGTGTAAGCCTGATGATTCACAGACATGTGCCCTGGGGCAAATAATACATTATATGTTAATTAAAAAAAAAAGAAAGAAAGACATAATTATCAGTATTTAGCCTAGTGACCAGGTACACAGTTGGGAACTATGATGGTTCTAACTTAAGTTAACCATCCTCTGCTACCTTTGCTGAAAAGTAAAGGCAATGGCTAATGTTATAATACTGGTTCCATGGGAAGAATAAGGGAATTGAGATTATCCTTTAATGAGAGAGTATCTCTCTAGTCTGAGGATTTTTTCCTTCCAGCAAATATCTGGAATGGATAAAAATTGGCCAGAAGAGTGGAATATACTTTATAGTCTCCACTGGCTCTCTTTCACTCTCAGGTCTACTTTCCACACTTTGCTACCTACTATATATTGTTAAAGCCTAGCCCTTATAGGTCACCCATCCCTCCTTAACATCTGGCTTTTAGTTGGATTTGGCCAATGTAGACACCAACAGGTAAAATTGGAAGGTTGATGGAAAAAGAAGTTGGGCTGAATTTCTGGTAAATCTAAAATGATGATTGATTCTCTCAACAAGTAGAGTTCCTATTGAATGATTCCAGGTCTGATTGGGACCTCATTTTTTTTCCTTTTGTTTTTTTAGTAATGTGGGTAGTAAAGATTTCCACAGTTATACATCCACAGTTGTACATCCAGAGTGCCTCAATATCCTTTTTTCCCCCCCTTAATACTGGGCATATGTTTTAGAAGCTTAATCATTGCATTAACTTCAAAACCCTACATGAGTGTGTCTTCTGTTTTCAGTAAACTGTGACTAACACAGCTAGTTTCCTCAGAATAGGAAGAACAGATTTCTTCTGCTTGCAAAGGAGTTCAGAGAAATTTGGGACTTAAGGATCCTAAGGTTTACTTGGGTACCTACACTCAGATATACCCACCCCAAGTACTATAGTCTTACTCTTTCTCCAATAATACCCTTACTTTTATATAAATATATAACAATTATATATTCATCTTTGATTTTGGCCTTATTAATAGCAATGTCTTTCCTGAAGCTTCGAGAAGTAGATTTTCTTAAATTCTAGATTTGAAGCTCTCTTCTTGCTCCCTGTATTTTGAATGGAGCCTTCAAAGTTCTGACCTTGTTTTTCCTATAAGCTCTCTTGTGCCAGCCGAAGTGATGATTCTCCCTTGCATTCTGAGTGAGCATCATTATTGCCATGGTGAATGATCAAGTGGAGCAACTCCTTGATTTCCTAAAGTCTTGCTTTTGACTGGCACTTTATTACAAGCAACCACAGGCAATAATTTACATAATCATAATACTCCTGCAAATCACTGATTAACAATATTCCACTTAAACATGTGAGTCATTCATCTCAGAAGCTCAACCTGAGAATTTTTATCTTGGGACAACCTCTGGTCCCAAGAACTGGTTAACTCAAACCAGTTATGAAAGTGCTACTGTGGCTATTTAAACAAATATAATTAATTCAAGGGAATCAGTTACATAGACAATAAAAGAGACAATACACGGGTATGGACCTGTGAAAGAGAACCCAAGATGTGAAATAACAGGAATCTTTTACTGTGGCTAAGCTGAAGGGACAAGGGAAGGAAGTATTTTTTCCAGAGAGAATTGAGAGCTCATTTGCTATTGGGTAGATGACGTATGGTCATAAATGACTCTGTAGGTCATTTTTTTAGGTATGTATAAAACCAGACACCTAACACCCAAAATGGCCATAACTCAGTCCAAACATGCAATGTTTTTTCAATCAGTATCTAAGAAAGAATAGATTACGTAAGTAACCCTTCAGTGAAGATATCAGAATTGCTGTCTTTCTGGCCGGTTTGTGGAGATAAGTATCATCAGAAACAGAGAATGAGATTACACTTGTCATTTAACAACAGATAAAACAACTTCCTATTATCTTTTTTGACTAATGATCAAGGTCTTTTTTCTGACTAATAAGACATCCTTATATCAGAACTCTGAACGTGACCTTACTACCTATGAATCACAATGTCAGATGTCAAAGTCGGTGTATGTTTTTCTTTAAGTTTATAGACTGTATATGTGGCCATTGGTAAGAGTAAAATTTGAGCATTACTGCTCAGCCTTGAAAGCATCCTGCTGATGGTTATCTTAAGCTGCAAGATTGAACTTATTTTATATGAATGCATACATTTGTCTTCCCTCTTCAAGAAAAAAAAACACCTATATTGTAACTGGTGAATATTCACAAATAGTAACTCCATAATCTTCCTGAAATATATCCCAGAGCTATGAGGGAATTCTTATTCTGGAGCCTTAAGCTGGATTTCTCCTGCACTGTCTTCAATAAAAAGAGTTACAGCTCACTTTTTTATCATAACATTCTTGTCCCAGCCAGAAGTCAGTTTTTATCATTTTTTTCTTTTATCACTGTAATTTCAATTCTACTTTCAGTCAAATATATCTTCTATTGCTTATACATGTTGCCTATAATATACATTTATATTGCTTATGTATTTTATTACTTACAGTTAATTACTATTACTATTGTTTATATAATAAGAACTATAACATTCTTACATAGACTCTTCATATTTGTAACTTTTGTTTTTATATGTCTATCTACATTTGTTAATTTTTAAATTTAAAATCTAAAATGTTCCTTCTTTCTGTTTACTTCTTTTTTTGCAGCACCTTGCTCACATCTTTAATTATAAATAACCTCACATTCTGTTTACATATCTACTTTCCCACCACTCTTAGTGGGCGAGAATGAAAATTTCTTACCAGTGTTTTGGTTCAGAGTGCCCCCAGAGCCCAGCACAGAGGACTCAACAACTATTTAATTCAATGGATGAATGACTCTACAAATAAATGTAGTGCTTATGTATATGGCAGCATTGAGTTGCTAGACAGAAAATGCCAACTTCTATATCTAATCCACATTTTGATCCATATTAAGTAATTAGTCTGCAGGTGTATTAATTTTCAATTAAAAATAGGATGGTGATTGTCTTACAATAAATTAGAAAACCCCCCTCTTACATTTATATAAGTCCACCTTTTGTGTTATGAGATTCACATAAACAGAGAACAAATGTATTTTGTGACCATTACTTCACCAGTGATTAACAGTGCTCAAAACCTAGTAGATGTTTTGTAAGTATTTGTGGAGTTATTTCACATATTGATTAATAAATATTTTTAAAAAGTGATAGCCTATACCTTTTGTACAGATGCAGAAAGAGAGTAAATAGAACAGTAGACTATAGTAGGCGAAAAATAACTAGAATGTATTTAAATTTTTTTTCTTAAAGATTTCAATAATGAGGATAATATTTAATTCTTTTTGAGCATTTTTGTGGCCCAGAGACAATAATAAAAAATTTATATGAATTGTATACTTATCCCCCCAAAAAGCATTTAGGGCAAAGAATCCCCATTTTTTAGATAAGTAGTATGAAATACAGAGACTGAGTAAATTGCCCCAAATCTTATATCTCATAACTAGCCTTGTCTGTCAGTATTTAAATCTGTGTAATTTAACCCCACTGACCATAATCTTTTTTTAAAGATTTATTTATTTATTTTAGAGAGAGAGGAGGGGGAGCAGCAGAAGGAGAGGGAGAGAGAGAATCTTAAGCAGACTCCCCACACAGAGCCCAACCTGGGGCTTGATCCCGGGAAATCCAAGATCATGACCAGAGCCAAAATCAAGAGTCAGGCGCTTAACCGACTGAGCCACCCAGGCACCAGTCCACTGACCATAATCTTTCACCATTATGCTGTGTTAACTCTCCAAGCACAAAATGAACTACTATTTTGAGTAGATGCTAATGTACTACAGACAAAACAGATACCTGTGTACTGTGTTAATAAGGTGAGCCAAGTTGAAAATGTTCTTCCCTTTTATTTGCTATATATCTACCATGCTCTGAAATAAATTGCACTATTTCACTATTCAAGGATATATTCTGCACGAAAGCAGCAAGCACTTCCAGCAGACCTGCTTGAGGAAAGTATGCAACACATTTAACAGATTCAGCCAAAACTGGAACACTAAATGGGTCCTCTCTTCAAAACTTGTCCATCATTTTAAAGATTGGTGTATTTTCTTTCCCAAGGAAAACTGCTAGATTGTTTTGTGACTTTTATTTTCCATAAAGAATCACAGTTCCATTTCAGCTTGCAGTGATGCTACATAATTTAAAATTATTAAAAATCATTAATACACATAATAGGAACAGATTTTAAGGGGATTTGACTGTAATAGTCTATTAACTCAGCAAGTTGCATTTAATATTTCCTCCAAAAATACTATTATTGTAAGAGTTACATTATTTTTGAAATAATATGTAGCTATATTGATAGCATCAATCTATAATAGACTATGGATCATAGTTTGAATTTGCCTCAATGAGAACAATAAATTTATCAATTGTCCCAAATTTTTTTTTAATGCTTACATATTCTTTCATTTTTGGGTGTTAAATTATATATTTGATTCTTTCTCTTTTCTTCTTCTTCTTCTTCTTCTTCTTCTTCTTCTTCTTTCTTCTTTTTGTTTCTTGTAGAAGATTACAGGATTTCTGAAATGCATAATCAGCAGATTTTAGCTTGAAATTGTTTGTCTCTTTAGGAAACACATCTCTCCTTTTAAATTACAGGAAGAAACCGTGCTTCCTATTAACTCAGAGAAGTATTACAGAACCAAGTATTCACGGGAAAGGGCAAAATTTAGGGATATTTCTTAAAATGCACTGAAATCATAGCAGAGGAAAGTAGGTCTCCACATTCTTGGCAGGTTGTTTGTAAATCTAAAGATACACACTCTGTTTTGAAATATCCTGTGACAGACTCACCACATTTACTGTAGTATTTATATAAGGAACTCCTCCAACTGTTCACCTTCTTGCTTACTGATGAGTGGAGTTGTGTGTGTCTCAACTGGAACTATAATTGGCACTTACTCTCCTTTCAGCCTTTCAGAATATTGGCATTTCTCTTTAGGAAGTTCTTAAGCTCAGGGGGAAAAAAAATGAGGTCAGGAGGATCTTTCAAGTAGGTGAGATCACCCATCAAGTATCAATTTATTCACATTCTCAACATTTATATGAACAGCAACTAGTACCTCCTGCAAGACAGAATTGTAGAAGTTTTAACAATGTCTTTGCATATCTGTTTCCTGTTTCATCTATAGTTGCTAAAGTCAATTTGCAGCACTTTTCTAAAGATATTCTTTCTGCCTAGAAATCTACCTGATGTAAAAATGAATAATTGTTTTCTTACCCACACAGAAACGACATTTATAAATCATTTTAATTATATAATAACTTAAGATTGTATTTTAACTGGAATTTCTTATTCATATTTTCTTATAGATAAATAATTTTTTCCTCAAAACAAACTCTAACAACATATAATGATACCAAAACTGTTTATTGAACATTTAGATGCCAGGCACTATGCTAAGCACTTTATATATATTATTAGTTCTGATATTTATTTCATATGTTAGTATTATTATTCTCATTTTACTAGTAAATAAATGGAAACTCAAGAAAGCTAAACAATATTTCAATACTCTATTTCTAAAAAGAGATTGGGCAGGGTTTAAATCTAAGTAACTTTGGCTCAAATATATATATAATGTTCCAGCCTGCATCCTGTTTTATAAATGAGAATATATTTCCCCCATGTTAGTATTGGTCAACTGAGATGGAATATATTCCAAAAAGTAATTTTTGAATTTTTAAAAAATATATTCTGGTACAGAGGATTTTTAGAGCAGTGAAAATATTCTGTATGTTATAATGATGGATATATGTTATAATGTATCTGGCCAAACCCATAAAATATGCAATGCCAAGAGTGAACCCTAAGGAAAAACTGTATTTGGGGTGATTATGGGTGATTATGATGTGTCAATGTAGGTACATCCTTGGTAAAAATGTATCATTCCAGCAAGTGATGTTGATAATGGGGATGCTATGTGTCTGAGCGGGCAGGTAGTATATGGGACACTTCTGTATCTTCTCCATTTTGTTGTAAACCTACAACTACCCTTAAAAAAAATTAACAAGACTGGGAACAACAAGTATTGGCGAGGATGTGGAGAAAGGGGAATCCTTTTACACTGTTGGTGGGAATGCAAGCTGGTACAGCCACTCTGGAAAAAAGTACGGAGGTTCCTCAAGACGTTAAAAATAGAGCTACCTTATGACCCAGCAATTGCACTACTGGGTATTTACCCCAAAGATACAGATGTAGTGAAAAGAAGGGGCACATGCACCCCAATGTTCATAGTCACAATGTTCACAATAACCAAATTATGGAAGGAGTCGTGATGTCCTTTAACAGATGGATGGATAAAGAAGATATAGTTCATGATGATTCACAGACATGTACCCTGGGGCAAATAATACATTATA
>CM052898.1:155956614-155981985 GCA_028534135.1 Potos flavus
CCCCAAAGATACAGATGTAGTGAAAAGAAGGGGCACATGCACCCCAATGTTCATAGTCACAATGTCCACTATAACCAAATTATGGAAGGAGTCGTGATGTCCTTTAACAGATGGATGGATAAAGAAGATATAGTTCATGATGATTCACAGACATGTACCCTGGGGCAAATAATACATTATATGCTAATAATAAAAAAAAGAAAAAAAAGAAGATATGGTTCATATATATAGTGGAATATTACTCAGCCATCAGAAAGGATGAACACCTACCATGGATGGAACTGGAGGGTATTATGTTAGGTGAAATAAGTCAAGCAGAGAAAGACAATTATCATATGGTTTCACTCATATGTGGAATATAAGAAATAGAGGACCATAGGGGAAGGGAGGGAAAACTGAATGGGAAGAAATCAGAGAGGGAGACAAACCATGAGAGACTCTGGACTCTGGGAAACAAACTAAGGGTTACAGAATGGGGGGAATAGGGTAACTGGGTGATGGACATTGGGGAGGGTTTGTGTTATAATGAACCACTGGGTATCATATAAGACTGATGAATCACAGAACTGTACCCCTGAAACAAATAATACATTACGTTAATTAATTGAATTTAAATTAAAAAAATAAAAAATAGTAAAAAAAAAGAAAACATACTTTGTATGATTTTAATTCTTTTAATTGTATTGAGAATTGCTCTATAACCTAGCATATGTTTTATCCTGAGGAATATTCCATGTACATTTGAGAAGAATAAATACTTTCTGAAAGCATCGAAGACTAGACTAAGGAAGTTAGAGGTAGATTACAGAAAGTCTTTGCTGTTCATTTAATTTTTTGAGGGGGCACATTGGAGAGTGATATTATTTTAATTGAATTGTAGGGTAATAATTAATGGGATAAAGTGGTGAGAGACATTAGGGGCTCATTGTAATTGTTTGAAGAAGACATCATTGTCATGGTTTATCTGTTTTCAAGCCAACATAATTGCCACCTCTTGAAGAATATTCTACATTGCATGGAGAAGCTAGAACACACCTTTACCAGAATCATCTCTTAATTTTTTTCAAAGATTTTATTTATTTAATAAATTGACAGAGAGAGAGACATCAAGAGAAAGAACACAAGCAGGGGGAGTGGGAGAGAGAGAAGCAGGCTTCCCGTATGCAGGGAGCCCAGTGTGGGACTCGATCCCAGGACCCTGGGATCATCACCTGAGCCAAAGGCAGACGCTTAACAACTGAGCCACCCAGGCGCCCCCAGAATCATCTTTTATATACAGTTCCAGATTTTAGTAATGAGAGGACCCTTCACATGATTTGAACAGCAGAAGGAAAGGGAAAGCCATTTTCCTCAAGATAGAATTGCAGCCAGAAGAATGAGAAGATGGGAAGTTCGTAGCAGGCCACTAAGAAGCTCATAACCACTCACTTCTCTGCTGCAGAATGAGACGGTACACACTTTTTAGAGATTCATGAGAATGTGGCAACTCTCTTTCAAGCTTTTGAGAATCACTTTTGTGCTTCAGGCTGGATAGTAAACATTTTCTTCCCTAACCTTCAGTGGCAGTAACCTTACTTTTGGCATTGGCTTCCTGCCTTTTCATTCCACAAACATTTCCCAATAATCATGTAAGCCCCTAATAATGCATTAAACCTTTGTACTCAAAATACATTGAGTTGCTTCTCTTTTTTCTGACTTAATGCTGATTGATGCAGTTTTGGTGCTGTTAGTCTAAGGTAAGAGAATCTATAAGATGGGACTCTGAAACTAGTTCTATAATCCTATTGGATTTTAATTTAGTAATAGCTTCATTGCCAGTGAAAAATGGAAATTGAAACACTGATAGTCCTTAGAATACAGTTGTGAAACGATGAATTAAATTATCACAGATAATCAAATACCTAAATAAGACAGACTTTAGGAGACCAAATAACTATAGCAGTACATACAATGGAGGAAAAAAAATACAAGAACTGTGGAATGAGCTGGCATCTTTTAAATATATTGGAAAACTTGAAGAAAGAAAATAGACTCATTGCTTTTAATTTCTAATTCAAGGCCAAGGCTCTGAAATAATTTCTTATTTATTATAGTCTTAGGGCTAACATTTGTGAAAACCAAACTCAAAGTCTGCCCTTCTTGCGGATAGCTAAATTATTTTAAGAGCAAATCAATTTATAGTCTTGTCAGTTCTTTATTGTTAAAAATTAGGGTATTGATTTGGAATAAATAGAATCTTGAGAATAGGAATGGAATGTTTGCATTGATATTGATAAATCTGAATACTTTCCTTGCAGTTAAGGGTTGATTATGTCTACCCCAAATTCATGTCTAGATTCTAACCCCCGGAACCTAAGAATGTGACTCCTTTAGGAAATAAGTTTATTGAAGGTATAATTCCTTAAGATGAGTTTATTATGATGGCCCTTATCTGACTGGTGACTATTAAAAAAAGGACATTTACACACAGACACATGCTTGCACATACAGAGAATGGCATGTGAGCATGAGACAGAAATCTGAGTGATGCATCTACAGGCCAAGAAATGCCAAAGATTTTCAGGAAACCACCAGAAACTAAAAGACAGGCATGGAGCAGATTTATCCTTACAGCCTTTGGAAGAACCAACCCTACTGATATTTTGATGTTGAATTCCTAGCCTCCAAAACTGTGAGACAAGAAGTTTATGTTTTTTAACTCACCGAGTTTATAGTACTTTGTTATGGTAACCCCCACAAACTAATACAAATGCTATCCACTAGTAAGCCTACTTTAACTGAAGTAGTAGCCTTGCTCTCTGGTTGAGGATTTAGCATTCTTTTTACAGAACCGAAGGAAGTACCTTCATCATTAAAAAAAACCACCACTGAAATTTGCATCCTGAATCCAATGGGGATAATATAGGCTCAGAGAAAGAAAGGAGAAGTTTCAGTGGTTCCCCATCAAAAACAAGATGGGCATTGTAACTATAATGAGTAACAAGAATGAAATAATAGTGAAAATGGTTTTCCTCGTGGAAGCATTTGTCGATAATTTATTGATTATTATGATTAGGACCGATGTATGTGCATCTATTAAAATCTTGCCTTACTTATTTAAAAGTGATCCTAAAAGTCAACTGTAAAGGTGATCCTCTCAGCAACACTTTAAGCATTACCTTTGCACATTCAACATTTTCATAGTCACTTTGTCTGGAAGGAGAAATGGCCAAAGATTCAGATCTATGTTTTTTCATGGAAACTGGCTAATGGTTTGACTAGATGTAAGAGATTTGAAAAGAAAAGAAAAAAAACCCAAATCATTAGATTGACAGGAAGTTCTAGGGAAGAAGTATTTGGATGGAACTTTCGTAATAGCACAAATTGGATACTCACCAACTAGCTGCACATGAGCCTGATTAATCAGGTGGATAAGATAATCTATATGATTATGTGAATCTGCCACTTTGCCAGCCACCCCAGGCCTCACTTAGGATGAGAATGTTTTCATCAGTGGAAATAACAGAGTACAATTGAACAGGAATATCAGATGGTCATCTATCTTTAGTCACACTCATCTTTTTATGCCGTTGACATAAATCTTTAGTCAAAGAAAAGGCTTACTATTCTGGCTGGGATGACTGAAAACACAGAGGTGCAAATATATAATGGGAGTCAATATAGAGGTTCTCACGTCCAATAGTGAAAGTTAAAGCAAAGTATGGCAACTCAACACAGGAAGGACCACTAATAACACAGATCTTTAGGAATAAAAGCTTGGATCATCTTGCCAGGTGAAAGCATCCTGATATACTAAGATGCTAGCTGACAGTAGAGTGAACATGAAATGGTTAGTGGAAGAAGGAAGTTAAATATCATCCATAACCATGTATCTAGTTCCATACATGTGCTTGTTTAATTGTTTAGTACGTATACTATATTTACTTATTTTGGATATATATAAATATATATATATGTAAATATTATGCACATAAACTATTTTGGAGTTTATATTCCTCTCTGTCACTTTTTATATTTAATATAAATACATTAGTGCTGTTTAGCCCTGTATTTCAATGTTTCAGTTATGGATATCTAGATCTTCACAAAGCCATATATGGATAGTTTTGTGACTAATGAACCTCATACGCAGATCTATGAAGTAGTATATCCACCTTTCCTTTCAAGGAGAGGGCAAGCATCTCTTCAGCTCTATGGGAAAGACCTTATTCTCTTATTCAAAAGTAAAAATGCAGAAAAAGCGATGTTCACCAAAGACAAATTGTGAAATTATCGTTTTTCAACTTGATATCACCACTGTTCCCTTCCAGGTCTCCACTGTAGGGAAAAACATTTCCCAGAAGTATTTTCCTTGTTTGCTTCAAGGCTAGTTCACTAATGAGAGGGACCTAATCCAAGATATGAGAGACAGAAAAAAGGAGAAATGAAAGGTATCAAAATGCTTGGGAGATGTGAAATTCTCACTGCCTTCCCACTTCTCACTGAAGACCCTGTGTTTTGTTGTTAATGACTGAGAAGAAAGGTGCAAACTTCATAGAGGTTCTAGAAAATCATAGCAGCTTTCTAGCAAGCCTTTAAGAACAGCATACTTTGATGCTTTATACTGAGTTTTCCAATGTACACTTCTTCATATTTAGTAACAGCTTATCCAATCTTTTTTGTTTGTTTGTTTTTAAAGATTTTATTTATTTATTTGACGAGAGAGAGAGACAGCGAGAGAGGGAACACAAGCAGGGGGAATGGGAGAAGGAAAAGCAGGCTTCCCTCCAAGCACGGAGCCCAGTGTAGGGCTAGATCCCAAGACCCTGGGAACATGACCTGAGCCAAAGGCAGATGCTTAACGACTGAGCCACCCAGGCGCCCCAGCTTACCTGATCTTCAACGAACATTTCACTGATTTCCACTCTACCGGTTTTTACAGCAATGATCTAAATCTATATTCAGCAATTTATATTTTGACTGCATAGAGTGGCTTCTGTTTTCCTGGCCATATTCTGAATGATACAGTGATTATGGCCTGTGTCAGAGAAATAGGTACGAAAAATATGTGAATTTTTATTTTATGTAAACCAAATACTCTGTTTCATTAGTGGCTTAGAATACGGATAGTATCTGATCAATTACAAATTAATTATACTTCATTTTGTTTTCCATTTGAGAAGTATACTTACAATGTTTGAATGACATTTATAGGACTTATGAAAAATTCCCTGAAGTTTCCCAAGAAGATAATGCTGTCACTCACATAATGGTTGGTGTGGAGAACCTACTTCTGTGTATAAATCTGAAGTCTTTCATTCTATGCAGTGGATAAGCAAGATCAGTGTTAGATTTTCTTTTTTTTTCTTTTTAAAATTGGTACCATAACATCTTCCCAAAACTGTTATTAAAATTTTATATTATTTTAAAACTTATTTTATTATTATTATTTTTACACAGCCTCTCATCAACTATTGAAGACCTAAACTTAGGAATTTTAGGCAGAAAAATGAATTCAGTTTTTAGCACATTCAGGGAACTAGTGATGTGAAGTAGGAAAATATCTGCATTTTCTCAGTTGACATCACTGTTGCTTGCTATTAAAATGTTTTTTATTAGATGTATTATTATGGAATTATTGTGAATTATGCATCGTAAACTAATACTAAACAAACCGAGGTTTGTTTAGAGTCAATACGTATTTTGAAATCGGATCATAGCTTTCAAAGTTAATCATAACTTAAGCTGCTTAGGTGCAATAGCCAAAAATATTCAAAATAAATATAAAAGAAGAGGTTAAAGACCTCAGGATGAAAAAAGCATTACATCAATATGCTTCAAGTAGATTGCTTGCAGGACTGCATGAATAAACTCATTTACAATACATTTTAGAAAACTGAGTCATAAAATGAAATAGGACAAAAAAATTGCAAAATATAGGAGAATGTAGACAGTAGGATAAAGCTTAAATTTAGAATTTTTTCAGTATTAGCTTTAAAAGTCTATTTTGTACTCAAAAGTATTTTATTATAATGTTAATAAAATTTTTGTTCATTTGTTTTTGTCAGCATATCATAGATTATAGACAGAATCTTGTCCAGGGGATGGGCCATTGGTTTAACTAAATATCATAAGTAATAGAAAGAAATTTAATGTACTAAACTTGATTATATAAATCAGTAAGTCACTAGCAAATTTTTAGGGGAAAATGGTAGATTATAGTAACAATCATTTCAACAAGTTTATTAGAAATCCTCCAAAGAACAAGAAATATCAAGAGACATGGTCTTATTAATGACTATGACACAATGATCTAATTTAAAATAATTGAATTATTAGGGTCAATTGAAGCCTGTGTGATAAACTACACTCCATACATCAAAGTCAATTAGTAACTAAGTCAGTCATAACGCCCTTCAAACAAATGACTATATTGATTCACATTAAAAGAATTTAACTGGAAATCAAAGATACCAGATGCAGTAAAGCTTAGCGATGATTCACAACTTCTAATGTAATCAGAAACTAAGTCTTTTCATACATATTTGTTGCTACTAAATATAAGCTGCTTAGAGGGAAATGAGAAATAATATCTATATTATAAGATATATATGATATATATATATCTTTTAGGTGTTGTACAAGGTGCTAATCACTATCATGTTTTAAAACAACTGTAAATAAACCTTGAAGACATTCTGCTAAATGAAATAAGCCTGTCACCAAAGGAAACTGCTGTATGATTCCACTAATATGAGGTATCTATAGTAGTCAAAATAATAGACGGAGGAAGTAGAATGGTGGGTGCCAGGGACTAGAGGATGGAGGAATGGGGGAAATTTAATGGACACAGAGTTTCACTTTTGAAAGATGAGAAAAGTTCTGGAGGTAGAGGGTAGTGATGACAGCACAGAATGTCAGTATACTTAATGCCACTGAACTATACACTTAAACATGTTCAAAACAGAACATTTTATGTTATATACATTTTATCACAATTTTAGATAAATAAGACATTACCCCTACTTTCAAAAAATGTGTGATCTTCTCAGGAAATATGGCAAGAAGAGTCCAATAAGGGAGTATGATGTCAGTCATATATGACAGCGCCAGACATAATGTCAAAAAATTGATATGGAATTCAGCCTTCTCCTATAGTCCTGCCTGATTACAGCTGTGCCACATTCTTAATCTTAGCCTGCCTTGCTGGGGGCATCTGGAAACTCTGTTTAGTTTGCTTCTAATGTTGTGAGAAGGCACGCTGATCTGCCAGAGTGTGTACAGTTCCTTCGGGTCTGTTCTCATGACATGAAAAGTTTGGGAAGCATTGTTGCTAAGTTCTATGAGTTTAGAGAAAGAGAGAGAACACTATGAATTGGAACCCATCTGTGAAACTACATAAATAAGACATTTGAAAAAGAGATCATAAGTTCCAAGTATCGTTTTCATAGATGTAGTTGTACAAAGTGCTGGAGAAAACACGTGAGAAAATATGAGGCAGGAAGTGATGAGTAAGTCAGCTTGGTTTTAGCAAAAAATGTTACTCTAAGGGAACAGTGAAAGATTTGTAAAGTGGGTTGAGAAAAGCTTTGGGAATGACAGGTGGGAGAGTGCATGAAAGGGAGGTATTGCAGATTTAGCCTCTGGTTTTTGAGTTTTATTTCCTTCAGAAATAATCAGATAATACATAAAATCATATTTATCAATTGATGCTACCTCTCTTAATTTTACTATTAACAGGGATAAAAAATCTTTTGATTCTTAAATGACATCTTGCACTAAAAATTATATTGTAAGAATGTAAACAAAATAGAGGAATTATTTTTTAATGTGTATATGTGTATAGATTCAACATGTATAAATCTTTGACAGTTGAAGAAAATATTCTGTCTCTGAGACCAAAATAATGAAAGAAAACTGTGTGTATATTTGAGCAATTACTTTATAATGTAACCAGGCTCTCTATGATAATGTATATCTCTAAAATACAGTTGCAAATAACGGAGATAAAAAAGCTTAGAGCCGACATCTACACGGTATGTGTATTCCATTCAATAAACAGCTTTTATAATATCTTCTGTAATTCTGTTACACTTTGCTGAAATCTCAACTTAATGAAATGAATGGTCACTAAGACGATACTATTTCTTTGCTAACCTAACCCAGTGCTTAATCACAATTTGTTAGCAATATATTGCGATTTTAAAAATCTTTACCATCTTCTGAGACCACCCTGATTTGATAATTGGAGGTCTGTGTACCTTATTATTGTATGTCATTCAAGTGTCATGATTGGAGTAGCCCCTGAGTTATATGAAAAATGTTAAGTCTCAAGACATCGTGTATGATTTATGGTGATTGTTTTCTTCTCAATTTAACTAGATTCTCTAGGGAGCTGAAAAAGTATCAGTCATCAAATTACCCTCAGGCCTCTGAAACAGAAGCAGGAGAATTGTGAGTCCCTTGTAACTGGCAAAGGCCACTTCCTCCCTAGTGAAGATATTTCAAAACTGGTCCTGGCAAAGTAAATATTTCTAAATGTCCTTGAATTCTGCAGGGTTCACCTTCTTTGGTCTTGAAACTAAGTAACGAAAATAATGTAGGAGGCTTAGGCAAGTGGATTCACAATGAAATGACCTCTATCATGGTTACCATCGTGTTTCTTTTCTCTAAAATGGAATTGATAATTCGAAAATCTATTCCTACCTTCTAAGATTTTTTCTTTTTATCTTTCTTAGTTCTTAATAATCTCTCCTTTGTCCTAGAAATATCCTGAGCTTAATTACATACAAACCAATTTAGTCACAATTAATTGAGAGTTCACTGAAGGTACAATGATACAAGGCAATGCTGCAAGAAATTTAAAAAGAAGTTACACTGTCCCTGATATTTTGAAATGAATAGTTTGAAAAAGGTAAATATATATATATATGTAAATATATATATATGTGTATATATATATATATATATATATATATACACATTGGAAAATTACATAAACATTTTAATATAGAAGTAAGTTTATTTTCCATGATTTGGGGGTAATTATTTTTACAATGACACTAACTGACCTTAGAACATTACTATACTTACTCATTTAGTCATTGCTAAATTTCAATATTAAATCTGACATTGCTAGGTTTTTCCACATGGCATTTTTTCTACTTTCCGTATAGGTTTTTCATATTGCATGATTATCTATTAATATATCTACCTATATAAAATGAGTTCCTCAAGACAATTTCTTCCTCTGCCTTGTTCACCTTTTAATTTGTAAGGCATAATACAATATTCTTTTTATGTTAAATATTAATTGGATATTAAGTGAGTCAGTGAATAAATGAATGAATGAATGAATGAAGCATGGAACTGAAGGATACCAATTCAGGTCAAGCACACTTATGGAAATTGGGATTTTGAAAATACCTTAAACATACTAAGTCAAATACAAAATTATTTTTTCTCAAGAAATTATTGTGTGCTTAGGAAATCCAAGGGATTCTAATAAGTTATTAAGCACAATTATAGTGTTCAATAATATGGCTAGGAATAAAAAGTAATACGTAAAAATCAATAGATTTCAATTTGTAAGCAACAAGCAATCAAATCCCATCTACATTAGTAACAGAAATGATAGTACTGAATAGTAAATGTATCAAAAATTGTTTAAGAGCTAGTTGAAAGAAATAAATGAATATACTTTGAAAAGATTTGATTAGGGGTTCCTGGGTGGCTCAGTCGGTTAAGTGTCTACATTTGGCTCAAATCATGATCCTAGGGTTCTGGGATTGAGCCCTACATCAGACTCCCTACTCAGCGGAGTGCCTGCTTCTCCCTCTCCCTCTGCCTGACGCTTTGCCTACTTGTGCTCTCTCTATCTCTCTGTCAAATAAATAAATAAAATCCTTAAAAAAAAAAAAGAAAGAAAAGATCTGATATAACATTTTAATAATGTTCTAAGCATTTGTATAAGATGCTTAAATATTCAAGAAATGGCAGGTTTCCTTGCCTTAATGATGTAATCATTAACAGTGTACTCCAAAATATTTTTTGTCTCTTTTTTCTTCTGGGCATGTAATAGAATTGACTTTCTAATTCCTTGAAGTTAAATATGGCCATGTGACTTGCTTTGGCCAACACAAAATGAGAAGTTATTTGTGTCACTGTCAGGAAGAAGCTTTAAGTGCCGGTGCATAATTTGACATGCTTCTACTACATTTTTCTACAGGATTTATGGTAACAAATTTTCAGATGACGTTTCTGTTAACTTAGGTTGCTGAGTAGCTATTATGAGAACTACCTACTGCCTCTGCTGAATTGTTATGAATGAATGGTAGGCCCAAGAAATGCAATTTATTGTGTTAAGCCAGTGAAATTTGGTGATTGCCTCAGAAATTTGGAAATATATTAAGCAATGGAATATTAATCTACAACAGAGATCAACAAACTTTTTCTCTATAGGTCCAGATATTAAATTCTTCTGGTTTTTTGGTTTATATAATCTTGATCACACCTACTTACCTCTTCTGTTATAACACAAAATCAACTATGGATAGTACCCACATGAATAAATATTTCTGTGTCCCAATAAAATTTTATTTCGAAAACAAGGAAAAGGCCAGATTTGTTCTGTTAGTTGGAATTTGATAAAGTCTAATCTAAAACTTTAATGTAATTAAAAAATTCACATCTAAGTTTATTTTTAATTCAAGTTGATTCTATAAGTCATACAGAAAAAATATGCAATCATAGCCATAAGAATCTGAAAAATAAAAGTAATTAGACAAAACTAGCTTGAACAATTATTAAATATATTTGAAATGCCATGATATATACTGACACATGAATGGATAGACCAACATATATACAAGAATTTTTATATAATAAAGGTGTCACTGCATATCAATGAAGAAAAGATGGATTGATTGACACTTTAACTAACAACTAAGCCGCCTTCTAAGAAATATTTAGATCTATATCTGGCTCCTTATAACAAAAAATTTTTATAGACTAATGTTTAAACCCTCTGAAAAATGAACCCAAATGCACTCAAAGAAAATATGGGGAGTATTTTACACAATATTAGGATGTGGAAATAGAATTGCTTAATATGATATCAAGTCCAAACTCTTGAAAAATGATCGATAAATTTAACTTAATAAAAAACTAAATAAATTACATAAACAAAATCAAAAGACAGGGAAGTTTTGGAAACATTTTTGTAACAATTATCATACTTCAATTCTTATTTACTTAACATATTAAGTGCTCCTACAAATTGATATGAAAAAGATCAACAACTTATTAATGAAATTATATACATCATGAAAACAGAAGTTACTAGGAAAAAATACAAATGGATTTTTTAAATATAAAGAGATGCCCAATGTCATCTATGTTAAGTGAACGAAACAAGAGGTACAGTTTAGTGAACGTTTAAATTTTACACTCCTTTGTGTGGGACAATGTAAATATCTGTGTGGGACAATTATCTATCATAATTTAAAATGCAAATTCTTTTGAATTGGAAATTTCATGCTTAGGAATTTATCTTACAGATATTCTAATATGTTTAGAAGTCTATACTTCTTAGGTATATACTCTCAGTCCTTCAAGGCATTCTTCATATGATCTGATTTTTAGGTCTTACATCATTCTCGCTATCATTAATTTAGTTCTTATTTACTAGTATTCTCTTAAAAACCTGTCAAAATTATTTGAGTAATTAAAAATGCAGAGGCTAATATATTTTTTCTCCCTTGATAGTGGATTTGATTACTATAATTTAGGACTTTGATTACTGTAATTTAAGATTAAATATTTTTGTCACAATATACTATTAGCTCATATTTATTTTTTAATGAGTTATAATTGGTTGTGGTGTGTGTGTGTGTGTGTGTGTGTGTGTTAGGCTTTATAAACTAAAGATGTATTTAGGATCTAGAATGAAAAAAATCAAAACTAAATCTTTGCTAAATAAGTAACAAGATCATGTAACCCAGGTATCTACCTTTTTACTTCCATGGGGTAAACCTCCTATTCTATAAAGTGGCGGTCAAGAAGTTCGATCTTCTTTCTCCACAATCTTGGATCCTCTCAGGCATTTCTAGAATTTTGGGTCTCTATGATTACCTTTACACCAAGATGATTCTATATATGAGTCTACACAAGATGTGCTTGATTCCTCTCCATCTACTTTAGCTGAACTGTTCAGGAAATTACTAGGTAAATCAGACTGTTATCCTCCCTGAGCCATTCTTACTACATCAGTGTCTACCAATATAGTCATGCCAGGTTACCATGGAAAAACACACATTACTTTTTCTTAAAATACACAATTCTAAGAGAAACATTTTATGGTAGCTTCAATAAAGGTTGAAATGGTAGCTAAATCAGCACTTCCCCTATATCAGTTAGAAAGCAGAGAGTCCTCAAGACTTAATCCTTCACAGGATGGTATGCGCAATGGGTGCTCTTTCTCCTCCTGATAAATTTATCTCACTTG
The DNA here is from genome assembly GCA_028534135.1 of Potos flavus. NCBI lineage: Eukaryota > Metazoa > Chordata > Mammalia > Carnivora > Procyonidae > Potos > Potos flavus. The sequence goes on from CM052898.1 coordinate 155,969,099, forward strand.
GAGCTCTCTCTTGCTCACATATAGTCCTCTCTTCAACTCTGCATTTGGAAAACGATTTTCTTCTTTCAAAAGGAAAAGTAATGATCCATTGTACTTCTAACTCAAGCGATGTCTCAAGCTTTGGTTAATACTCATAGACATGTTCTTTTGTTCAGTTTTTACAGGTTTCCAATGGTAGATGTTGCTAGAAAAGAGCTATATATCTATCATTTGCCCCAAATAGTAGTAGTCTTACATGAAACATTATTTCTTAACTTGGCTGCATTACAGGCAAATCCAGATAGATTTTCAGTGTTTTCCCTTAGTGTTTTTTTTTTTTATTCCTGCCCAAAGAGATTGGAACCAGCTCCTATGCTGCAGTTTTAATTAAATTACTGTAATGTTGAGTCTCACCCAAAATGGAGATAGATTGGGTTACTGATGGCATATTTTGTAGAATGGATGGAATTTGTAATTCTTCTAGTTGCTGATTTTCTCCCTCCCTCTTTTTTTCTTTTGAATTCTAGGAAGTCTCTGATGAATTGATACAGGAAGCATGGAAGTGGGACTTACCCAGCACATACACAGCCAGATAGGTTAACAAGACAGATTACACTTGATCTTCGCCAAAAGGCCGAGAAGTGATAACAAGACAGATTATAACAGGAGAAATGTGAGATATGTTAGTCAATACGTAATATTGAGATAGGAATGTTTTAAATGACTGATTTGGGTGTTTAGTAATTAGAGAAATATAGGAAGTCAGGATGTAAGTTTTGACAAGGAAGACCAGAAGGATTAATCAATTAAAAACGGTATTTTTACTGCTGGCTATAATGAATCAGAGATGTGCTATAAACAAATGTGGAAAATGTCATAAAAGAAAAATTATTAAAATGGTGGTAGCATTACAATAGGTTTGAATTATCCAGAGTGAGCAAGAATAAACAGAGAGCAATCCTATATCTTAGGTCTTCAGGGACTGAGCAGGAAAAGCAGTAATAACTATTGTTTTCATGGATGAGATGAATTAAAAGGAAATCTATTTTTATTTTAAGACTTGCATGTGGACTGAATAATGAATAAAAACTCAAAGTTTAGACAAGTTGTTCTTAAAGAGTGGGAGTTCTAAAAAATACTGTTAAGTGGCTGAAGTGACAGGCAGAAATGTAGAGAGAGTTTAAGGACGAGGCAAACAATTAGATAAAGATTAGCATGGAAGACTAATGGGTGAAGAATCTGTGATTATTGTCACTTAGAAACTTAAGTGTATGGGTATATAAAGCTGTTTGCCAGGAAATATCAGCCATAAGACATAGCCAGAGTTAGCTTTTATGACAGCTACACTGAACAACATTCCCATCTAAATTTATTCCTTGAATTTTGGTTCCGCTTGCCCTTCTCCCCAGTGGTAATCTCTGGATGCTAATTCTTTTTTTTTTTTTTTTTTTTTTTTGGGGGGATGCTAATTCTAACTCTCATTCCTTTCTTATTGGGGAGAGGCAATCCCCATAATCTATCCACGTGTACCTCAAAGTCAAGATGGTTTATTTTTGCTACTTGCTTCACCATTGCCAATGAGTTCATTTGACTCTTTTGCATGTCAGCATCTTCATGCTAAAAGGAAATATTTTTACCTGCAAATAATGTGTAGTCCTTAGGTGATTTTACCTATGTTGACTTTCTCTATGTGGTTCCCTCCCAGGGAATTATACTTCCCTGTCTAGGAGGTTAGATCATGTCCCCCAGGGCAATGCTGTGTGCTAGTGGTGTCACTATCCATGAAGCTGTCTTAGCTTTTCTTACCGAAGTAGAGCAAGATTTCTTGATCTCTACTCTACCCTAGAGGGAGATTTTTGGTTTACAAAAACTCTTTTCCAAGAACCTGGATCAATTTTTAAGTCTGTTTTACTACTACGACGACGACGATGACGAATACAACTACTACTAATTTTCTTCAAAAGATTAGTTCCAAAATTCCCCTCATCAGAGAGTCTAGAGATAGCTGTATAAATAGAATCAATATATAGATGGTCTCAGATTCCTGGCAAGGGACATAAATAAAGTTTCTATGTGATTTTGGTGCATTTAATAGAGGGACCAGGATAAAATAGAAAGATTCTTTTTCTTGGATTCTAAATATCCATGCTTAATGTTGACTTTGAACATAACATTAAAATTTACAAATGATGTCACAGAATTCTGCTCCTCTCAAATAGACATGGCAATAAAGAGTAAAAGTTTATTATGATATTTTATAGAGTACATGGTACCTGTTATTGCCATCTAAAACACTCTGTGATAATAGGTGAAGGCATGAATTTAGAAATCTGACACATTTTCGGTTGTCTGTTTTGATGCCTTACCCGGTGTAACTGATCATTAACAGCAGATTTCCTGCAATTAACTAGCCCTTTTGCTGTTTCAAAAGGCATTAAGTCATAAAATATTCAAAATAGTTGGGTTAAGCACCTCATCCGCATTTCAAAATATTATCCACACATGTTTAATATAGAAGAGTAAACAAATAATTACACGTCTTGATTCTCATTTCAGTTTTCATTTTATATTTCTTATGAGACATTAAATATTGCCGAGATGCATGCAGCATCCGTGTTTTTCAATTTCCCCCAAACAGGCCTTTATCATTTCTCCAAGTAAATGCTATCTTGACTTGAGCCACTAAATCCTTGCTCCGCTGCAACAAAAACAAAACTGCAGAGCTTGATATAACACGCCTCTCCTGCTGAGTCCCCATCGGTCCAGGTGTTAAAAATTGGACACTTTTTTTATGCCCTTGATATATGAAAACAAAACCAGAAGGAAGCTTGTCGAGGAAACTGTGTTTTAAACAGTAGTAGCTCAATCTGTTGATTTACAGGCTACTGATTTACAAGCTGTGAATGAATCGAAGCCTTCAGCAATAGGAAGCTCTGCCATTGGGAAACCCTAGAGCTCCAGCTGGAGCCGGGGGACCCGCTTGACTGCTAAGAGGAAAACTCGCTCCAGGAGCCCCCTGTAATCAGAGTTGTTAACCAGAAGGAAATGTCTTCAGTGCTCTTACATGGCTTTTAATCAGATACTGACAGAGTGCCTTTGATCAACACATTTGCGCCATGAGGTTAACTAGAGGGTTCAGTATGTCCACATAGATTTCACAGTCAGCTCCAAATGTACACAACCAACAGAGAGACTATTCAAACCTGATCCTGTTGCTGGCTCCCTCTCTGTCCTCTCAACCTCCGGAGTCTGTTGTGGGGATTAATGAACTGCATTTTTCAAGCATCTTGCCATCTCTGAACTAGAACCGAGAGGCAAGCATGAGGCATTGTTGTGGAAGCCGGCTTGTTGCTTCTTTGATATCTCCACACGTCTTAATTGAAACCTTAGACAGTGGCACCAGCCTGCTGCCCTGTGTTAGGCCTTTAAGAACACAGAAGTGGAGAGAAAGAAACCTCAGGGAGGAATTATCTCACAGACAGAGATCACTGGTGGGTGAAATGGCCCTGGCTGAGTTATTTTTCATTTGCCAGCTTGGTTGGTATCCAGGATCCGTGACTTGAAACGAAACTACTCTGTTGTCACAGAGCAGAGAAACAAAGTTGGCACAGAGATGCTAGAGAAAACGGCTTACAAGGTGCATCCCACGATGTTGAAGAGAGAATTATATATTTTTCTGTCTCTTTAATTGCCTGAGAAAGATTCCATGTATTTTGTGGTAGCAGACAAGATGGATTAACTCTGGCTCATTGTAAGGAAAAAGAAATTGCTGGGTCTGCATTGATCTTGATGTCGGGAGATGTGGATAAGCTGATATTATCTTTGAGTATAGATTAAAGCAACACATGACAGGGTGAAAGTTTATTCCTGCACTTTTACCTATTCATTACAGATTAAGTATGAACATAAATAATCATGAAAATGTGCAAAACTACAGATTGCAGTTAGGTTTAAAATAGAAATAAAATAGGAATAATAATAATAGTTAATAATAATAACCCTAAGAGCTTTCTTTCATTTAGGTGTTGACATGGGTTTGACCATATGTATCCAAGTGCTACCAAGAAAAACAAAGACAATTGTCAGAAAGACATCTGTGTCTTTTTTTTTAAATCTTAGGTATTCACATTTATAATTTTATATAGTAAATATAAATTTCAAAATACAACTATGTTTATAAGTACTTAAATCATTTGGTTTTTATTTTTAAAACACCCAGGAAATGGAAGAATCACCTTTCATGCTCTAGTTACTGACCTGTAAAAGAAAATAGGAAAAAAAATCTTTGAGGTAAATAAAAGATAAGTGGTTATGGTTATATTTTAATATATTATCTTGAAACGTACAAAGTCATTAAAGTTTAGTGAATTCTTTTTTCTCGCTTTCTTTGAAATTAGCTAATATTATTACAATTTGGGGGAGAAATTAATATCTTTACCTCCCAGATGCCAATGTTTACCTCAAATGGTGTCATAGTCTACTGATTGTCTGGGACTCTATATGTTGTAATTTTTACATGTTACATATAATTTATTTATTTATTTTTAAAAACATTTTATTTATTTATTTGAGAAGGGGAGAGAGAGACTCAAAGAAAGAGAGAAAGAGCACGTACATGTGAGCAAAGGGAGAAAGAAGCAGACTCTCTGCTGAGCAAGGAGCCTGACATGGGGCTCAATCCCAGGACCGTGGGATCATGACCTGAGCCAAAGGCAGACGCTTAACTGACTGAGCCACCCAGGTGCCCCAAGTTACATATAATTTAAAGTAAGTAAATGTTAAAGCTTTCCTCTGTAGAATTCACTTATTTTGTTTTTCACTTAAGTCTAATTTCATGGGGAGTCAATTTAAAAATCATAATAAAATATACTGTTTTTCTAATTTGTCAACGGCTGTGCTTTAATGAGTTTTAGCAAAGTTCTAACAGCACTGGTATAATGGCAAATATGTTAAGTTAGGAATTGGTGCAAGACTTTGAAATGTGCCAATAGATCGCTGGGTGTCCTTTGAATGAAATACTTGGAATTGCGTAATTCTTCTGGAATTATGATAGATAGATAGATAGAGGTTAACTTGAAAAAAAACAAAGTAATACAACTGTTTCCTAGATTTATGTTATATAGACCTGTAAATGATTTTTGCTCATGGCAATGCAAATGGATTTGTGCAGAAAGCTCTAGAATTCTTATATGAATTGATTTTAACAGCTTGCTGTTTCTCTCACTAATTAGTGGATTAAATAAAATCTTTGAAGACTCTTCATTTCATATTAGTATGTAGTCACAATTTACCCTGTTTGAAAATTATACTGAAAAAGACATGAGGCAGAGAAAGTTCTTTTAATTAAAATAAAAGCTAGCTTATTTTAGTTTTCCATTATAATAACATTATTACAAAAACTAATGTTAGATCTGCTGGCTAAAAATATCTCCTTACAGTGTATAAAATTATAAAATATATATTGGGGAGAAATTTTTTTTTTTTTCATTCATTAGCGTTTCTTGAGAACCTATAACAGTGTTGTATCCATTCAGTATTGTTGTTCCACATGGAACAGAATATAAAGAATGGAAACAAAGAATATAACCAAATCTAACAGAAAGGACTATATGTAAATACCTCAGGAAAGATGGAAATCCTATTCCTCCTTCTCCACATAAAAATTGATTCTAAATAATGCCAAATTCCATATTACAGTGCACACCCAAAAAGGGTGGGAACAAAACTTTTAAAGTTATAATCTAACATTACAAGAAAGTTTTTTTCTATTTGTTTTTGTTTTCTTTCCTCTAATTTTTAAGAAACCAACATGAAAAGCTGGCTACTTTGAAAATACAAATGTATTGGGGTTCTATCAGTGGAACTGGGAGCGATGATTGTGAAGCTTTTCTCAATTTTAAGCTTGGGCATTATTCTAAACATAAGAATTTAACAAAATAAAGTGTTCTCCATAATGAATCTTTTACAATAGAATTATATCATTTTTCCCTTTCATGCAACCTATGAAAAATAAATGTGCATGAGAAGTTTTTTTAATACTGTTCCATTAAAAAAAAAATACTGTTCCATTTTGAAAACTTTAGGTCAATTCTTTACTGGTTTAAGGATTTTTATTATGATATGCCTTGTGTAGTTTTCTATGTTTCTTCTGCTTGGGTTTTATGAAATTCTTGGAATTATAGGCTTAAAGTCTTATCAGATCTGGAAATTTTTCACCCATTTTTTTCCAATATTTCTCCTTCCTATAGGATTTTAAATCCAATATAATAGTCTTCTTGAATTTGTCCCCATAGCTCATTCATATTATTTACATTATTTTGCAGTCTTTTTATGTTTTATATTAAGTAGGATTTATTGTTATATCTCACAAGTTCACTAATATTTTGTTCTGTAGCAGCTAATTTGCTCTTGATGTCCTTCAGTGTATTTTTCATCTAAGACATATTTTTTATCTCTAGCAGTTTGATTTGGCTCTTTTCAAATATTAACATGATGATGTTTTTCTTTAATTTTTTGAACACATACTATATATTTATAGTAGTGATTTTAACGCCTGTCTGATAATTCTAGCATCTCTATAATTCTAAATTCATTCCTATTGATTGAATTAATTTTGTTGTATGAGTTGTACACCTTACCTCTGACACTTTTGGCCACCAAATGTGTGGGGTATTTTCACCACACCAAGTAATTCTTCATGATACCAGCTCAGTGTCCCACAAATTAACTCAATTGTGACCCTATCTGGAGAAAGCGTCAGATCCTACAGATTAAAGGTTCAGTCCCACAAAACTTCTTTATCCCACTTCGGATGCTAATCATGAGTAACAGGTCCCCAGGTTACCCACAACTTCTGTCTGACTTGCTACAAATCAGAGGTTCCCACAACCTCCTCCACAGGTTTGATTAATTTGTTAGAGTAGCTCACAGATCTCAGGAAAACACTTATTTACACTTACCAGTTTATTAAGGCATATGATAGGAGATAGAGATGAACAGCCAGATGAAAAGATACATAGTCTGGGAGGGTCCCGAGTGCAGAAACTTCTGTCCTCATGGAGCTGGGGTATGTCTTTCTGTCTCCCTTTTGGTTCATGGGTGTGTTGGCCCACCTGAAAGCTCTCTGAACCTATCCTACTGGGATTTTTATAGAGGTTTCGTCATATAGGCCTGATAGATGGTTAACTCCATCTTTGTCCCTTCTTTCTTCTCAAGGAATAGGGGCTGGGACTGGGAATTTCAAACTTCTAATTATTGTTTGGTCTTTCCCATGACCTGTCCTTATCTAGGAGCCATCCAGAATCATGTCATTAGAGCAAGACACTCTTATCACCTAAGAAATTACAAGAGTTGGTGCCTGGGTGGCTCAGTGGGTCAAAGCCTCTGCCTTGGGCTCAGGTCATGATCTCAGGGTCCTAGGATCGAGCTCCACATCGGGCTCTCTGCTCAGCAGGGAACCTGCTTCCTCCTCTCTCTCTGCCTGCCTCTCTGCCTACTTGTGATCTCTCTCTCTCTGTCAAATAAATAAATAAAATCTTAAAAAAAAAAAAGAAATTACAAGAGTTTCAGGGTCTCAGTGCCAGGAACCAAGGGCAGAGACGAGTATATACATTTTCTATTATTTCACCACTCTCCTCTAGGTTCCATTGACCAACCTGGGCTCCAAGGTGTCAGACACAGCACTGTAGGAAAAACTGCTGTAGCTTTCTCATGCCAGTCAGAGAATATTTTGTGCATTCTCTCTCTCCAGACATTTGAGCCACAATATGAAGCACTGGCATAGCTCTATCAGAGGCATTCAGTGAGAGTGTCTTGATAATTCTCAAGAAAGTAGAATATCTATCAAAGGAATATGTAATTTGTGTTTGCATAGACATATGCTATCCATATCTTTTCTCTTTTAAGTATAAATCTCATATTCTGAAATAATTATATTGTGGGCAGTTGGCCAATTTCAGTATATGTAAAACTAGATTGGATACATTAATTGCTAGCTGAATAAAGAGGGGAAGTTCCCTCCTAACATATTTTCCCCCGCTATCTTATTAATCCTCAGCAGTTCTTGGGGAAGAGATCCGTGTGCTTCACGCTACCATCAAGCTGCTGGGTTGCCAAGCGGCCAATTACGACAACAAGCCAAACTGAAGGTAATAACCAAGACTTTACTACTTTGCTGAGGTAGTTTAACAGCCAAATATAGGCACCGGCTCTGTAGTGCTCCTTTTTTTTTTTTTTTTTTTTTCCATAAAGTGGGCACCAGGCATGGGTCAAGTGGGCACCAGGCATGGGTCAAGTGGATCAGCACAGACAGGAGGAATCTTTTCACTACTGACATCTCTGAAAAAAAAGGCTCTTGTCATTTTGTGGACCCACAGGGCTAGAGAGAGGAAAAGGAGGAAGTGCTAGTAGTAGAGAGAAGTACTGAGTAGAGAGAAGTGTCTTAGTCAGCTCCTCCCAATAAAGAGGCCTCTGAAGGGAGTTGGAGTGCAGGATACGCATGTGAACATGAGTCCTTGACTGCAACTCTCTCCATAAAACTGCAGTGCACTGGCCATGCACCGAGCCCTGTGTGGGGAGGGCAGCTTCCCCCACCCTGATGCCTCCCGGGAAAAGCCTTGTCATTGCCTACGGTCAGGCACAAAAGATCACACAAAGGATTTTGGCCTGGAGCTGAACTCCTCACAAACGGTCTGAAGACATCTGATGCAAAGATACAGACTGGGGACAGAGAGTTCGGGTATACCTACTTAAGACTGATCGCACGGGATGCACATAGGAGGTTTTGTCAAGACTGACAGTGTCACTACAGACATCTCCAGGTACTACTAAACAGGATCCTAATACCCAGGAGTGAAAAGTCTTAGCTGAAGCATTTATATCAGCCTGAAAGAGAATGTAAAACATTTGTTTCTCAGTGGAGATTGTGTCCTTGAGCAATGCCACTCACTGTTTTCAAATGTTTGCTTACCTGAGGGTAAATATTTATTATTTGGCTTTTAAAAATTTTTGTTCTTTGAAGCATCATGGATAAATTTTGACAACGCAGATATTGAGGTTAATCTATTAGCTACTTTGAAGGAAAAACTTTTCCAGGTCTTTTAGTGGCAGTTTTGGTGAAGGGTGATATCCTTCAAGGTAATATTTTTTATGCTGTTAGTCTTATCAGTTTTAGATTATATTTTGCTGATTCTATTACAAAAATGCCTGTAGCAAGACCCCAGGACTCAATTCCTTTTCTATACTTATAGGCATAGACATTCTCTATTCTTACTGTATACTGCTTCCCTAAATTGCAGTACATATTCCCAATATCATGTTCTCTTTCCCTTCACTCTATCTCTGCCTTGGGCCATAGCTGCCTTTGCCAGCAGGCATGTTCCACCTTGAAATCCTGAGCACGGCTTGTCACTAGGCTATCACCTTCTGCCTGAGTCCAAGGCAAGAGGAAACAACAGTCCAGGGGGCACCTCTGAGTCCCCAAGACTTTTCTTAGACATATCAAGTAGAGAGAATTCCTTCAAATAACTGGAATTTTGTGTTCTTTTAATCAGAAACTAGGGTATTAGAGATATTTACTCTTATTCTAAAACTCTTTCCTTGTCTTGAATAATTTTTATTTATTCTAATGTCATAGAACTATTTATACTGGCTATTTTTGGAAGCGTTCAAAACTCATTAGAATTCTCATGAAGTGGTACCTAAGGACTCATATGGTATACATGAAACAGTGGCCATGACCCTCTCAGTAATCTGATGAACAAAAATGAACGTGCACTTTCAAGAATCAACACTGGTTTGTAAGTATCATTATACTGGGATAAGAATAAGCCTTTGAATTTTCATTAGAATGTCATAAAACCCTGGAACAGACAACGTGGTCAGTAAATAGCTGAACATGTAATTTTTCCGCAGTATTTAGATGACTAAAGAGAAAGGTATGAATGGCTTTTAAGAGCTACATTTCAAATCCTATTATGTAAAATTAGAGAAACTACTCCTGGAGAGTAAAGACATAATGGCATTGTTCTCCAGGTTCCCGGGTCATCAGAATATCCCTAAGTCTGTGAAATGGGCTACAAAACTGGGAAAAACCACAGAAGGCTCTCTACCCATGATTAAGAGGATGATTTATAAGAAACTAGAATATTTTCTAGGGAAGATATGTCTACACTGGGTGGGGGGGGAGTTCGGCTATTTCTCAAGTTTTATCACAGTGACAACTATCAAAGGCCAAGATGTGCCAATAGCAAATCTGTTAAAGTTCATTCATGTTCTCAAAGTGAAAAATACTTCAGCACGATTTCTACTATCAGAAAGAGCTAATATTTGTCTGCTATTGTGACTAACCTAATTGACAGGTGTTATAGTTATGACTAGAAACTTTGCTCTGAATACTTAGCAGATAAGAATTTAGATTCCAGAAATGTGAATCAAGCACACTTTTGAGGAGTGTAATGTAGTTTCAACTCCTTAGATTGAAATTGATGTAAGAAATAAATGAAATCTGTGTATAAGAAAAATAAAGTAGTTTAAAGCAAAATATTCATGCCAGTAGCGTTGCATTTCTCATTCCAGGGAGAGGAATGCACATAAGATAAACCTTAGAAAGGGATCTCTTCAGGGACACACATCTAATTTCTAATGTGACTCTTTTCTGTTTGCATTTATGCCATGAGAATATTTCTCCAAGTCGAAGTCATTTGGTCTCACGTTAACACTCAGAAAGTCTTCCGCAGAACAATTAGAACTGGTTGCTGATTCGAGCTCTTCAGAATAGTACAGGGATAGCAAATTAAGAGGTTCAAGACTAGTAAAGCTTAGGCTCTCTAAATCATGACTTTACTGCGATATATATACAAGGGTGAATTTTAAAGGGTCTTTATTTACTTTCTTTCTAATGGTTGGAAATATAGATTTCCTGAAACAGAACAATCTAAACCCATAATAAAAATGAAATGTTTGTGGCACACTGTGTGGGGCTCCACATTCTTTCATGGTGCTGAACAGACCCAGTCAGTAATAACAAGATAGCCATGGGTTTCTCCAGGCCAATATTCTGGTTACATAAAGAGGAGCTTTGAGATGACTATAGCTAGTGTAATGAGAAATTAGAATATGGATGAGGACTTTTTCTGGTTTTAAATTGCAGGGAAAAAGAGAAGGAGGTCATTTATATTTTTTATTCCAAATATAAATTATAAGTATCCATTTTATTGTTAAAAGAAAAATTCATTTACTACCTAAAAAAGTGGTGACTAATCTAAATGTGTCAGGATCGGGGCTAGGAAATTTAGAAGAAACAAAAATTGACTTCTTCTTCCTGAAATTTCAATTTAATAAAAATAAGACACATATATAAATATAGGAAAGATGATAGTAATAGATGACAGTCTTATAAACAGAGAAAATTATTAAAATTGAATTCTAACAGAGGAACCAATAAAACTCTAATACTAATAAAATGTATTCTGTGGATAGAAAAAGAGGCAATCCAATTTCATATATAATTGGGAGAACTCTAAGTGAAGATTTTGTGTGTGTGTGTGTGTGTGTGTGTGTGTGTAGGATTCTTTTGAGCCTTTGATATGGTAATGTATGTGGTAAGTTTACAAAAAGCATATGTAATTCAATTTTGAATATCTTGAATTTGCTATCCTACACAGACTCTGAGGGACTATGTCTAGCACAGATGAAAATATGAGACTATGGCTCACTGAGATTTGAACTGCATACCACAAAGCGGTATTAGTTGCCACCATGAATTTGGAAAGGAGAAGGTGTAAGAGCCAGGTAAAATAGAGATCAACTGTATTTGAAGAGTAAGGAAAGAAACATAAATCTGAGAAGTCAGATATATAGAGAGAGAATGAGCGAAGGACTACCCTTTGAAGCCAATGGGAATAAGTCTGTAATGGAGCGGCATCCATATTTGGATGACACAAAAATCAAGGGAAGTAAGGACTTAGGGACGGTTACGGAATTTAGAAATTGGGTGACACTGAATTTTTAAAGAAGTTTTGGCAAACTGTCGAAGACAACACACAGGTGATAAATAACGACTATGAAAAAAATTAAAACCAAACAATTTCTCAAATTATTAATACTTAAAGAAGGACTAGTCATTTGATGGCACCTTGAAGATAAAAACAAGGCATATAGAAAATAGATTTCTCTGTAGAAAGGTTAACTTTCACCTCTAAAGAAGAAAGGTTTAATGAAGAGGGGAAAAAATTAATTGTGAAGGATGAGCCTGAAGGAGTGGGCATTGGTAAAAATGAACAGGTTTCCTTTGAAGAGGATAATGTAAACTTCTTTTTTTTTAATTTTTTATTTTTCCACAGGAGAGGAAACTTGATAGAACATATCTTGCCTGACAGTTTCTCTTCTTTTGAATGGTGTGCTCTCAAGTCACCGGCATCTGGTTTTATAGGTTTTGTAGCATTTATACCTACCTTTGAAGCATAGAGTATACTTTTAACATATCTACAGAAGTAATTTCCTTTAGAATACTACAAAATCATTCTGAGCACTTTGATTTGGCTGATTGTGGCACTCCTTTCTTTAAGAGGTAATTCAATTCTGGAATTCAACCTTCTGGAAAAATAGTTCCACTTGTATTTACTTTATGATGAAGATATTAATTCAGACAGCATGTCATTTACCTTGAGCAAATAACATCCCTTCATAAATGGAATTTTCCCTCAAATTCACTAAAAGTGGATAATTACCTTGTCTTCATTCCTTTTTCGAATTTATATATTGAAAAATAATAAAAAGGGGGAATGCGTGGAATGACAAATGATATCGATCAATAAGAAATCAGTAATAACCAAACCTTATGTATGTGTTAAATCAACCCTTACATTGCTTTGATTAAAAAATGGTTTCTTAAAATAGAAGTACAGAAT
>CM052898.1:155982485-156185081 GCA_028534135.1 Potos flavus
TTGCAAATGGTAAGATTTCATTCTTTTTGATTACTCAGTATATATATATACTGAGTATATACTGAGTATACATATACTCAGTATATATACCATATATACCACATCTTCTTTATCCATTCATTCATCGATGGACATCTGGGCTCTTTCCATAGTTTGGCTATTGCGGACATTGCTGCTATAAACATTGGGGTGCAGGTGCCCCTTTGAATCACTATGTTGGTATCCTTTGGAAAAATACCTAGTAGTGCAATTGCTGGGTCATAGGGTAGCTCTATTTTTAACTTTTTGAGAAACCTCCATACTGTTTTCCAGAGTGGCTGCACCAGTTTGCATTCCCACCAACAGTGCAAGACAGTTCCCCTTTCTCTGCATCCTCGCCAACACCTGTTGTTTCTTGAGTTGTTAATTTTAGCCATTTCTCTGAGGCGGTATCTCATTGTGGTTTTGATTTGGATTTCCCTGATGTTGAGTGATGTTGAGCATTTTTTCATTTGGATTTCCCTGATGTTGAGTGATGTTGAGCATTTTTTCATATGTCTTTTGATAATTTGTATGTTTACTTTGGAGAAATGTCTCTTCATGTCTTCTGCCCATTTCTTGTGGATTTTTTGTTTTTGTTTTTGGGATGTTGAGTTTGATAAGTTCTTTATAGTTTTGGGATACTAGCCCTTTATCTGATAAGATATTTTCAAATATCTTCTCCCATACTGTAGGTTGCCTTTTAGTTTTATTAACTGTTTCCTTTGTGGTGCAAAAGCTTTTTATCTTGAAGTCCCAAAAGTTCATCTTTGCCTGTGTTTCCCTTGCCTTAGACGTATCTAGCAAGAAGCTGCTGCAGCCGAGGTCACAGAGGTTGCTGCCTGTATTGTCCCCTAGGATTTTGATAGATTCCTGTCTCACATTTAGGTCTTTCATCCATTTTGAGTTTATTTTTGTGTATGGTGTAACAAAGTGGTCCAGTTTCATTCTTCTGCACGTGGCTGTTCATTTTTCTCAGCACCATTTGTTGAAGAACTGTCTTTTAACAATAGAAAACCCAGAAATGGACCCTAAACTCCATGGCCAACTAATCTTTGACAAAGCAGGAAAGAATATCCAATGCAAAAAAGGATCCATGTAATTTGAAAGAAGAAAAACTAAAACAGTTTATGATTGATGAAATATCTTAAGCTAATTTTTATAACTTCAAAATTGCTAAAACACAGTACAGCTGTGATAATATTGGGTATAAATTGAGTATAAATTCATATAGATTGGGCAGTGCAGTGTTAGAAGGAGGCCGAAAGTAGGGAGCAGATGCTTCAGAGCAGCAGCCCAAGAATCAAAGATGCTAATTTAGAAAGAAGGAAAACACCTCCAAAACTACTAACACAGAAACTCACATACACACACTTAACACACACACACACACACCATGCTTTACATGAAGAAAATGATATGAACCAAGTTAAGCAAATGTGCTTAATACATATTTGACCCAGTATCCTAAACGCATGAACTGCAGAGCACTGCTATCTAAAAATTCAGATTTCTTAGCAGACAGATCAGAAATCTGTATTTTTACAAGATCTCTGTGTGATTATTTGTGCATGATTATTCTGTACACTAAAGTTAGAAAACCAATATTAAGAATGGAAGAGGAATAAAAATATAACCAGTGATAAAGATTATAGAATAGCTATTTTCTTTCTGATATACTAATATCATGAATTAATTAATGAAATAATAAATAAGATGAACATTCCAGGGTGATAGCTTTTTATAATTAAGCAAGGTCAGCATGGTAAAAATGGTGAGCCAAGAAACAGAATGTTTACATGTTTCTATTTTCAAATAAAAGGATTACAATATATCAAATTTGAGTATTGAAGTAATGTCAAAAGTAAAGCACATTCATTATTATTGAGTAAGTTTCAAATATATACAACATAGATACATAGGAAGGTAGGTTGACAGGTAGACAGACAGAGAGAAAGAGAGTAAAGGATAGAGTCCCATTTTCCCAAATACAATAATAAAGGGGAAAAAACACAAACTTGTAAGGGAAAATGGGCTCATTCATTAAAACCAATTAGGTTTAAAAAGTTCCTATTTTTTAAGAAGTTTTCTATTTTTTAGAAACACCACAACTCTTCTGGTCAAGATCAAATGTTCATTCCGCATAAAAAAGACCAGTCTCTTCCTGCCTACTAACCGCATCATCTGACAGATGTCAGATATTATAACATCATTGTCATTGTGCATGTTTACATATAATTCAAGAACCAAAACATAAATAAACAAAAAGGACCACTGCGTAAGTCCCAGTACAATAGTAATTCTGTGCTCTGGCTTAGAGATTGGAAACAGATGTAAACCTTTGTAATTATGCATGTTTCAGGCTGCCTTTCAAGCACAAAGACAGGTGCTTTAGAAATTGTGGGTGGAGCTGGCAGAACAGAAACATTATTTGTCTTTCTGAAGTGGAGAATGAGAGATTAGAGTCAACGCAAGCACATTAATCACGAAAAGAAATTTTTAGGAAGGTCACTTATTTGTGAACTTCTGGTATCACCCCCAAATGAAAGTTTTAAAATGTGCTTGAGTTATTTTCCTATGTTTATTAATGAATATATTGTAAGGTTTATGATATGGTATAATATCTGAAAATATATGGTATAATATATGAAGGTAAAATAAGGTATGCTACATGAAGGATCATTACAGGGGGCCTTCGCTCTCCCCCACGACTACATTTCAGCCATTCCAGGAAAATGGTACTTGGACTTCATCCTCTGACATACAGATGTAGCACTGAAAAAAAAATACCAAGCTACCCCCAGTAACAGTCATTAACATGCGTGTTAAATGCCAACATCCATTTTCTTTTTTTACCTTTGTAATGGGACTCCAGTTTTTAGGTGATCATGGTACTCCTTACTAAAAACCACATTTCCCATCCTCTCTTGTAGCTAAATATGACGAAGTGCTGGACAATTTCATGTAAGTGAACATACATCACACTTCGAAGAGATCTCCTTCAATGAACAACCTCCTTTCTTCATTTATGCATAAGTGAAATCCCTTCAAGAATGGAAGTCACATGCTGAAGATGGTATACACATAGATGGGAACCAATGACTTAAGACACTGTGTGAGAACAATGAAGCTGGCATACCAACTTTATTGCCTACTACCAGAATTCTCTAATGTGATAGAGAAATAAGCTTTTATCTTATTCACACTACTGACACCACACCAGTATTTAATGTCTGTTTGTTTGTTTATGCTCAGCTGAACCAAATTCTATAGCAATACGAATTAAATTCAACCAATCTGTATGGTATGTTTATCATTGACCAGGGGCTGTTCTTCTATTTGAGGCTACAGTGGTGAATCAGAATGGACATGTTTAGCTAATAGTCTGGTGCAGGGGTCAGCAAACTACAACCCATGGGGCAAATCTTCCCACTCACTGTTTTGGTAAACAAAATTTTATTGAAACACTCATTTTTTTTTTTTTCTTGTCTATTGCTGCTTTCACACTACAATTACAGAATTGAGTAACTATGACAGAGACCTCATGACCCACAAAGCCTGCAATAATTACTATCTGGTGCTTTACAGAAAAAGTTTGACAACGCTGATCAGGTGGGACTCTAAGACAAGTAAATGGACACTTAGAATAATGGGTAGTGCATGTGATAGGAAGGGCCCCAGATGCTAGATAAAGGGTACTTAATAGCCTGGACACGAGAGACCAGAAAATAGTTCCCAGAGATGGTGATGTCGAAGATGGGCTTAGCAGGATAAGTAGGTGTGAACAAGATAAGTGAGTCAGTGAGACCATTTTAAGTTGAGGAAACTGTACAAGACCAAAATCCAAAAGCGACAAATCCTGTCAAGTGAGATGAATATTGAAAAGTGCCCCATGAAGAATGAAAAAATAACACCGAACTTAGAAGTGGCTACAGAGGCAGCCAAGAGGGTGCAGAATTTAGCCGAGTAGAACTTAGAAAAATTAAAGTCATGATTTACTTGTCAGTGAACTGCTGGGTATTTGCATCTTAAATTTCATTGTCTCTAATTTTAATTTAAAATGGAGACACAATTTATTTTAGGAATGCTGTTAAATTAGATGCAAAGTGTATGAGAGTGTGTCAGAGAGAGAGCAAGCAGGTGCAGAACTTGCCCTTGAACCAACCTTGCCCACTAGGCCTGTATACAAAAATTAAGCATGAATAACAAGCATTTGAGTTTCTTGCTGAATTGCAGACCCCTAGATTCACCATTTAGAGACTCTGATTCAATGATCTGGGATTGGGCTCAGAAACCGGGAATCTAACCAAGTAAAAAAAATTCAATTAAATTGATCTAGAAGTGATTCTGCAAAATGCTCCTTTAGGGCAGACTCATACCTCAGAACCTTCTGGAACATCTGAAAAATTTAGAGTCTTAAGGGATACCCTGAGATAGTGAATATAAATCCAAGGGTGGTGCACTTGAATCTGTGTTTTAATAAGCTTTCCAGTTGATTCTCTTATGCAACAAAGTTTATAAAAAAATTTCTATGTTTCTGGCTCTGTTGCACAAATTCATAAGCATTTATGACAGACACTACACAGGGAAGAGAAGCAAGGAGCAGTGTCTCTAAGCTGATACAGTGATGATGTGAACATGTAGCAAGTGCCAACTCATGTCTCTTGATTCTGTTTTTTCTTTTTCCCACCGTGTGTTTCTTGAATCTCTCATCCTGTCCCGAGGCATTCCTGGCTTCACAGCTCCACATAAAGAGAAAAATAGTCAATATGAGGCTGTGAACAGAGTCACTGTTTTATTCAGGAACTACTTTCCTTGCTGTAATTTCTGGAGTACTGTCATTCCATTCCCACGTTAACTAATATTCTTTAATAACATCTAAAATGCCTCTAGAACTTTGCTTCTTAAAAAGCATCTTCATATACATTATCTTATTTGATCTTGCAAGGCTTTGCAAAATGCTCTGGATTAGAGGTATGGATTATAGCATTTGTTTTCCACATGAAGAATGGGGAACACTGACATGCCTGTAGTTGGTCAGAAGAGAAACCCAAGCTTAAATCAAAATATTCGGGCTCCAAGTCTACAGCTTCAGTATTTATGCACATGTAACATAGTAAAAGGATGACCTGTTAAGAAATGACTCAGTGTAGATGTAAAACACACACACACACACACACACACACACACGCACACACACACATACACACATTTTTAGATAGCTATTTTGAGATGAAAGGCTCTTTCTTATTTATTCCCAAAACTGCAGTCTCCCTAATTATCTTTGAAGAATAGAGGAGGTTCTGGCAAATCTTAGTTAACTCATCACTATTGAGATTTGCTTTAAGTTACGTCCTCAAAACTAACAGTGAAAGGGCTACTCTCTGTGTCACATCACACTGGACACGGTGTGAGGTCTATATACACCCATTAGTCTTGTCCTCTAGTTGTCCCAATGAATAAGGCAAGTTTTTTCCTGTTCAGCTCATTTTTTCAGTCCAGAAAGAGAAACTGTTCTAGATATTTCAAGCAGAGAAAAGAGCTCATAAAGAGAACTGGATTTAAAGATATTGGAAAGGCTGGAGGAGCACATGGGAAAAATGAATTTTAACTAAAGCAAATAAAACTTCTGACCTTGAGGTCCACAGCTGCCAACATGCAGCAGCTGACTCCGGCCTGTGAGACTGAGTGTATTTACAGTGGTGGAGGCGCTCCACAAGTGTGGGTCAGGAGGGACCCGACTGCCACTGTTGGAACCACCAATGTTCTAGAGCCTCTCCTAGCCTATAGGACCAGAAACAACCTACCTTTCATCTTCATCTTGCCTTCTGATCTCTAGCCAGTCCATCCCTTTGGCAGAACCTAAATGGAAACCAGCTGACAAGGGAGTTGGGGGAATAAATTTTCCAGTTCTAGCTTCTTGTGATAGAAAGACGAGCAGAGATATAAAGATTAGTGCCAACAGAAAATTGATGGCAGAACCTTGTCCATCAAAAAGTTTAAAATAACCTTGTACTTCATCTACTGAAAAGAATAAAGATGTAAAATAATATATAGCTTTTGTAGGAAATAGGAATGTATGTAGTTAAAAAGCTGTATTTTAAATCTTCGGTTCTTGTGCAGAATAGCTAAATTCTCTACCTTATTATATGCTTCATTAAAATATGGCCAAAGAATTCCATGAAGACAGTTGAGGCAATTGTGACTTAAAAAATTTTAAAAAGTAATAAAAATCAATGTTAATTTAAAAAATCCTGTAATTGTTTTTATTTAAATAAAACATTTTGCAAAGAATAAACATATATTGTGCACTGTATGTATAGATGTGTATAAATGTTTACAAAATATGGATATATAGTTATTATTATGACTAAATTCAAATATCTTCCTGGATGTATATCCAGATATCATATCTTATATATTATATATATTTGTATGGAAAATATATGTTTATCTCCAGAAAGAGATTTGAATTTAGTAACAATTTGGAATTTCAGTTTCAGCTAAATTACTTTAAATGGCCCAGAGGCAGACATATTTTTAAAATAGAGAAGTATAGGATTCTGGGTATCCATTTCTTAAGTTGATTTGCACAGTGTACAAAATTTGAAACTGCTTAAAATCAAATTTATAAAAACATGAAGAAGACATTTTGCAGTCTCAATTTGAAATGAGAGATCTCCTTCAAATATAGCATACAGTTCTTAATCTCCAGTTACATTTACTTAAGAGATTTCCATTTCTATTTACTAGGTCTCTCAGAGTTGCACTTGAACAATAACTTTGCATTATTTCCTTGGACTCTGTTTGGTACACAAGGATATACTTGATCAGAAGGTAAGTTTGGAGACATCATTTTACACATTTCCTGTCACATCTTATATTAGCACATGGTTAACTATTATTAGACATTTTCAAAAATAACCACAGTGAAGAAAATAGAAGTACAGCCTAGCAAAGGTCATGCTATGTCTTAAATTTGGCTAACAGTGCTCCTTTTTTTACGTTACGTAATGCAAGTTTAGGTGCTATCAGTGAAAATATATCCTAATAAAAATTTCTTTCCAATAGACAGTATATACGCTCAAATAAATAGAAACAGGAAGACTCTGGCCAAATGCTTGACAAACATATACTCAGCCAACTTCCCCTTCTAGATGACAGAAATAGGAGAAACTCTCTGTTGAATTCCATCCATAGCCTTTGATAACATCAATGAGGCAAAATAAAAAGGAAAAAGAGTAGAAATCTCTAATTCTCATGATAATGTAGATGGCATTTATTTTGCATTTGTTTCAGACTAAAACACTACTTTACCAAATATTTTGGCACCTTCAGAAGACTAATCATGGAGGGTTCAGAGGGTATGTAGGAACTTTCTGTACTTTCCACTCAATTTTCCCATAAACCGAAAATATATGGTAAAGTTTGGGTGTGAACAAAAGGAAGAAAAAATACATGTGTTACTGGTGAAGGAAAATGCCATACACCAGTGATTTTATATATGAGTATTATCAGAATCACCCGGAGGGCATGTGGAATACATTACTGGATTCAGCCTCCAGAGTTTCTGGGCACTATTTTATAAATTATGTAGATATAACAAGAAGTTTTGAGTTATTTGCTAATTGTTAATGCTTTAGCTAATTTTTAAATATCATTTGAAGTACTATAGGGAAGATGACATAAATCCATTATTTAGGAGGAACTGTTTGTAGTCTTACAAATTTTGTAAGTAAACAAGTTTACAAGTAAACAAAGTTTGTAGTTTTAAATATCTAAGAAATGTCGTTTATATCCTTTGGGATTTTTTTATTTGCTAATTAGTAAAGTTTAGAGAAAACATCCTCACAGTTCTTTAGTAAGTTAAGTATTATACAAAGTATAATAGAAGTGATAGATCCATGCTCCAACAAACATTCAGTCATCTAAAAATTCTGAATTTTTGCCAGTATTTTAGAAAACATTCATACTTCTATTGTTGTTCTGACTTAATGAATTGACCCAACAAAAGAAAATAATTAAAGTATAAATTCCAGTTCTATGCAATAGAGATACAGGCTGATAAAAACCTGTATCAGTGTGGCACACTGTCCCCTACATAGAGTTATCCAATTTTGCCAATCCTCTTGCCTCAGTTTCTCAGGTGTGCAAGAATGGATGGCTCCTCAAATTGTATTACTTATGAAATTTTGTTCTGTCCCCCTATTGTCCATGGCAACTGATCTTTCCAGTTTTGTTCTTTTTCCTTAAGTTTGTTTCATCTATTTGGGGTCTTTTGTGGTTCGATTTGAATTTTAGAATTTTTTTTTTAATTTCATGAAAAATGTAATTGGATGTTTGATAGGGATTGCACTGAATCTATAGATTCCTTTGGGTAGCATTTATTATTTTCCATTTTCTGTGAGTCTGTGGGAAATGGATAATGTAGTCCAGACTCATTAGATTTTTTGGGATCACTCACCTGCTGTATTCAGCTAGCTGGTCACCACTGAGCAACTCTGTTGTCCTCCATTTGGTCTCTCATCTTCCAAATGGTTATTCTGGATGTGTTGTCATGATGGTAAAGATTTCCATGAAATGATGGAAGTGCTTAAGTCTTCTTGAGCTCTAGGAGTGGATCTGTCATATTGATGCTTCTACCATACTCTCTTGGCCAAAGCAAGTCACAGGTTAGCCCTGATGGAGGGGTCAGGGAAACAGAGTCCACCTTTTGACTGAAGAAATTGTGATGTTACAATGCAAAAGGGATGCCTAGAGGGAGAAATGGTGAATTCAGCCATGTTTTGTAGTCAGTTTACTACAGTGTTTTTTCCCCAATACAGGCAAAAATCACAAACATAATTTCAGAATAAATCATTAAGTAAATTCTGAAATAGATGAGACATAACTGAATTTCAAAATGACATGAAACTAGATAATTTCTGTAATATGTGTGGAAAAGATGGCAGCATGTTGCTTTGGGTTGAGGCAACAGTTAGACAGATTTATAATAAAATAAATGGCTATATCCAAACATATTTATTTATAGAAAAGTGTCAACTTAAAGAGACATTTCCAGTGGCAGAACATAAGGCTTTATTCTCAATCAGGTTCTATGTAACACTTATCACCATTTATAAATGACTTGTATAAAAACATGACTCTCCAAATAGAAAATGACATGAATCTGGAAGGAATAGATAGTATTCTGGATGACAGTATTAGTGTCCAAAAAGAACTTGACAGGATGAAATAGGGATCAAATTAAATGTGGCAAATTTTAACATAGATAAATTTAAGGCACAGCAATAAAATCAAAATCTCAAAATGTCCAATTATACCCTGGTTTAGCTGGATAAGCATCTTAAGGGCTTTAGTGAACAGCTGCTTCAATAATAATCAACAGTGTGTGCAATTTACATAAAACATCTGTGAATATAGGTCACATTAGTATATGAGCTATGTATATTCTAGAATAAAGTGATAATCTTTTTCCCTAAACCTCAAAACTTACTATGATTTCACTCTACAACTAAGCTATTGGATGCAATAGTGATAATTAGTTTTAGCACTATTTTTGATATTGAGTTTCAGTTAACTTCTCAGTGCCATTTGAAAATCATTTTCTTGGGCATCTAAATTCTCATCAATTTGTAAAAGAGCATTAAAAAATGGTAATATTCCACCTCAAATAGCAGATATTGTAAGTATCACAGTTTCTGATTATAAAGTAATAAAATTGGAAATTAATAGCAGGGCTTATTCATACTATCAGAAATGAAAATAAGAAAAACATGATATCTAGGTTTTCTACTATTAATAGAGATTAAATTTTAAAAGACACAATGACTCCTTAACTTAAAAATAATTGCAATTATATTTTACAGAAAAATGATGATATATGGTCAAGCATTGACTCAGAGGGAAATTTATAGAGGCATTATTTTTAATTTAAAAGAAAAGGATAGACTTCTGACTTCAGCTTGAGATGTGGAAAGCTGGAAATAATGTAACTACCACCCTAAAAAAAAGGAAAAGTCATTATAATCTATAAAATTATTACTTTTCCTGAATCCGCTGGATCAATGAAATCTTAGGTCAACCACTTTATAGACTTCCAAAAATTTGGGGGAAAATCTAAAACCCAGGGACGCAGGGCAAGCCTAACACTGAGGCTGGTTCTCTGGGGCACACTCACAAAGGGAAAACCTAAAGCTGAGAGTGAAGGCAACTTTGAGGAAAACTTTCTGGTCAAGCACACAAGTATGAGAAATTCTAGAGGATTCTGAAACCAATGGTAAACTGAAGGTAATCAGGACAACGATAAACTCAAATCCAGCTCAACTCTGAATAAGATTGACCCAACCCTAAAACTGACACCCAAGATGAGGTCTACTATATTATTTACCATAGTAATTGTTCTATATGCACTTAAAACCAATATGTGTTCTGGGTATGAAGCATTCACTATGGCAAATCATATTCTAGGCCTAAAAAAATCCTAAACCTCAACAAATTAAAACAATTGAAATCAAGCAAAGTAAGTTCACTGACTAAAGTGGAATTCAATTAGACATTAATAATCATAACATCTGAAACATCCTCAAATATTTGTAAATAAAACAGCACAGTTCTATATATTCCATGCGCTAATGAGGAAGTAAAAAGAGAAAACTGAAAATGTTTTATATTGATTGACAATAAAACACTATATATCAAAATTGTGATGTTCTACTAAATAAAGAAATACTTAAGGGAAAATTTACGGAAATGACACTAATATTACAAAAGAAGAATTATCTTAAGTCAGTGATCTATAATCTCATTTTAAGAAACAAATATAAGAAGAAGAGATTAACCAAAAGTAAGCAGAAGAAGTGAGATAATTATCATAAGAGCAGAAATAAATTAATTTTAAATAAACAATAAAATATGAATGAAACTGAAAGAAGGTTTTTTGAAAAGATCAATAAAACTGACAAATATTTAGCCTGACTATCCAAGAAAAAAGGAGAGAAGAAGCAAATTACCAGCAACAGTAATGAAAGAGGGGACAATATTATAAAATCTCTTTAAAACTAAAGAGAATATTATAAATAATTTTATACTTTAAATCCAACAACTTAAGTGAAAATAAAGTCTTCGAAAGACAGATGACAAAAAATTCATTCATGAAGAAACAACCTGATGATCCTGTTTTTAAATTAATCTTTAGTTTAAAAGTCTTTTCATACTTTTAGTTCCTGGTTTAATATAAGAAGTTTGGAAGTCAGCATGACACCCTAACAAGTGATAGAAAGCTAAGCAGAGGAAAAATGAGCTCTTCTTGAATCCGTGAGATAGGAAACAAGGAGAAAGAAATGAAGAGAGAGGGAAAATATATAAAGTAATTATTTAAGACATTATTTCATAAAGAAAAAAATCTAAGGACAGCAATTGTAGGAAAATAAAAATAATAAATTTGAAATATATAGAAAATTTATAGACAAAATGATTGATAATTTGAGAAGATTAATATATAGATTAACATATATTTATTTATTATTATTTTTTAGATTATTTATTTATTTGACAGAGAGAGAGAGATCACAAGTAGGCAGAGAGGCAGGCAGAGGGAAGGGGGGGTGCAGGCTCCCCGCTGAGCAGAGAGCCTGATGCGGGGCTCGATCCCAGGACCCTGAGATCATGACCTGAGCTGAAGGCAGAGGCCTAACCCACTGAGCCACCCAGGCACCCCACATATATTTATTTTTAAGACTAGACAAACCATGGCCAAATCAAAAAATGAAAGCACACAAATCCATTTTAAAAAAAGTGATATGAATAAGGAACAAACATATTCATTATAATTAAATAGAAGATACGAACAAATTAATGATTTCTTTGTCAAGTAAAATTTTCAAAAATAGTCGAACAAAAATTTAAGAGTGTTAGAGAAATTGTTAAGAAAAATCAGAGATCTACTAAATATATCTTGAGCTCAGGTAGTTTTATTAGTAATTAATCCCAAGCTTCCAAATGAAAGAAAAATGGTTCTTCAATATTAATTGTTCTTCAACATAGAAAGTAGAAACAGTAAACTAAAAGAATGAATCCAAAGCCTAGCTCTTTATACAAAAGAAGTCAAAAATCTAAACCTTTTAAAGTTTAAGCCAGGGGCGCCTGGGTGGCTCAGTGGGTTAAAGCTTCTGCCTTCGGCTCAATTCATGATCTCAGGGTCCTGGGATCGAGCCCTGCACCGGGCTCTCTGCTAAGCAGAGAGCCTGCTTCCCCCTCTCCCTCTGCCTACCTCTCTGCCTACTTGTGATCTCTCTCTCTGTCAAATAAATAAAATTTAAAAAAAAAAAATAAAGTTTAAGCCAGAATTAAAAGAGTAAATAAAAACAAATAATTGGAAACCACTTACTTTGAAGTGCAGTTCTTTTTATCTTCCTCATCTTATTATTTTGTGTTCATTCTAATTCTTTAGAAACATGTTACACACACACACACACACACACACACATTATGGCGCATCACCCAGGACTGATCATTCTTACTAGTCCAGTTCATTAGATACAGTGATGGGTGGAATTTAAGGAAGGACTATATAAGATCTTTCTCTATCCGTCGTATACAGGCTTTGGATATATATCAACAATAAGGAGATACTTATTAAACTCTGAATGTAACTTTACATTTATATTAAAATTTACATTTAATGTACATTTCTATTTGCATTAAATAAAAACATTAAAATAGGAATAGAGTTTGTGTGGTGGAATCATGGGTTGTTTCCCATATTTCTTAACTTTTCTATTGTTTTAAATTTGAATGTGTTTGTTTATATATTAAAAGTTAAGAAAACATAAAATCATGCACAGAATGCTATGTCCTATAACTTTTGAAAGGACACATTTAAGTTTTAAATACACCAACATCTGCAAGAATTTAGACTGCACTTTACCTTTTTTTCCCCAAAAGCTAAAGGCAGTAGTGAGAAGAGGTGAAAGAGTAGAAGTTCCATCTGTAACAGACTGTGAAAAATCAATTGTGATAACTCACTACCTTTGCAACAGCACAAACTGCACTTGTCTTATTTTGTGTGTATATGAAATTATCTTTCAATTACAACTAATTTTTTAAGTCGTTACACTAAGTCCTTTCCTAATGTACTCTGGGTTTCATTCTCGTATGACAACTCAATGGGTCATGGTCTCAACTATTCCACTATTAATTATTGCCATATTTTCTTTCATCTCATTTATTCTGTTGTCAGGAATAGGGCTGCTAATTTTATATGATCTATCCTGATTTTCCATTCTTAGATAATTTAAAGTGCATATAATTCAAGGTTTTCAGTTAAATTATTTCTAAAAGCTGTCATCTAATGTACTACTAAATGGCCCATTGTGACAAATATTTTTTAAAATTTAGTTTTTTTTAATTAGGTTTTTGTTGAAGTACATTTTTCCACTTAGCGTCTTATCCACTAAATATTCTTCCAAATATTAGAAATTTGCTGCCATTCTAAATCCTCATGACTTGTAATCTGCTGTCAGGCAAGGAAGCCATGCTTTTGGTTTTTTCTATCACAATCTTACTTCATTTTAAACATTTTAGAAGTACTCAAATATAAACTCATAAGCCTCTTCTTGTGGCTGCTGATATTATTTAATTTATAAATCCTTTAGTCATCAGTTTAGTTTACTCAGTGCTTTAAATATTTTCCAAAATTTCCAAAATCAAACATTCAAAAATATATCGTAATATTGATAAATAAATTGTCCCCAGTATATAGTCATAGAAAATATAGATGAACTAAAAATTACCAATTTCATCAACAAGAAATGACTGTTTCTCAGGTATTTGCAAATCTTTCTGTTGTATATCTTTATATGTACTTGAAATAGATACACAAAATTAATAAATTTATATGCTTTCTTTTTTTTAAAGATTTATTTATTTTGAGAGAGAGCAAGTCAGGGGAAAGGCAGAGGGAGAGAAACTTCAAGCAGACTCCCCACTGAGTATAGAGCCTGATCTCACACATGAGATCATGACCTGAGCGAAAACCAAGAGCTGGGCACTTAACCGACTGAGCCACCAGGTGCCCTAATTCATATGCTTTCTTTAGTCATCTGTACACTCTTTGAATTCATTTTCACCTTCATACTGTTCTATAATCATAAACAAGATACTTTAAAACAACTTTTGCATAATGCCATAACTTCAGGTTAAGTAATATGCAATGCAAGTCGGTTTATTCAAATAGAGAAAAACTTCTATTTAATGCACTTTACATACGTAATTAATGGTATAAAAAGATCAATTTGCTATGTGAACTTTCCGTGTACTACAAGTTTACACTGTCTATTATTTCTGTCTAACTAGATTAATGTCTTACCTATAAATTAGCACCTTTATTAGCCTATAATTATTTTGGAAAAACAAAACCATTTAGTCAAATCCCCATGAGGAGTTTTA
Source organism: Potos flavus (assembly GCA_028534135.1). Classification (NCBI taxonomy): domain Eukaryota; kingdom Metazoa; phylum Chordata; class Mammalia; order Carnivora; family Procyonidae; genus Potos; species Potos flavus. The sequence goes on from CM052898.1 coordinate 155,996,952, forward strand.
TAGATTTGGCTTTTTTTTTTTTTTCTACGGCCATCAATTCTAAGCGCACCCACAGTTCAGCCTTTTCCTGTTTCAGGGAAGAATGCCACTCCCATTGGTGCCACACTGAAAACACATTTCTTTCAATATCCTAGTCCAAAGATGTTATCAATTCTGTCCTGTAATTCTTCTATCCCTGCCCTTTCTCCTAAGATAACTTTTACATAAGCTAATAGTTGGCACCCATATTTCTTAGAATGGACTTTAAAACATGTCTTCCCCCCTCATTAGTGCACGCCCAGCCTCCTGTTCTCTGCCCAGTGTGCAGCTGACAAGAAGCAGAACAATTTGACAGCAATGTGTGTGGTGGCCAATAGTTCCGTGGAAAATGGGAGGAGAGGGGAGCGGAGTCTGCACTGTCTAGTATGTGATTTTACATCAGCCAGTTTTTCCTAATAATGGGAAATGTAAACCACAAATTGGAGGCAGCAAACATGGTGATCAAAAATGTGATTTTTATAAAAAGCGCTGTTGTCATTATCTCACTGTTTGACTTTTTCAGAAGGACCACACAAGCTTCACAGAAAGACTATTGTGAGAATCAGTAGCCAATTGTGTGCAGCACAGCACAGATATCATGCAAGGTTTTGGATTAGACCACTTTTCATTTTTTTTCCAAGTTGAAAAAATGTGCTAAATGGGTGTGATTAAGACTACATCTCATTCAGCCTGATCTGCTGCTTCTCTAGCATCTTCTTCTAAATGCCCCGAGTGGCTCTAAATTTATAGTAAAATGGGAAGGATAACATTTTTACCATTTAACCAAATGAAGATTTCTGCAAGAAATTATGAGTATGAAAATGTTTAATGAATTTGAAACATGTACAAAGGTATTATGCAGTTATAGGTGGTCAACCCCCTATCCTATTGGATATTTCATGACTATGTCTTTTGATTCTGTATTATTTTGATCATTTTTCCCTCCTGTGCCCAAATACACAGCCATAGAGTTGTGTCTATTCTTGAAAGTTTTAGTGTTTTCCAAGAAAATTGATGATATTTAGGAATTTAGGGCACTATCAGAATATTTTTTAAAAGATTTTATTTATTTATTTATTTATTTATTTATTTATTTATTTATTTACTTGAGAGAGAGAGTACATGAATTGGGGGGAGTCGACAGAGGGAGAGGGTGACACAGACACCTCACTGAGCAGGGAGCCCAGTGTGAGGCTGATCCCAGGACCTTGAGATCATGACCTGAAGCTGAAGGCAGATGCTTAATCAAATGAGCTATCCAGGCGCCCCTAGAACATGTCCTCATTGGTACTAGTTATTATTTAGAATTATACCTTAAAGTTACACTCTACAAACTTTGAATAAAATATTTTATTTCTCAAGGAAATCTGTAGTTAATATTTGGTTGTTGCTTTCATCAGTATATTCATACTTAGGTTGTAGGGTAAATTTTTATGTCTGTAAACCTTGCGTTACTTTCATATTAGTGTTTAATCAGGAACTATATGATGTAATGTTTACATTTTGCTTAGTAAAAACCTTCATTTATTCTGAATATCATGCGGGATTGGCCCTATGTCTACATGGAGTGGTTTTAGGGATGAGGGGGAAGGTCCTACAATCAAAAACCTTCATCTCCTATAATTTCACTTAAATTTAGATTAAGTACCCTCTAGAAGAAGGAGCACCATAAATCATTACTAAATTTTCGGGTTTATTCTGAGAGTGGATTTTGATGGGGGTAAATATGGAGAAATAAAGATCCCGCCTCTCCCCCTCCCCCACCTCCCGCTGCTGGGGTAGGTAAATGGTGCACCCAAACGGACTGTAGTATCCTCAAGTTTAAAGAAATAGACCTAAATTAGAATCTGTTTGCAGTTATCAATAGATATAATGATACTCTTTTATGGGATATGAGCTAAGGGGGGAGAAAAGGAGCAGGAAATCAAGGATGTCAAAACCCGTAGTAAAATAACTATTTTTCAAATTCAACTAATTTGTGTTTCAACATAGGCAGTTTTAAATAATAACCTTGCTGATTTTCAAGGAACAAAATTAAGAAACAGATGATAATGCCACCTGATAAAAATATTCCTTTGTAACATTTCTTAAGAACATTTCTGTTCTTAAGATCAAATTTTCTTCTTGCTGTAAACTCCAATCATATACAGCCAGACACTCTGTTCTTACAGACTATTTCAGTTTTCAAAATAGTATTAGAATCCAATGTTTTCTCTTAATTACTTAGTGAAGCTAAAATGCAGATTTGTTGGTCTTATTTAAGTGAAATTTAATGTCATGTGAATGTATTTTCACAATGTCAAATCAGCTCAGTCTGTAAGAGAGAACTATGACAACTGAAAAGATTCTTTTGAATCTTGTTTATACTTACAATTGAGTGATAAAACTCACAGATTAAAAAAAAATGTTTGCAAACAATTCCAAGATAGAAAGGAAAATAGATTTTGAACTTACTTGTAGTACCATAACTCTCCAATGGATCAGGACCTGCTGAAAAGAGCTCTTAAATCCATTTAAGATAACGAAATGTTCACACAATTTTATTAAGCATTAGCTTTTTAAACACAAATGACTGCCTAAACAAAGTTAGTAAACTAGGAGAGCGGGCTTCAAATACTCTCTCTTAAAATGCCTTAAAGTCACTCATGTGTAGTGTGTAATCAAACACATTGTTTCTTCTTCCTTCACTATAATTTTTTTCAGAAATGTTTAAAGTCAGCCTATTATATGATTGAACATAGCATGATCTTTCCCTGACCACCCTAGGGCTCAGTGTTCTCACCTTGTTATTATTCCTTTTACATGTATCATAAGTTTACTTATATTGTTGATGATAATCTAGAGGATTCATGCCTTAACTATTAAATTGTACTGAGGATCTTTTAAGGCCAGAAATACTGCTGTGTCCTCTCTCCCCACAACACACGGCATGTTTTCCCCTCCATGACTGATATTGAAAAGTGCTTATTACTGAAAATACTGGAGAGGATATTAAACAAAGACGAGAGTTTAAGGAGGTTCATATGTAGAGCAAAGCATCAGTAATGGGTCATTTTAAAAACTGGATTTAACCTTGATAGAAGAGTGTCTGGAACTAAATACAGAACACTATTACCAACTTGTTTACCATTAGATGTAAGCGATTTATTCCTTCCAAAGACTTACATTTTCATGATGATAAAAAATCTTTAATTACACGTTTTATTTAAATATTGTTTTAATAAGTACATTCTGCAATAAACTGGAAGCGTACGTACTCTAAGTTACTTTATAGAGTACAGCTAATATCATAGGCCAAACTATAAAAGAAGAAATCAAGTAGAGATGAGAGGCTATAAAACAGGGCCAGTTGTATGTACAAATAAATTAACCTGTAAACAAAATCTATCTCTGCAGAAATATCTGCAAATCAAGGAAATGACTTCTCTCTGAACTGAAAAAGGATACTTCTTTCAGACAAGTGATCATACTGGCAAATTCATGATAAACAAGAGATGTATCCTGTGTTCTTGTAGTTGTGGTAGAGAAAAAATGCAGGGGCATGTAGCAGTCAAAGCATCGACGAGGAAGTGAAGGAAATTAAGCAAACATCTTCTGAAAATTGTAAGGATAATTCTCTCATTAGAAGAGTTAAAACCAATGTTTGTATTGTTTTGTTTTTGGTATTTGGCAAACTGCTGCTAGATGTCTCCAAGTTGTGGACAGCCTTGAAACTCTAAGGAAAACCAATGGCGAATTAGTATGAAATGTGTACCATAGAACTCTAATCTCATGAGATGCTCCCTCAGAGGGGTTTCTCTGTTTAGTTAATCGAGGAAAGCTTATGACGTACTCCCATCTTGGAAAGAACAGCACATTAGCATATACAAATCTGTGAATTATAGCAGAAAAACACAAATCCAAGCATACATACATACACAACCCTGGTTAATTTTATTTAACTCCAGGTGAAATCTTTTTGCAACCTAACACCCATGAAAGGGTCAGAAATGGTATCTCATTAGCAAATCTTGGAAGACTAGTACATTGCTTTCTTCTGGAACAGGTGAGAAATATCCTGATTAATTGTAATAGTGTTTGATGGCAACTCAAGATTACCAAGTGCATATTTACTGTAGTGAAATGTATATGATTTTAAAACATCTTTCTCTGGACCTTGCATTATCTTTTAAATTATAATGTCATGGTTATGTAAACTAATATTTGTGTTTAATACATTAACAGAAAACTATAAAAGTAACAGGTGATTTCAAAAACTATTTACGCAGTCTGTTGAGAGCCTGACTCTTAATTTCGGCTCAGGCGTGATCTCAGGGTTATGAACTCAAGGTCGTGGGATCGAGCTCCACACCTGGCTCCCTGCTCAGAGTGAAGTCTGCTTAAGTTTCTCTCTTCCTCTGCCCTTCCTCCCTGCTTTCTCTCTCTCTCTCTGTTTCTCAAAAATAAATAAATAAATATATATTTTTAATTATTGCATATGGGGATCTAATTGAATACCACAGATTACAAGCATCACTTGCCACAGAATAGGAATAGTCATGATAAAAAGTACCTTTTTTTTGGAGGGATTACTATATACCAGGCAGTGAGAACTTCTTCTTAGCTAATAACTGAGACTCCTTTTTTTTTTTTTAATGTTAGTGGCAGAATTACCATAGAGTTAAGTCTATAGATGTCAGACTCCAAAAGATATGTAAATTTTAAGCTTTTTACCCTAGGAGGAAATAATAATCTCTTGGACGGGAACCTTTTACATGTTAACTCAGAAAGTATCATGAAATGTTGCAGCAGGATTTCCACAAGCGGAGGAGAGAAAAGAGATAATTTCGAAAAGTAATACTGGGTAATGCTCAGAATACGATTGCCATAAATTAGCTAATAAAGAATCTAAACTTATGTTTAAATCCATGAATGAATATAAGATGTGCTTTCTTTCCTTTCACTCCTAAAGGAAATACAGCTTAAATTTGTACAGTGTAGTCACCAGAACATCTTTCTAGCATTTTTTAGATGTTCATTAATCCCCCTCCCCCTTCCCTGCTCTTGCTAGAGCTCTGACTTAAAGATGGGAAAGTGAAAGTAGAAAGGAATTAGCTCTTTAGTGACCATTATTGCCGAAGCATCACTGTTGTTCTGAAAATCTGTTTCTGTCCCATTGAAAGCTAGGAGCTGGCTGACCGGGAAGGTGTTCAGATTGCCATTAGCCATGGAAGGAGTTATCTGTAATAGGGATGAGGGAGAGGCACAGACACGGGGGACTGGAATGCAGAGCACTTATATCATAGGACTCTAAAGCTGAAAATAGAAGTCTGTGTAAAACTTAGGAAAAGAATAGTCTTCAGAGAGTCAGAGAACCATCAGTGAAAGCAGCCTGTTGGTAGGTGAACAAAGGAAGCCTTTGTGTGAATACAGGCTAATTAAGTCTTGCAATTACCGAAAGAGCTTTCTTTTGTGTGGAGGAGAGAGACATATAAGAGTGATGTACAAGTTCAGATTGAAAATACTTATTCATATTCTTTGGGAGAGGGGCCATTTGCCTATTACACAAAGCCAATGTCACCCATTTCCCGCTTTGAGTAGACATGAGGAGAGCGGGAAGAGACGGGCTTCTAAAGTAGGTGAAATTGTTGGCCATGAAAAGTGCCTTTGACTCACAGTTTCAATGGATTTAACCTTTATTAAATATAGAACCCCTATCAAAATAGCTATAAGCTGAGAGAATCGCTTCCAATACACACTCCTTTTCTTAGTAGTCATAGAAAAAACAAAGCTTGATAAGCTCTTGCGGTTGAAGTATTCTTCTCCCATATGGGAGTTATTATTTCCAGTTCAATGTGTCTCAAAGTAGGGGTCAGGTCTCCCAGAGGCCATAGGGGTCTGAGAGGGTTAACACAGAACAGAACTACAGAACTCTGAAGTGATCAGTGTTGATGATGGTGGTGAACTCTGAGCTATGTAAACCAGATGAAAAGGCCTCTACTCACTAGCCCTAGCCTTCACTTGTCTCCTGGCAAATGTCCAAATATACTCCATCTCCAAGAGGGGGCTCCAAACTGCTATTGCATGGCCGTGGCTACAAGGAAGAACTTAGGAAAATCAGTATCTGCTTGTTTTTCTGTGTGGGAAGCATGAAGACAGCATGAAAACCTGAAGCAAGTCAAGCAAAGAGGAAAGACGTAAACTTAGAGCAGTTTCAAATTTGTGAAGGAAGTTCGATCTCTTTGGCGATAAACCAAAGCTCAAGGTGCTTCAAATATTCTGGCCTCGGAAAAGGTGGCTTCTGATTCCTTTATTTTCTTGAGAAGTTCTTATCCAACTATTTTCTGATGATTCCTCCTGCCCCTAATCCTTCCAATTGGTTCTTGAGATCGACACAGCAACATTGTATTTCAGAACTCGAACTTCATCTGAGAAATGTCTCAGGAATCCACGGAATAAGTAACAGGGGGTTGGTTCTTAACCACCTCATTACCGTCTGTTCTCTGAGCTCTTTCTCATGCTCTTATTATCAGTGACAAATAAACTGAGAGGAGGGAGAGAAATGTTTATGATCCCCAGACTCAGCCCTTTCATCATTCACAGTCTTCATTCTTAGAATGGCAAATAGACCCTCTTCTTTTCCCAGCCTGTTGACACCCACAGTAATTACTCCCAGCAAGGTAACTCTCTGAGGCAATATTTCACTTCTCCTTAATCGCACAAGCAGCAGCTTCCAAGGTATCAGAATTGACTAGCAGTGACACCCTCCTGTTGGCCAGGTAATTCATTGGCAGAAAAACACCACAGTCACTTTAGTTTTCGTCTTTCAAAATTTCTCATGCAAATGAGGCACGGTAATTAGTGCTGACCTTCTCCTATCGCCAGCTGTCAATCAGCCGTCCATCTTCCTCAGACAGCGGCTGCCTTGTTCTGTGCAAAGATGGGCCTATGAGGCAGCATGGGAGCCATAGCCGTGTAAGAAGGCATGGCCTCCTGACAGACTCCAGTGATGGACCCAGGCAGGACAATAGGCGGTAGGTGTTAAAAAGTTTTCTTTTCAAATATTTTCCAGGAAACACCATGTCTGTAGCATTATGATGCCTGACTCAAATTCAGATTCTCAAGCCACGTTCAGGCCTATGGAACAAGAATGCCTGTGTATGAAGCCCCTGAAAATAAATTTTGCACGGGCACCTTCCCCAATTCCCTCAGCGCTGAAGTTTGGGAATGACTGATTTCCCGTGGGCATGTGTACCTTTCCAACCCCGGGCCAGGGTACACAGTTTCCCAGCATTAAATTCAAGCAACATTGTTACATCTTTTTTGTTGTGTGAGATATCATTACAGTTTGTAAACACGTGAACAAGGTGTGGCACCTGCCCTCAGGGTTTTAGAATTCCTCGACCTAAGAAACATATTCCATCAAGGACTATAGAATCTCAGCTATGAAGAAATATTTGTAAGGGGGAAATACCTGGCGTGCACTGAGAAAATGCCCTGAATGTGAACGTGGCTGTTCCTTTGCCCTGCCCTCAGCATAAAGTACTCTTCATGTTATGTATCTTTAATATTTAGCTGTTGTTTAGAATTGAAACTGTAGCAGATTTTTTTTGTAACTCTTTTTTTTTCAGTGTTCCAAGATTCATTGTTTATGCACCACACCCAGTGCTCCATGCAATACGTGCCCTCCTCAGTACGCACCACCAGGCTCGTCCATCCTCCACTCCCTCCCCTCCGAAACCCTGTTTGTTTCAGATGCAGCTTTAAGTTGAGGATCAGCTAATAAACTGCTTCATCTCTGGCAGTCTGAAAAGAAGCATGTACTTAGAAAGCATGTGCTTAGTTGTTTTCAGATATGTAAAAATACAGGTGAAATGTCTGGAATTTAACTTATCTTGAAATCTGTAACTTCTAAAATGTTTGTGTTTCGTTAGCAAGATCTAACAGGTGATTTATCATGAGCTTTTATTTCCGCGTGAAGTCCAAGATCATCCTAAAGACTGTCGAGATTGCCCCATCCAGGAAAAAAGGTAAGAAATTCATCAATAGGTAAGAAATTATTAGTCAGTGATAGAATAAGAATTCCCAAATACTCAGAAAATGAATGAATTAAGCCTACCTGAAATTCAGAGGTGCTTATATAGTTTGGGAGAGTTTATTTTACAAGAAGATAATAAATGAGCATCTTTATTTTTTTGCATTTCTTTTTTGAAGAATTAAACATTTAATTTTGGTGGAGAAATACTCATTCTCACTTTCGAGATCATCTAGGTGATAATAAATATTTAAAGAAGTTATTTACTTTGACCAAAATTCTTACTTAATGTCTTTTGAACTGCAAATGTATAAGGTCTGGTCATTTCCCACTGTGCTGGCTATTCCTCTTGGATAAGATCTGACAACTAAAGAGCCATTTGCTTGGTGTGGAGACAAAGTTCCGAATCTGGAAGGTGCTGACTCAGCTGGGCAGGAGGTGGTAAGATTAATGGACACCAACCTTTGGGGAAAAGCAGTCTGAGTGTTAAGGGCCTTGGTGGGAGAAGCATTCCCCCAGTGAAAGCGAGAACACACACTTTGCCCTCCCATTCACCCCACGGCCAGACATCCTGTTGCATATGTGTGAATCCAATGCAGGAGGACTATTGGAAATTTATATCTCTATTCAATATTGATTGAATTAAAACCAACTAATCACACATTTTATCATACACTTGAACTTCTGAAATACTTTTACGGGAAGTCAATTTTATTTTCTTCAATAACATACACATTCTACTGGAAATAACAAGCATAATTATAACAAAGAGTCTGTCAAAATATACACGAAAACAAGACACACTCAATAGCATTAAGTACAGCTTACATGCTGCAAGATAGAAAGGAAAATTGTGAATAGATACACAATGGAAACATAACAATAGAGTAAAATAAAATAAATGACATACCACCTAAGGATTGTTTGATTCTCTAATATTTATTTAAAATTTGCATAGTGTGAGAGAATAGGCAAGCAAGTGTTTTTCTGTGTCGGGCACAATATGTCCCATTTTTAATATGTGTTTGATTGTGTTGCAGCCAGAAAAACAAAACAAAACACGTTTTGCACCTTCCTATTTACTGTTTGTCCAGGATGTTTGACACTCGAGTATATCCCGTTAATAGACTCCCAAAGAGCGACAGTAATAGAGCAGAGCCAAAGTGATCCAAACCGTTTTTAACTAACAGACAATTTGTCAGTATGGGTGGTTCAATTTTGAGGCTTGCCTTCACTTGGTGAGTTAAAAATCTTAGAGCGTTGCAGATACAAAATGCAATTTTTGTATTCCGTAAATATTTACTGAGTATCTACTCTGCACCAGGGGCTATTTCCAGCCACTGGGGATCTAGTAATAAATGAATGACTCATCAAGTATGGAAGAGAGCTAATGTTCAAAGGGGGAAAATGGAGAGAGAGTTACACAATTCAAGGTCAACTTAGAGGCAATCTAGAATGAATGTCATCATTCTCTATTCTTTCAGAAGACAAAAATGACTACACTTTTTGTGCCTTTTACCTGGCTGCGCATTTGCTCTTGTTCATTTCCTTTGTAAATTCAATGTTCCATGGACAATATAATGGAGAATGGAGAGGAATAAACAAGAAGACCTAGAAATTTGGTGTCATCTTTCACACTAATTAACTTTCTGACCTTAATTTTTCTGAGCTTCGGTTTCCTGAAATAATTTATAGAATTTTATTTACACAAGAGATAAAATGAACCTTTAGTTATGGGAGGCTGTACTGTAAAAATTGTATAAAGACAGAACAGTTATAGACTGTTTTGTGAGTTTCCGCATTAACTTTTTATCAATGTTACCTCCAGGAGAAAATGCTTCAGATACAATCCACAGATAGCAGTCATCTGTGTGTATATTAGGCAGTTTCCCTATACTTGACTTTTCATTTCTTATTTGTTCAGATCTACTTTTCCAGGTAGGGGGTAAATATTCGTTGTAAAGGAAAAAGAAAACTAATAAATACATTTTTTTCAGTTAAAAGAATTATATTGAAAATACACACATATGTATAGGAACTTAAAATACCTACAGGGCCTCATGTTTTACAGTCCTGTTGTAAAGTCTTCTTTTTATGTTGCCTCAAAGGAGCAAGTCAAGAATGCAGCGGTAGGGATCCTGTGGTGAAATTTAGTAGAGTGATGGCTAATGGTGAAATGAACAATTTGTCTTTTGAAGAATGGTGAGAAAGCTGAGATTTTCTCCTTTTCCATAAAATATTTTTATTTATAATCCTCCTTTTTAACACACACACACACACACACACACACACAATCTCCTCTATCTCCCTGAAACAGTTTGCAGAAAGACTTGAGTAGAATATCCTGGTGTTTTCCTTTTTAATCCTTGCTTATAGGAGTGGCTATCTCACCAAAAGAGAGAGAAAAGATGAATTTATTCCACCTGAAAAAGTTCAAAAGTTCCCATTGTTTAATAAATAATTAAATGAAGTTGTAAATACTATTGTTCCTTGCTCTACCTTTAAACTAATATAAGCATGTCCTTCCTCCAAAAAAAAATTGTTAGCTGTTTGAAATACGTCTCCCAGTTAACACTTTACACTTTAATCTCTAAACCATTATTTTCTTCCTGGCTCAGCAGGAAATTCTGCTTGTCATTAAATCAGTAACCCCTTATGTTTATGACTAGCAATAACTGCAAGAGCCAGACTTATGTGTGGAGTAAAACTTGTCTAATTAGCATCAGTCTACACATTAGCATATGTTGATAACAGCCTTTCATAGGTTAGATTATTTTGGCATCAGTGACGGATAACAGAACCTAGGATAATTCTTCATTATTTTTTATCTTCTTGCTATAACTTCTCAAGCATGTTTTGTCCTTTTTCCTTTTTTTTCAATTATATTTCCAGAATTAATCTCAGCATCATGACCCTTAGGTGCTTCGTTCTTGCTTTGTGAAGAGGGATCACAGGCAGTACTAAGTTTGAATATGTTAACATCTTTATATCACCAAACCTCTTACCTCTTTACTTTACAATTCCATCTGTTGCTTTAGATCTGCTTCAGGAGCCACAATTCATCGTTCGAGATACTGGAAATTGTCTGAGAATTGTATAAAATCCAACTATTGTGGGTGTAAGGAAAATAGGTAAAGGAGAAAAAAAAAAAGAAAAAAAAGGAAAGAAAGATTGTAGAAGAAATGAACTAGTCCTATTAAAATGATCTAACAGTTAGTTAAACAAGGTCAACTCAACGGAAAATCTATAAGGATGCTTGATGAGACTATATATTTTTTCCCCTAATTTTCCTAAATGATGATAGGTGACAGTGTTAAAATGCATAATATAATACATCATTTGAAAGTTTATTTTTAAATAATCACCCCAGGTGAATTTTGATTAGAACCATTAGCATGGTTTGAGAACAAAACTAAGATTGTAAATTATACATTCATCAAAGGTCAGGGTAAAAAAAGGAAGAAAGCCTTCATCTTACCATTTGCAACTTTCTCTCTTGGCCAAAATTCTAATTCCAGGAGTGTTTTGTCCCCATCTCTAAAAAATCTAGGGTCTCCTTCCGGAAGCCTCCAAATCCCCCAACAATACATATTTTCCCTAGATGGTTTCTCTTCCTTGGGTACATTTCCTTAGCTGGTAAGTGCAAATTACAACACACCTTTAACTCAGTTGTTTTGCTTGCCTACTCTGTAAGTTTCAGGAAGTCACTACCTTACATAGGTGGGTGGTTACAGTGCAAAGAACAGTCAGGGAGCCCAGATATGTCAATAAGTCCAAGCTAGGTAATGAGTTACCTAGATAATATCTGGTTCTGAATTGTTTTGTTTGGTGTCTATTTCTGTTTTGTTTCTGAACCAAATGGTTTTCTGAAAGAATGAGAAATTTATTCTAAATTGGTACTGTTTCTACTCCTACACCCAAATAGGGACCCAAATATTTTTCTCTTCTACCATACAACTCTCAAGAACACCCCACTCTTGGTATATTTTCATGTAATAACTTCATGACTTAATTCTATGATGTAGTTTCTGACCTCGCCCTCACACCTTAGTTGAAATTAACCAGTGATCTCCTCTTGTAAATTTCAAAGATTTTTTTTTGTGATCATTACTCCTAATTTTTTCTGAACTGTGTGACATGTTGAACATCTTCTGCTTAAAATTATTCCTTGATTTCACAGTCATTAGAGAATTCTATTTCTATTCCTTACTCTCAATGTACTGCTTCTGTTTCCTTAGCTCCTTTTCAATCATTGTTTAAATTGTACCACATGACTCATATTTTTTATCTCTCTGCTCTTCATTTATTTTCTTCCTTGGACATTTCATATCTTCTGATGACGTCAACCATAAACTCCAGTAAAATGATTTCTAAGTTTACCAAACTTCTCTGGGTCAGCCCTATAAAAAAAAATATTCCATTGTTTTCAATGGAATGTGTGATCATTGTCTCAAACTCCTTATGTTGATCACCTACATCAAGATTTTCTCAGACTTGGTTCTCCTCCAAACAGCTTCATGTTCTCTTAGACAAGCTAACATTTTCCAAGTTTTCACACTTGCATTTTTGTAATCCTTCCTGACACTTTTACCCCCAATCTATTTATTGATTATATTCAGTAAATTCTTCCATTCCATGTTGCCTTCATTTTCCCCTTTTTTTCCATTCCCACTGTTATTAATACCTTCCAGTCCAAGCTATCATTCTCATATGGCTACTTTCACAGTCCCCTCAGCTATCTTCTTACCCCCTTAAATATACGCTACAAACCACTGCCAGAAGAAACTTTCCAAAGCATTAGTTTTGCTCAAATCACTTTTTTCAAAAATCTGTCAAAGGTTTTGCCATTTCTATTATGTAAAATAAGACTGAATTTATTCATCTTTGTAAGTTGTTTCTTTTTATCCTCATTTCTTTTGATTAAAATTATGCAAAACTGTATTCAAGAAAATTGTTCTAACCCTATTTATTTTTTAATCTAAAAATGTATTGTCTCAAAAAATTTATATTTTCTACTTACAAGAAAGATCTAGGATTTATCCATTTGTATCTGATCATGCTATTTGCATAACTGTATCTATATTCATAACTGTACTTTTTGCTGCAGGAGTAATGTGTATATTACCTTTTCATCTCTTTCCATATACTAGACTCAAGGGTCAATTTAAATTCCTTTTTACCTTCTATAAGATCCAGCAGAAATGTTTAGTCTTCACTCATCTTAATTCCTTGGCTTTATAATAGAGAAAGTCAATTTGCCACTTATCACTAATTAATATTGTTCATTTTCTCCTCCCCCCACCCCTTCACCACCACCACCACTACCTCCTTCTTCTTTTTCTTCTTTTTTTTTAAAGATTTTATTTATTTACTTAACACAGAGAGAGAATGAGAGAGAGAGAGAGAGAGAGGGAAAGAGAGCACAAGCAAGGGGAGTGGCAGGCAGAGAGAGAGGAAGAAGTAGTCTCCGTGCTCAGCAGGGAGTCCATATGAGGCTCAATCCCAGGACCCTGGGATCATGACCTGAGTGGAAGGCAGACACTTAGCCAACTGAGCCACCCAGGCGCCCCAAACCACCACCTCCTCCGCCTAGCCCTCTTTCTCCTCCTTCTCTTCCTCTTCTTCTCCTCTTCCTCCTTCTTCTCCTTCTCCTCCTCCTCCTCTTGTGAGCATTGAGTTTCCAAGTGGGGCTTAAGCACCTTGGAGGCAGAAAAGCAGTCATATATTCTTTGTCACATCATCTTCCTAAAATATTCTACATCGTTAATGAAAAAAATAAATAAAAAAAGAAATGAAAAATAGAGAAAAGAGGATAATCTCATTAGTTCATTCAATACATATTTTAATAAATTCTTTAAATGCCCTAAATTAGGTCAAAATAAAATTCAGAAAGCTGGTAATATATGTATTTTTTGTTTTAATATTTTCCTATTAAGTTTATTACTAGTTGCTTCTTGCATCTTATTTTTTTGTAACCTTCACATATAACTTACATTGACTGTATCTGATTTAGGCCTTATAACCAAGATTTTATTTATTTATTTATTTATTTTTTATATATATTTTTTTATAACCAAGATTTTAAACAATCTTTTTAAAATTCTAAAATTTAGAACAATGTTTTCAAGTAGTTATTGGATATATTCCTTTTTCTTTAATTTGACTAAGGTTAGGTATGAGATATAAACAATTTGTACACATCTACAGAAATATAATGAAAGGAAAGATAAAATACAAGTTACCGCGAAGCTTACCACCACAATGCAGATTAACAAAATATACAAATGTAACCTACGATGAAAATGAATCCATTTTTGTCAGTGAACTTTGCATTTATATTGATTTCCAATGTAATTTTAAAGGAAATTATTTCAAATTATTTTTTATCCAGCCATCATTATAGCAAACCATAAATTTAAAACTTAGTTTTAAATCATTTAAATATGTTTAACGATATGCTGTAATCAATATTAAAAAGCATAATTTGTGATAAATTAAAGCTTGAAGTTTTACTTACACTCTATTACAACTATTAGTTGAAAGTCTATGTAATGTCTCTTTAGAATAAAGCAAGCAAACAAACAAGCAAATGGTAACCTATGTCTTGTAAGGATTTTACTTGAATTTCAGGCTAATTAAGAATAAAATTGCAATATAAGATTCTTTTAACAAACTGGACCTAACAGTAATTCTCTCTTCAGACTGTCACTTTATGTTTAAACTGTGTTTAAAGCACATCATGTTGTTCTGAATCTATGCATTAGATCAAAGCTAAGCTCTTTCAAAATAAATCAGCTAATTTCAACATCAAATGTGTTTCTAGGATGAAAGTTAAACTTCCAGTTTTAAGCTATCAAGAACACTTAAATACTATGTTTCTAATCAGCATAACATCATAGAATTCTAGATATGGAGTGGACCTTAGAGATATCTATTTCAACCCCCTCACTTTACATGGAAGCACTATTTATTTATTTTATTTTATTTTTCTTGGAAGTAGTATTTACAGAGATTAAATTGCAGCTTGCGCAAAGTCTCACAGCATTTATGATAATGATAAGAGCCTGATAATCAGGTGTTCTGGCTTCTAGTTTAATTCTCTTTCCATTATTATCTTTTTTGGGGTGGACAGCAAGAATCTTTTCTATATCCCACTGGAGTAAAATGGAAGCCTCTTTGAAGTTCCTTGCATGGTAGTTGAACTGAGGACAGAGATAGTGGTTAAAATAAGCCATTATTGTCCTACCTATAATAAAAGATTTTGAATAAACATTTTACTAAGTTTGTGAATTTTTTTAAGAGGTAAGTATTAAATGAATGTTCTTGTGTTTCCTTCTTCAGGAAAGAAGAAAATGATTTGGTGGTATAGTTAGTAATTCCTTAGTCTGAATCTCATTTCTGTTCATCTTCTCTTTTAAAGAATGTACTTTATATAAACTAGCTATATAATTCACATATCTTAAGTATAAGTGAACTTGTCAGTGCAATGGAAACTAAACACACACAGGAATGAAATTTATCTCAGAATTTAAAAAAAAGCATAGATGAGAAAGATAAGTTAGTCATCTCTTTTTTCATATTATGTGTGATATACTAGTTGAGATAAAGTTATGTTTTTATGATACAAAGAGGAGGTCTCAATTACTGTCACATGGTACATGTAGAAAGGTAAATACACTATAAAAATGAAAGAGATTTAATGGCTGGGTATATGCTAGCAGTATCTTTAAGTTAAGGGAAATTATATTATATTCAAAATTAATGACTCAAAATTAATCTGTAAATGCAGATAAGTACATTTAAAAAGCAAAATTTAGATCTCTTAGTTTAATATTATGGCATTTTCTAAGACGATAATATAGAAGAAGGTGAGTGAAGATTTGAAAAGTTAGGACTAGGATAAGATGTTAATCAATACTAATAGGAGAAAAATACAATGCAACAAAATGGCATTGTCGACCAACTAACTCTAGGTACAAAAATGCAAAAATTTTTAAAATATTAACATAGTTCTAAATGGTACAGAGGATCATAGGGTAAGGGGAACTCATCAGAGAGCGAGAAAAAAATATGAGAGACTCTTAACTATAGGAAACAAACTGAGGGTTGTTGGAGGGGAGGTGAGTAAGGGTAACCAGGTGATGGGAATTAAGGAGGGCCTGTGATGTGATGAGCACTGGGTGTTATATGCAACTGGTAAATTATTGAACACAGTATCTGAAACTAATAATGTACTATATGTTGGCAAATTGAATTAAAAAAAACATAAAAAAATCACATATCATTTCTAGCAGTGTATTTAAAGAAAAATACCATTCCTTTACACGTTCTAGGCTTATAGAGATCTACATGAATCCCGAGAAGGAGTGTTGGAAGATTATAGACCAAACTGATATCAGTTGGTTGCTTTCGGGGGATTGGTGGTGATGATCAAAGCAGATATTAACTTTATATGGACTATTTTAAATTTTTTATTAAAAAGAGTGTATTCTTGTTAGACTTAATTGAAATTATTATTTTTTTTAAAACAAATATTGTAAAGCGACTAGGGTAATTTAGCTCAGGTAGCTGAAAGGTAAATAAGATATTAAAATAATGTGTAAAGCTAGCAACATTTATAGAAGTGTGGATAAGTAATTCCCTATTACCACTCAGATTATGGCTCAAAGATATGGAGTTTAAATTCAAAACTAGGGTGCCTGGGTGGCTCAGTGGGTTAAGCCGCTGCCTTCGGCTCAGGTCATGATCTCAGGGTCCTGGGATCGAGCCCCACATCGGGCTCTCTGCTCAGCCGGGAGCCTGCTTGCTTCCCTCTCTCTCTCTGCTTGCCTCTCTGCCTACTTGTGATATCTCTCTCTCTGTCAAATAAATAAATAAAATCTTAAAAAAAATTATAAATTCAAAACTATATGGGAGACTATATGGCAGTTATCTAAGATAAGACTATCATGAACTTCATGATGGTTGCATGGTGAAATAAATTGCTTATGAAAACTGGAATCCTCTTCTTTGGACATCCTTAAAAACATTCTCATAGGGCACCTGGGTGGCTTAATCATTTAAGTGTCTGCCTTTGTCTCAGGTCATGATCCCGGCATCCTGGGATCGAGTCCTACATTGGGCTCCTTGCTCCCTCTCCCACTCCCTCCACTTGTGCTCTCTCTCTCTCTGTCAAATAAATAAATAAAATTAAAAAAAAAATTCTCATAAGTCTGGGATAAAACAAGTATGAGGACTGAATGATTATGGAACAGTTATCCACTATAAATGTCTAACCATCTCTTTTACAGTATTTCATATAACAAAATCAACTGTCAAACACACCCTGAACCAGCATGAAGGTCCTGTCGCACAGCCTCCCCAAGCACTCTTATGAGACCCTTGCTTCTATGACTGGTGGGGATGAACCAGATGTCCAAATCCATCCCCTTTCGAACAGGAAGACATGTGTTGAGGTCTAAGGAGGATGAAAGTTAAATGCATTGATTATCACCTATGAGACTTTATTTATATGACCATTTCATGTTTTCCAAAGATAACTTGATCATTGTTTTACCTGGCTAATTCTTCCATTATACTCTTAAAAACTCAACATAAATCCCTTAAGATGTCAAAGTATAATCAAATGCTTGTTTATTCACAAAGATTATAAGGCTGAAGTGCAAAATGAAAACGCAGTAATTAAACCAACTTTCAATGAAGAAATAGGGAAAACAAACTTAATGTTAATACTGTTTTTAAATTGAAGATTAAAAGCACATCCAAGTTGGTCAGCCTTTCCCAAATGGGATTTTGATCAAGCCCAGCGATATTTCCCTTTCTACTCGAGGGCAGCTATAAACAGGTCTCCAAACCCAGGGAAAAGCCTGATTCCATGAACCCACCCACAGAGTTTTGTAAACATTCAGGAATCTACATGTGGTATCACTCAGTTATTAAATGGAAGCCTGTTCTTTCATTGTATCCTTGTCATTGTGTGGATTTCTCTAGTTTAAAGTAATGCATCATCTTGGATTAGACAAGCAACAAACTCTTCTGTTTGGAACTGTAAAAATATAACAGATGAAAGAATTTACTAAAAGAGGAATTGAGGGGCTAGAGAACCCTCTTTCACAACATCCTCTGGGATACATCGACCAATGGCAGCCTGTAATAGGGCTTTTGGTAGGCATCCATGTTTTCATTTCAGAGACAGCCTTGTACTAGGAACAGCTGCAGGGTAGAAGGAAGAAACGCACATACACAGAAACCAACCCCTGCTTAATTTTATGGAATCAATGCTCTTGTAAGAGAAAATAAATGTTGTCGGCGTGTGACTACAAACTCTAAAAAATGTCTGTGCCTCTTTTAAGTGATAAAAGCTTGTGAGATTATGAAAGCATACTTCTAAACTGAGCGCGTTTTAATCAAATATCATTTCAATCTCAGACACACATGGCAATACTATGTCTTGCTCTTGGTATTCCCTCTTCATTTTATATTTTGGAAAAACAAAACTCTGCTACTGGGAACTTATTTCTCATGCCTCTGAGGTAATCCCCTATATAATCAGGATGTCACTTGAGTTTTCAGTGCTCAAATCTGACATTTAAAACTCCCCAAAGAAAAGGTCTGCACAGTTTTATCAAGTGCTTCTCAGACCTGAAGTTCTAGCACTAGAGACCCAAGAAATATTTATTTCTGCTGGGAATGAGTGAAAGTGGTATCTTAGAAGATGTTTAAAGGTTGTTGTAACTGATACTGTTTTCACACTTTCATGCCTGAGAAATTCTTTCTCTTACATTGTGCATCAGGGAGAATTTATATTTGATAGAGTTTAAGGATTTTTGAAAGGTTAATTTTGTTTTGAAACAAAGTGATAAATATCTCGTCCTGCAGTTTTATTCAAAGATGACTGGAATCACTTATGTCTCCTGATGTAAGATAAAAATGATATGTGGAAGCATCCTATTATCCATGAGCAGCTTCCAGTCTCTACATCAACAAGTCCTGATTTGACTGATTTGTGTCTGGCTTGATGCTACTTGAAAATAAACTTTCTGTTCCAGCCTGCACATACCTATTCCCTGTTAGAACCATCAATCAAGACTTTGTTAGCTGAAGTTCAGGAAGTCGGTGAATTGATATTGTCAATTGCAAAGACAAGGTCCCAAAAAGAGTGGATGCAGATGAAACTGAGATAGATTTTATATAGGGTAGAAGTACTAAATATTTTTGAAAGATTCAACATATGGTATCACTCAGTTATTAGATACTTTATCTTTTCCCGTCATGATGATAAATTTTCCTCAGTCCTGAGTAATACACTATCTCTTATATTAGATAAATTAAGAACTCTGCTCAGTATTTC
This sequence comes from Potos flavus, assembly GCA_028534135.1. NCBI lineage: Eukaryota > Metazoa > Chordata > Mammalia > Carnivora > Procyonidae > Potos > Potos flavus. The sequence continues at coordinate 156,016,334 of CM052898.1, forward strand.
TCCAAGAGGTCACTAACCAGCCGTACCCCATTGCCTGAAGATACAACATCAAAAATGAGATATATTTAGCTTCACTGAGAAACAAACACCAATCTTCACTTTATGCCATGTGTTATTCTAGATAAAATACCCTCTAAGAGAACATTTTCACGACCAGCTCGGATAGTGTAGATGTAAATTAACATCCTCTCATCTTGCCTTCTTTTAAGCAGTTTTGCGTCTGTCACTGACCATGCTCTTGGTGGAGACTGTTTGCAATCACAAAAATCGCTTTGAAGATGTTCAGTAGTAGTTTTGCCAAACATTATGACAAAATTAGACATATTTCAATTTGATTTTATAAGTGCCATCTGTCATTTAAAAGAATGTCCACAAAGAGCCTTAATATGGCACTTATATTGCATGCCTCAGGATGACTGACTGGACTGGCTGGAAAGGCCTCAAGAAACATGCAGATATATTTAAAAAATTAGACTATTCATAGGAAGCTGTCAAGGAAGAGTTGAGGTGACACCATTGCTTTCATTTGCAGCAAGAAGAGTTTAGAGAGGTCAGGCTCAGATCAAAAGTAATAGAGAAAGATAGAGTCTTTAGAAAAGAATTTGCATCAGTGAAGATGCTTTTCTCTCATATCGATTTTGATCTATGCCACTGCTTTCAATTTTATATGTCATTACTTGGATTTCCATTGTCTGTCAAAAATCATGATTCTAAACATATGAGCGCAAGTTGGCAGCCAGTGAACCAGCATTGCGAGGCTATACTCAAACAGTGGTCAGAACCCTTCTGATTCCATGCCTTCTTGTTTCACACCCCGGGAGGCAGCCCCGCTCCCCAAGGAGACACAGGTGGCCGCAACAGCTGCAGGTCTAATCAATGAGCAGGAAAGCACTATTACCTGCTGATGGCTCCAGAGGGGACATTGCTAATCTTCTTTCTGCCATCCTGGAAGGGAAAGTGAGGTCAATCTTGATGCCAACAGCCTCGTTTCCCACTTCTCTTCTTTCCCTTCGTCCAGGCCTTCGGGATGTCAGAACATTTACCATTCACATGGTTAGTGCTACCAGACTAAGTCATCAGGCAGACATTGGATCGATGCCGGAGCTACGTAGAGAAAGGTAAGTACATCAACATTTCACCAACATAGCAATATCATGTTTCACGTTTTATAGCAGTGCAGGAAAAACTTTAAATTATCAAAGAGCCTTCCTCCTGGCAGTGTTACTGGGTCAATTCTGCCCTATGATGATTTCTATCCCAAAACCTTTGCAAGCACTCGTTTAGGGTGCTAAACCCTAAATGTTTTTGGACATTATTTCAGGATAAAGTGACTCACTCCAAAGAAAACAATATCCCTCTACTTGAAGAGAGTTATTTTCAATTATTTTAAGTAATTTTACATTTTCATCAGAGAAAAATGTAACATTTGTTTTCAGCTGTTTGCAAGGTAGCTCCATACTTTCCTAATATGAAGCTATAAAATGTCTTATTAGAGCAACCAAGTCTGAGATAACCCATATTCTTCCCAGAGAAGCTCATTTTGTATTATTTAAAGAACATAAGCAGGCAATTTAACACTAAATTTATTTATGTATGATGAAATAAAACATGTGTTTTATGCCAGATGAATCCTAGAAATATAAGTATTTAACTCTATCCTCATTGATTAAGCTCCTTCTAAGAACTCTGAATCTCCTTTATACTTGGATATAATTAAGGAAAAAATAGACAAAAATCTGCTGAATCTACAGCTCTCCTGAAGAGACACATGCAGGACTCAGAAAAGAGACAACAGTTTGCACACATTACAATAGGTAAGGAGCCTCCTGATAACCAGGGTGACTTTTACATATTTTGCCACAAAATTTCCAAACTTAAAAAACTGCACGACACAAATTTAAAAAACCATTTCAGCCTTTGACCATCATATCAGTACCAACTGCTGTATTGTGATTCAGTACAATATGGAGCAGCATTTCCCAGCATGTGTCTGCAAAACAGATACCTAGTTAAAAGCTTTCTGTGGTCAAATAAATTTGAATGATGTAGAACAAGCACAGTTAAGCAGATGTTTTGGGGCTGCACTTTCTAAAGGCTTTAACAAAGAAAAGCATAGAGGTTCACCAAGAGGAGGCATCCAGCGAATAATATTTTCCAAACTTCATTGGTCACAATATCACTACTGCTTTTTCCAAAGCAGACCACTTTGTTTAAACCTGAATCTTCCCCCAATCCAGGAACCCTCTGTTTTCCTTTGAATGTGCATACTTTATGGGAATAAATTTTAGCAATGTACATTCATTGTGATCCTTGGAAATAAATCAACTGTAACTCCAATTGGTGTGATAACTACTATTTTTTGGCAGCAAAAGAAGCGAAAGCACAAACTGGCCTGTAAAGCCACCTACTTACCAGCAGCACACGTGCATGATGATAAGAGTTTAATTTTTCTTTTTGAAACAGAGATTTCCCTAATAACTTTGATTTCATTTATTTTTTTAATGATTATTTATTTATTTAATTATTTGCAAGAGAGAGAGAGAGAGAGAGAGAGCACAAGCAGGTAGAGCAGCAGAGGGAGAGGGAGAAGCAGACTCCCCCCTGAGCAGGGATCCCGATGTGGGGCTCCATCCCAGGACCCTGGGATCATGACCTGAGCCAAAGGCCCTCAACCAACTGAGCCACCCAGGAGCCCCTCGTTTCTTTTCTTCTCTTTCTTTCTTCTTCCTTTTTTTTTTCTATTTCTTCTTTTTTCTCATTTTAAAAATTTAAATTCAATTAATAAACATACAGTGTATTATTGGTTTCAGAGGTGGAGGTCAGTGATTCATCGGTCTTATATAATACCCAGTGCTCATTACATCAAGAGCCCTCCTTAATGTCCATCGCCCAGTTTCCCCATTCCCGCCAGCAACCCTCATTTTTAAAGCATTTAGTTTACAAAAATTTCTAGATATCACAGAAAAATAGACAAAACATATAAAATGTATAGCTCTTATCACAAACAGTTGTAGAGATCAGTTCTGTTTTTAATTAAACAGTAAATTGTGTCATATGTTTGACCATCCATAAGGCTATCACAGAGCTTTGCAAAAGTTTGTGTCCCAGGGAATAGAAATAGTGGGCACAAAGAACTTTAAAAACTTATGTATAATTTGAAATTTATTTTTCCATCAACTACATTTCTAAACTCCCCTTAGTTTGTTCATGCCAAATAAAAGCAGTCAACAATCCCTTTTGATGCTTTGTAACAACAACAACAAAAATGTTTATAAATGCACACATAATCCACTATGACATAAATTTTGGTAATTGTCAATTCTAGACAATAATGTTCCTTTTGGGGAGGACAATGAAGCCATCTAAAAAATGTTTTGTTTTGAAATCAGTGAATATAATTTAAAATAGGCACTTTTCAGATTCCATGACTGTTTTGCAATTAAAGAAACAATGGAAGAAGACAGTGATTCTACGGGTAGCTTTGGAAATTTGTCTCAGTATTTTATAAAATGTTTAAGATACTAAAAGACAGCGAAACATTTTTCCTGAAGAAGTCTGAAAATGGACAAAGGTCAGACAGGGATTCTGGAACTAAAGATCCCTTATAAAAATCCAAAATTATGAGCAGCTGGTTCTATCCAACTCCTGTGAAGTGGAGTGCTCTGGTTCAAGAGTTTTCTTGTCATGCAATCAAAGGACGGAAACATTAAGATTGCAGATGGAAAGTGGTGACACACTGTAATTTCATACAGATCATGATGGTTTGGTGACATAAGAATTACTAGACCATGAGGCCTGGGGTCCATGAAATGGATTAAAGCTTTATTGCTCTTTGGAGTTCTGACAATGACAAATGCTCTCTCTGATGTTGGGATTATCTTGTCTAAACTTTTGTTTCCTTAGTTTCAAGTTTCACTTTTTCTTTAACCATCTTTTAAGATCGCAAATAACTTCCGTTTTCTCATTGTTACTGGAAGGCGTTTAGAAACATTCCCTTGTTTTATGCCTTCTTCTCTGGCATCACATCCGTGCGTACACTCATTTTTCAATTTCCAATATCCTGACAAGGGTTTTGGATGATAGAATTAATGATATGGTCACATGACCTAACTCTAAATTCCTATTAAAAAAGCAAAACAAAGGAAAAGAATGAATAAGAGACTTTTACAAGAAAACCCAGGCACAAAATATTATGAATATTATTTATTAATACATTTATCCAACTGCTGGTATCAATTAATGAAGCAGATGTTTGGCAGCAACTTTTAAATAACAAGTCAAACACATCATATATGTCTTTTCTACCATGGCACTCACATGCACAGTTTCATAAGTAAGATCTCTGATTTAAGTTGGAAATAAAGACTTGAAGTAAATTTCAAAAAGCATTTTGCAAAGGCATTCATTTTTCCTTATTAAAATGGAAAAGATAACTGATAGAAAAAAGTTATGTTTTTTTTTTCTTCCTACTCTGAACCTGTTGTCGCTTTTCTCTTTTCTTGCCATTCTGCCTTTGTCATTATCATGCATTGTGAAAACACTGCTTCTGGTGAAGTTAAGTGAGTGAATTCTTTACTATGAAAGGAGTTGTATAGTACACCAATTCAGCAAAATTTGATGGCATTAACATTCAGTGTTTCTCTAGTACCTGATAAAAAGTGTGTGAAAGTCTTGCAGATGGAAACACATTAGGATTTTACATATTGCTAAAAATTTCCAGTAAACCAGATTGGGAATTTTGTTGTATAAGTATTACTTTCCAACCTAGTTTCAGACTGTATTTGAATGTATTATAATTGCAGTTACTTTTTAAAAATTTAAATAATTGAATAGTGGAAGGGGTGACCTAGTTAAACTAACTCTCCTATTAGTTTTTCTGTCTTACAAAAAAGAATAACAGCCAGAACATGCTCTAGGTACCAATAGAAGTTACATCAGTTGGCACAGCAAAGCAACATATACTTTGCTTTATGGAAGGCAGAGAAAAAGATCAGTGAAAACGGCTAGACATATCATAGATATAACAAGACAGGAAATAACGAGTGTTGCTCAGGGTGTGGAGAAAGGGGAACCCTGTTACTGTGTTGCTGGGAATGCAAGCTGGTACAGCCATTCTTGAAAACAGTATGGAGTTTCCTCAAGACATTAAAAATGGAACTATAAATAAATAAATAAATAAATAAATAAATAAATAAATGGAACTACCCTACGACCCAGCAATTGCACTACTGAGTACCCCAAAGATACAGATATAGTGAAAGAAAGGGCACATGTACCCCAATGTTCATAGCAACAATGTCCATGATAACCAAACTGTAGAAGGACCCGAGATATCCTTCAACAGATGAATGGATAAAGAAGATGTGGTCCATATATACAATGGTATATTACTCAGCCATCAGAAAGGATGAATACCCACCATTTGTGTTGACATGGATGGAACTGGAGGAGATTATGCTAAGTGAAATAAGTCAAACAGAGTAAGACAATTATTATATGGTTTCACTCGAATGTGGAACATTCGGAATAGCACGGCGAACCACAGGAGAAGAGGGGGAAAACTGAATAGGAAAAAATCAGGGAGCGAGACAAACCATGAAAGACTGGACTCTGGGAACCAAACCGAGGCTTACAGAAAGGAGGGGGGTAAGGGGATGGGGTAACAGGATGATGGGTATTAAGAAGGGCACATGTGGTGATGAACACTGGGTGTTATACACAACTAATGAATCATTAAACACTACATCAAAAACTAATGATGTACTATATGCTGGCTAGTTGAACATAATAATAAAAAAATGAAAAAATAAAAGTATATCAGCACACAGAAGATAAAAATAATTAAAGTAGAAATTTCCTGTGATTTAAAAGGGAAGACTTTTAAGAACAAATGAAAACTTTATGGAAGTTTATTCCATTTCTTATTCTTTCATTTAATTCCAGGCAACTAGCACGGTTTTTGGTACAGGAATATTTAATAGCTGTTGTAATCATTGACCAGCTGTTTACAAACAACTGAAACTCCATTGTGTGCTGAGCATTGTTTTAGATCCTTTTTCAAGTTTTTATCTAAATTCCAGTTAGTTAACATGCAGTGTAATATTAGTTTCAGGTGTACAATATAGTGATTCAACACTTCCATACAACACCCAGTGCTCATCACAACATGTGCTCTCCTTAATCCCCATAACCTATTTAACCCATTGCCCACCCCAACCTCCCCTCTGGTAATCATAGGTTGTTCTCTATAGTTAAGAGTGTGTTTCTTGGTTTACCTCCCTTTTTTTTTTCCTCTTTGCTTTTTTGTTTTGTTTCTTACTTTCCACATATGAAAGAAATTAGAGGGTATTTTCTTTGACTGACTTATGTCTCAGCATAATATTCTTTAGCTTTATCCATGTCCTTGCAAATAGCAAGATTACATTCTTTTTGATGGCTGAGTAATATTCTATTGTATATTTATATACCACTTTTTCTTTATCCATTCATCAGTTGATGGACCCTTGAACTGCTTCTATAGTTTGGCTATTGTACATAATGCTGCTATAAACACTGTGGTGCATGTATCCCTTTGAGTTAGTATTTTTGTGTTTTTTGAGTAAATGCCTAGTAGTGTAATTGCTGGGACATAGGGTAGTTTTATTTTTAATTTTTTGAGTAACTTCCATACTGTTTTCCACAGTGGCTGCAGCAGTTTGCATTCCCACCAACAGCACAAGAGGGTTTTGCTTTCTCTGCATCCTCGTCAGTACCTGTTGATTCTTGTGTTGTTAATTTTAGCCATTTGGACAGGTGTAAAGCCATATCTCATCATAGTTTTGACTTGTATTTCCCTGATGATCAGTGATGTTGAAAGGTAACCATTAAATAGCAGCAGAAATAATATCCACCACATAAATGAGTTTATAATGTTAAAATATTTCAATTTCCTGAGAAACTAAAACAGTAAATTTAGAATTAAACAGGGATACTTTTAAATCTCAGTTATCACTAACTGTGCCCCTAGGCAAATGTCTGATCTTTTAAAAGGCCCAGTATCACATCTATAAAATGAGGAAAATAGTATCTACATCATAATTATGATAAAAAATTAAAAGAAATATTTTCTCTTTTTTTTTTAAGATTCTATTTATTTATTTGACAGAGAGAGAGAGAGAGAGAGCACAAGCAGGGGGAGTGGCAGGCAGAGGTAGAGGGAAAAGCAGGCTCCCCCTGGAGCAGAAAGCCCAATGTGGGGTTCAATGAGGGGCTTGATCCCAGGACCCTGGGATCATGACCCAAACTGAAGGCAGACGCCTAACTGACTGAGCCACCCAAGTGCCCAAAAGAAATGTTTTCTGTGAAGTGCTGCTCCATAAAAGGTGGTGAATAAAACATTAGTCTCTCTCCCCTGTATCAGAAAACTTAAAATCAAGATTGATAAAAGTTTCATTCTTCAAAATTTGAGAACTTCAGTATTGGCAATCACATTGTTATGGCATTGTATAGTATTAGGAAATACTATAGTATTTCCTATAGTATAGGAAATATAGTATAGTATAGTATTAGGAAAACAGGACATCCAGGATTTTAAAAAGAAAGTCACAATGTCGCTCATACCTACACTTCCATATGTTTCTTCTCTAAAGATTGCTAATGGGTTTCTTGAGCAAGCTGACAGAGTTAGGGTTGGTACCACCCTGAAAGTTCTTAGTCAAAAGGCATCTTCCACATTTCAAAATGTCACCTGAAATATAGTTTTCATAGTAAAAAGGAAGCTGAGACTCATGAAAAATAATTTTGACAAACTACATATGTTATAGACTACACTAGGTATCACTAAATTTTTATGACAATTTTAGAAAAGAAAAATGTATAGAGACAGAAAGCAGATCACTGCTTGCCTGAGCTGAGATTGGGAGCGGGGACCTGCAAAAGGGTGCGAAAGAAATTTCTGTATCCTAAAACTGGATAGTGGTGATGGTAGCACGATTGTAAAAATTTACTAAAAATTAGTAGGCTATTTACTTAAATAAATGAATGTCATGGTATGTTAATTATATCTCAATAATGTTATGTAAAAAGAAAGTTATAATACGGCACTATTTGCTGTATAATATTTGCATTATGGGAATATCAATTTCTTTACACCATTGATTGGCACAAAAATGTACCAATTTTTGCATATACCCTATTTAATAAATTATACCCTTAAGGGGCACCTGGGTGACTATATGGGTTAAGCATCTGACTTTGGCTCTGGTCCTGATATCAGTCCTGCTAACTCAGGCTCCACGCTCAGCAGGGAGTCTGCTAGTCCCTCTGTTCCCCTCCTTTTCCCTGCTCAGTGTCTTTCTCTCTCTCAAAGAAATAAATAAAAATCTTAAAAAAAAAGAAATTAGAACATTGAAAGCAAAACATATTATTATTGTCTGTATATCTTCCTTTCAAACTCTCAGTAGCAACAAGTAGAATCCTTCCCCGAGTAGAGACTACAACTTATTTATTATCTCTGTATCTTTCATCTATCACGCAAAGTTTTTGGCACATCCATTGATATTCAATAATATTTCTTTTTTTTTTAAGATTTTATTTATTTTTTTGACAGAGAGATCACAAGCAGGCAGAGGGGCAGGCAGAGAGAGAGGGGGAAGCAGGCTCCCTGCTGAGCAGAGAGCCCAATTCGGGGCTCAATACCAGGACCCTGAGATCATGACCTGAGCTGAAGGCAGAGACTTAACCTACTGAGCCACCCAGGCGCCCTTTCAATAATATTTCTGCTGAGCAAATATTATGCATTATAAAGAGTAAATATAAGCCCTAAGAAATTAAATAAATCTCAATATTTCCATTTCACTAGTGAATATGCTTTCACTGAGACTGCTTAACTATATTTATCTCTATGATTTCAAATTATTTAGAAACATAGGTGAGCACTACATTTAGCAATAAACAAGACTAGTGATAATTTACCCATGAGAGGAAAAAGAAACAAAACCCGAGACTAAAATCTTCAATATAATTTACATTAAATTAGATTTTTTTTTCATTGTTTGGGAGTTTTCCATTAAGTTTATCTTTGCATCAAGCAAGAAAGTGGGCATTTTACAAATCACAAAGTAAAAATTAGCAACAATATAAAATTTAACTGTTTTAATAATTTTGCCTATTTTATATCTGTTTTTAATGTTTATGAGAATTTTGATGCCATATCGCTTTACTTCCTATCTATATCTTCCTATCCTACCCATTTAAAAGTGATTAAATTTTTGGGGCACCTGGGTGGCCCAGTGGGTTAAAGCCTCTGCCTTTGGCTCAGGTCATGATCTCAGGGTCCTGGGATCGAGCCCCGCATCAGGCTCTCTGCTCAGCAGGGAGCCTGCTTCCCCCTCTCTTTCTGTCTGCTTCTCTGCCTACTTGTGATCTCTCTTTCTCTGTCAAATAAATAAATAAAATCTAAAAAAGAAAGTGATTAAAATTTCATTTTAGTTAAATAGTTATCATATATGCTTATGACTAAATTATGATAAACATCTCTAAAGTAGGAAGAATTAGTATAATTTCAGTATAGAACTATCTATTGACCTTTTGTGTCGTTAACTTATGAGCTGTATGGATTTTTCAGGTAGAGTCATTAAAAATATGTCTCAGAAAAATCCAAGAGCATTTAATCTGAATCATATTACTTATAATAAAATATATAAAATAACACATATAGTTTAGGGCATCTAAATTTTACTCACAATTAGTAATTGAATGGAACAATAAATTTCATTTAGAAATTATACACAGTCTTTATAGTTGAAAATCTGTAACTTGGGATATTACAGGTCCTGCCTAGCACATGGTTGACACTTAGTAAATATTGAAATGAATAAGGAAGAAAGGGATGGAGAGAAGCAAGAAAGAAGAAAGGAGAGAAAGCTTAACTAGAGACTCTTCCATGTGTTTTTTCAGTAATGAAAACAGTGGAATTCCCAGTAAAGCTGTGTATGGCCAATTCATGATAAAAAACATGCTGTTAGCTGTATCATTAAATGATGCAAAGATCTCCTGAAGGCAAATGTAGGGGCTAAGACAGATGTCCTCAATCATGAGAGTTCATACAAAAACATGCTCCATATGGTTTAGAACACAAGATGTATGGCTCAACTGACCCAAGAACAAGAAGAATACACAGCAAGCGGCAGAGAAGAGGAAACAATACAAAATAAGCACCATGTTAATAATAGTGTTGATAGTATAATAGCTAATGAGAGCATACCAATTAACAATGGCTCATCTGCGTGTATATGACAGCTTTTTATTTTTAAGACATGTTTTACAGTCATGTAAGGTTCAATTGCTGCATATACATAAAACTAAAGTGAAGAGGAGACTTTATCAAACCAAATCTTTTGATGTATATGCCTACATCCTTACTATGGGTAGAAAACATTAAAATTGGTTTTAGAACTAAAAGAAGAAATTGCATCCAGACACTTAGGAAACTGTCTCCTGCACATGTTTAAGTATCAGGCCAATGTTCTTTAGCTCTGTTACAAGATCAACAGCAGAGATCTACATCTAGCATTTTAATCTAATGTTTCCTGAAATAAGCAGTTACTGTTAGGAAAACCAATAAAAGTGCCTCTTGCCCACAATTTAATAAGGAGATTTCCACCATAGGTAAACAAATACAATCACAAAGCTACACAAGGCTAAAACCACTCATAAGAGCCATATTTTCTTCTTTAACAACCACATTGAATCAAATAGCTGGCCGAATTTTTTCCACGCATTTACTGTGTAGGATCAAATAGTTCTTTTAATCAAAATACAAATTTGCTGAATGAATCAGATCTTCTAAGAGCCCCACATTTTTATTTTAATTGTTAAAAGACTGTGGAAACATTTTGATTATTTCAGACTGTATCTAATAATTTACGTGTCCTACATAGCAGAAAACTATGCTCACAGAGCAGCCATTTACCACACTTAATGTCTACTCGTTTGAAACAACATTTCCAGTCCTCCAAATGTATGGAGTCCACGGTAAGCTAGGAATATATGGCTTATAATTTAAAACCAGGAAACAGAAATTAAGTTATTTTTATTATTTTAGTTGGGACTGAAAAATAGCTTCCATTGAAAATCAAAATATTCTGTTTCACTAAGGTAAACTTTCAACCTTATATAAATTTACTATTACATACTTCAAATGTCAAAAATGAAAGTCATTTTATTAACAATGAGGAGTAGGAGAAGGCTTGTTTTTTATTTTGAAAGCAATTATTGATAAGTTTTAATGTAAAAAATTATTATCAGAGCTGGTCAAACGTCTAACAATGGCTCCCAAAGGGTTTCTCAAAATTTACCTTTTAAGTTCACTTCCTTTACAGCTCCATTTCGATGAACATTAATCCAAAAACCAGGCCTTTCACTGGACCGAGATAAGTAAGTAGGGAAAGAAAACCTTACCTACTTGAATAAGTAAACTAAGGAAAACATTTTACCCATGATATTCCATTTTATCCTTCCAACTCTACTAGCTTAATATAATTATTTTCATAGACATGGTGAAAAAACAGAGTCTAGAATTCAGCCAATATTGAATTCAACTAATAAAAACAGCTAAGGGTCTTGACAACAGGTCTGTTTAACACTAAATCCTGATTTCTTCCCACTGTGGTATTTTTTAACAAGCATAGCACGAAGTACTTACAGTGACATATAATATCTGATGATATTCATGTTTATTCACTTATCCATTCAAAATGGTCACTTTTTAAAAAATCTTTAGTGTTCAAAACACTTGGGGCATACAAATAAAAAATTATTATGGCCAATCCTCCAAAAGTATACAGTATAATGGCTAAGGGTGTTTCAGAATGTAGAAAACTAAAAAATGCAATTCACTCAGTGAATGTGGGTTTATGGCCCACTGAATGGACGGTGGGAAGAGCAATTTACTGCAGCATCCGAACTTTGTAGGAGTCAGAAAAAAACAAAATGTTTTCAAGCTTCAACATTAACTTTAACATCCATCTTCACTACATTCTTCACCTCTCTATTTCACCAACATACATAAGGCCCAGATAAATGCCTGACACAGAGTAGGTATCCCCCAAATAGGCAAACAAACAAAAACCACATTATCTATTGCTGTTGCATAAATGCATGGACTTTTGGCTTATTTTAGTACTAGCAGACAACTCCAGCTAATTTGATGCTTGTGTTCCTATTGCCTCAGTTGCCAAAGTTATTAAAAAATTGTTGACTATATTCCCTATGCTGTACTTTCATCTCCATGAATTATTTATTTTGTAACTTGAAGTCTGTACTGCTTAGTCCCCTTCCCCTATTTCACCCATCTCACTCCTCCTTACTGGCAACCACTAATTTGTTCTCTGCATCTATGAGTCTGTTTCTGTTTTTTGTTTGTTTGTTCATTTGTTTTGTTTTTTAGATTCCACATATATATGAAATCCTATGAGATTTTTCTTTCTCTGTCTGACTTATTTCATTTAGCATTATACCCTGTCAGTCCATTCACGTTGTCACAAATACTAAGATCTTATTCTTTATTATGGTTGAGTAATAGTTCATTGTGTATATATACCACATCATCTTTATCCATTCATCTATTAATGGAAATTTGACCTGCTTCCTTATCTTGGGTATTGTAAATAATGATACAATAAACATAGGGGTAATATTTTCATACTAGCACTTTTATTTTCCTTGGGAAAAATACCCACAATTGGGATTACTGGATCATATGGTATTTCTATTTTTAATTTTTTGAGGAACCTCCATACTGTTTTCCACAGTGCTTGCAGCAATTTACATTCCCACCAACAGAACATGAGACTGTCCTTTTCTCCATATTCTCACCAACACTTGTTATTTCCTGTCTCTTTAATACTAGGCATTCTGACTGGTGTGAGGTGATATCTCATTGTGGTTTTGATTTGCATTTCCCTGATGACTAGTAATGTTGAACATCTTTTCATATGTCTGTTGGCCATATGTTTGTCTTCCTTCAAAAAATGTCTATTCAGCCCTCTGCATACTTTTAATCAGATTATTGTTTTTTTTTTTTTTTTGGTATTGAGTGATATGAGTTCTTTACATAATTTGGATACTAACCTCTTGTTAGATATCTCATTTACAAATGTCTCTTCCACTTACTAGGTTACCTTTTTGTTTTGTTAATGTTTCCCTTCACCATGAAAAAACTTTTTATTTGGGTGTAGTCCTAATAGTTTATTTTTGCTTTTGTTTCCCCTTCCTGAAGAGACTTCAAATATAATAAATTTATATTTATGTTGGTCACATATTACAGGATGTTAGGAAGAAAATATCTAGACCAATTCTCATTTAGTACAGGTAAAAAATAGAAGAAATAGGCAAATTCATAATTATAGCAAGGGACTTCAATATAGACAACACAGAAGTGATAGGGGAAAAGTTAGCAACAATATAGGATAATTAAAACACCATTAACCAACAAGATCTAATAGATGTTATAAAAATACTCCACCAAATGACATCATAAAATGCATTGTATTCAGGTGCCAATGGAATATTCACAATAATAGACCATACCTTTGGTAATTAAAAAAACCTGAACAAATTAAAAGGAAGAGAGAGCATATTATATATATTCTTTAATCAGTATAGATTCAAACTGGAAATCAATGACAGAAAGACAACAGGAAAATCTACAAATATTTGAATATTAAACAACGCACTTTTAAGTGATCCATGGTTAAAAGAGTAAGTCTAAAAGTAAATAGCATATTCATAGAACTAAATGAAAATTGAAACAAAAGATATTAGTATTAATGAAATGTGCCTAAAGTAGTGATAAGAGAATAACATATAATACTGTATTCTTATTTTAAAAGAGATGAAAGACTTCAAATCAGTAATCCATCAAGAAACTAGAAAAAGAAAAACAGCAACAACTAAACCCTAAGCAGTGGAAGAAAAGAAATAATAAAGATAAGAGAAAATACCAATGAAAATCAAAACAGCACAACAATAAAGAAAATCAATGAAACAAAAAGATGATTCTTCAAAAAACTATCAAAAACAAAAACAGTTATGTTAAACTTCTAGAAAAACTAATAAAACTGAAAATAGTGAAGATGTAAATCATATATACTAATAATGAAACAAGTGATTTTATTCCAGACCCTAAGGATGGCAAGCAAATACTAAAAACTACACTCATAAATTTGACAACTTATTAAAACAGATACATTTCTCAAAGACTACAAATTATCAAAACTGAACCAAAATAAAATAGATAAACTACATAGTCCCACAACCATTACATAAATTGAATTCATAATTCAAAATCTCCTGAAAAAAAATCTTCAGGCCTAGATAATTTCACTGACATATTCTATAATCATGTCAAGAAAAATTTTATACTATCTCTTCTGGAAAATAAAAGAGAAGGGGATAATCTTCAACCTTTTTTCATGAGGCCTGATACCAAAAGACAAATAAAGAAAGAGTAAAGAAATAAAAGAAAGAACAAAAGTTATATCTATATATCTCTCATAAACTTAATGTAAAATTTTTAAGTTGAAGCCGCAATGCATTAAATATTTAGACACCGTGAACAAGAGAGATTTGTTTCAAGTATGCAAGGCTCTTTTAATATTCAAAATCAATCGGTATAATCACCATATCTTCAGGTTAGTGAAAAAAAATCATATGATCATACCAATTGAGACAGAAAAATCATTTGAAAAATTCTAACACTTGTTCATGAAAAATCTCAGAAAACTAAGAGGAGTTCCTCAACTTGATAAAAAGAATCTACAAAAAACTTACAGCTAACATCATACTTAATGGTGAAAGATTGAATGCTTTTGTCTGAGACTGGGAACAAGGCAGACATGCTTGGTTACTACTCTCATTCAACATAGTACTAGAAGTTGTAGCCAGAGCAATGAAAAAAGAAAAATAAATTAAAAATATACATATTGGAGAGGAAGATATAAAATCATTATGATTTTTGGATGGCATGATTATTTACATAGAAAAGTCCTAAAGAATCTACAAAAAATAAAAACTTAGAACTAGTAAGTGAATTCAACAGGGAGAAGGGATATAAAATCAAAACAGAAAAATAATCATTTTCTGGGAACCAGCAATGAATATGTGGCAACTGGAATCAAAACTGCAATATCGTTTATAATGTGCCCAAGAAAATGATGTGCTTAGGTATAGGTTAAACAAAACTTATACAGGATCTCTATGATGACAATTACAAAATGTTGATGAAGAACAGCAAAGAAAAGTTAGTTAAATGCATCGCTCTGTGGACATTGGGGCATGGGGGACCAGCATGTGAAACTAATGGTACTCTGACTTCTGCTATTGCTGTGAGGGCCAAGCCATCCACTGTGTCTCATCCAGAAACCTCATGCCTTCAACCACCATTCACAAAAGTGTGACAGCGTGGGCACCTGGATGGCTCAGCCAATTGACTCTTGGTTTTGGCTCAGGTCATGATCTCAGGGTCCTGAGATCCAGCCCCTGTCAGGCTCCATGCTCAGGAGGGAGTCTGCTTGAGATTCTCTCTCTGTCCTTCTGCCCCTCTACCCATTCATGCTCTTTCTCTCTAAAATAAATAGATGTAATATTTTGGGGGAAAAAAGTGACAAGATAACTTCTTGGCTTATAAATAGGATACAATCTCAGACTTCACAACTCTTGATACCATTCTATCTTCTCTCTCTCCCCTAGGGTGCCTGTACTTGGAAGTAATCACCACGATGTGAGGAAGCCCAGGCCACAAAGGCAAGGCATGTGTAAGTGTTCCAGCCAATAGCCCAGTTATGTCCCTAATGACAGCCAACATTAATAATGGCATGTGAATGAATGGAAATTCAGATGATTTCAAATGGTAGGCTTTGAGTCTTCCATCTGAGGCTTAGAAAACATGGATTAGAGACAAGCTCTTTTCACTCTGCCATGCCCGAAATTTCTAACCCACAGAAAACATGAGATTAGTGACTTTAAGTGACAATGTTTTAAATCACCAAGTGATATTACATAATAAAATAATTAGAACATTCATTTTTAAAAAAAACAAACAAAAATACCTTTTAAAAAATATTTCTTGATCTCTTTCATGTGCATGTTGTTTTAGAAGGAAAGCATTTCTCAAAAAAATTTAGTTTTATTCTTGGCCTTGACATTTACTAATTCTTTAAATTTTAGTAAGTCATTTATCATATATGTATTTCCTTCCTTCACAGCAGGGCAAGATATAAAGAGTTTCTCTTTTACCTGTGGTGATATCGAATTAGAATTATTTATCTTTTAACAAATAATTACAAGTCTATTCTGAAATGAACCAGGCCATGAACCGGGTTATGTGTTAGATTAGACTTGCCTTTACCAAATTCTTTCTCTCTCTCTAAATGTTTAAGAGAAGCATGAACCTAAGTGGAACTCAACATTATGTTTCTCACTGGATCCATAGCATACTAGTTGAAAAGGTAATATTTAATTGTTTTCTAACAATACATTTAAACTTCATTCAATAAATACTTATTTTATGCCACTTACCTACTATGTGCCAGGCCCTATGTTAGGCATTTTGTAAATGATCCATCCCCATTAGGCTAAAATTTATAGCTGTGTCATGCTAGAAATTTCCATGCTGAGGGGTGCCTGGGTGGCTCAGTCAGTTAAGCATCTGAATCTTGGTTTTGGCTCAGGTCATGATCACTTGGTCATGAGATCAAGCCCTGCTTCAGGCTCTGCACTCAGCATGGAATCTGTTTCAGATTCTCTTTCCCTCTTCCCCTACTTCTCCCCCAACCCCATTTGTGCTCTCTCTCAAATAAATAAATAAAATCTTAAAATACACACACACACACACAACTTCCGTGCTAAAATGATGCCTCAAACTAAACTGTAGCCAATTAAACCAGGAAAAAATTCCTGTTTGTAAAATATCTTTGAAAATCTAAATATTGAAAATCTCATCTATTTGATTCTGAAAGCACATACTAACCATTCATATACTGAAAGGATTTTTTTACCTTAAGATATTGTAACATGATTTCAGTATTCTATAGAGTATGAAATCATATATAAAATTCATAAATATATGAATATACACAAAATATCTAGATATTTATATCTATTATATTATATATATTACTTATCTATTATATTATATATATTACTAATATATATATTATATATATATTACTTATATCTATATATAATATCTATATTTATATCTAGATATATCTAGATATATCAAATCTCTAGTCAGAAACACAAAACAAATTGAGTATTCAGGGGATCTCCAGCCCAAGATAAATAATAATACTGGCAAATTGAGCACTGCCTGAAGGGGAAACATTGCCTGAAGGAAAGTATCCAAATTAATTTTGACTCGAGTCTTTTTCCATTTTTGTGCTGCTGAGTTGCCGATATGAAATATGTATTTATTATATGAAGCATACCTATGGCAGTTAAATTCAGATAGTGTTATCTATAACAATTTGTATTGGCTTCCTCCCAAGGCTTTTGATTTGCCATGTATGAGAATAAATGAGAACCATATGAAAGTCAATAAGTTCTTGATAGTACATGACATTCTGTGTTCTCTCATCCTTAATTTTAGCAAACATTCCAAGGTTTTGGCTTCCATCATTGAGGGTGATAGGCTTCAAAAATGTAAGGGCTTTTTTCTTGGCTTCAGATAAGAATCCCAAACTTAACACACTTCCATAAATCACTGGTGTGGAAATCTGTCAGAAAATAGCACAACAGTACTACTTTTTCCTTGTGGTATTTGGTGTTTCCAAATTAGATTATTTGTTGAATGGTCAAGGGAGTATGTTTGCTTGAAGGGTTCACCATATGTCAGACAAATCTCATGCTCTTGAAATGGAGTTCACAGAAATGAAATCAAGGGTTACTGTCTGTTCCTTCCTTTGCCACGGTAGTAAGATTCTGCAAAAATGCGTCTCTACTAGCAGAGTTACTGAGTAACATCATGTACTTTGGAAAGTGGCAAAATGGAGACTACCCAAGACCTTAAATCGGAATGCATTTTATAGTTGTTCTTCAGATTTTATTCTCATTAGTAATATAATTCTGACAGGTAATAGAGTGTGGTCGTTCAGAGCATAGGTCCTGGAGTGGGTTTTGACTTCAGTTCTTCCACTTGCTAGCTACATGATGTGATGTGATTATTAACTACTTTAAGCCTCAAACTATAAAGTGGATAACAACATACTTATTTCATAGGTCTGTTGGGAAAATTAAATGAAATAATATATATTAAGTGTTTGGCACATAGTAAATGCTCAGTTGATATTAGTTATTATTATTTGGAACAGATAAATACAATACATACATGTATATATACATATATGTAATAGAAATTATCCAGCAGTTTTTAGATTGTTATTTGTTGTTACTATTACTATTGTCTTGTTTACTATTTCTAATTTAACTGGAAAATTATCTTTCTTTGAAGGAAGAAGATGATAGCCCACCTAACAGGAAAATATGACTTAATTATGACTCCATCTCCATCAGCTTGTAACTGGGTTTTCCCAAAGAATTTCAGGGTGAGGACTTCTGTAAATCTCCAAAATCTTTATTTTATGGTGTATTTAATTCTACCACTTATTTTCCCAAATTGTGTCTAGATCCCCTGGGTCCACAGAATATGTATCCCAGATGCCCTATAAGAAGGGTAGCTTTTAGTAGGCATGTTGACGTTATTTGTACACAGTAAGAGAGTAGAAAGAATCAGAAAAGCTTTGGCATTTACCTTGTTAAATTTTTATAGCTAAGCTCTGGTTCAAGGGTCTACTTAAACGACTTAACTGCACTAAGAAAAATGAGAGCATTAAGACCTATGAAAGGAGTTCACAAAATTCTACGAAAATGAACCAGTTTTAGCAGAAATCAGTACATTCAATGATCCAAGATACGCAACTAGAATATTAACTTGTTTTATTGACCTGAAGGAAATTTACACTTTTTTTCTATAAAGACAAAAAAATCAGGGGCTTTGTCCTTTATTATATTATCAAAAATTGGTTTAATACATTAAGTCAACTCAGACAGTTTTGAAAGCTTATTATGTAACAGACATGTACAATGGGTCAGGGGGCACAGTGGTTTACAAGGCACAGTTCCTGGTAAGGTGCCCTCAGCCACAAGTAGGGTTGGTACCTGAAGAAGAGGCAATTTCAATATAAGTTGATGTGTTATGCAGGATCAATCACAGAATTTCTTTGCTACACACAAAAAATGGAAACTCAGCGGGACGCCTGGGTGGCTCAGTTGGTTAAGCGGCTGCCTTCGGCTCAGGTCATGATCCCAGGGTCCTGGGATCGAGTCCCGCATCGGGCTCCTTGCTCGGCAGGGAGCCTGCTACTCCCTCTGCCTCTGCCTGCCATTCTGCCTGCTTGTGCTCTCTCTCTCACTCTCTCTGACAAATAAATAAATAAAAAAAAAATTAAAAAAAAAATGGAAACTCAGCACAGTGCTAGGGAGATAAGGAGAGGAGTAAATAAAAAGTTGGCTAGGTGATTCTAAACAAAGGAACAAAAGTTCAAAGTCTCTGATGCATAAAAAAGAAAAAAATGGAAATATTCAGAGAACTGTGAGGAGTTTAGTGCAGTTGTGTATGGTGTGAAGAGGCAGTGGACAGACATGAGAATATGGAGAGAAGCAGGTTTTTTTTCAAGGCAGATCTTATGTACCACTATTAGGTTGTATTCTGCATTTCAGAAATAAGTTGGCAGCTGTGAACTAAGCTCAGCCCTTGGATATGCCTTCATTATTAGATGGGTTACCATATTTAAAGTATATAAAAGTTTCTCACAAAAACTCAGATTAGGAATTATTTTAGGGGCTCCTGGATGGCTCAGTTGGTTAAGTGTCTCACTCTTCATTTCAGCTCAGGTCATGATCTCAGGGTCATGGGATCCAGCACCTCTCCTCGCTCAGCGGGGAGTCTGCTTGAGATTCTCTCCTTCTCCCTCTATCCCTCCCCCCTACCTCTCTCTATCTCTAAAATAAATATATAAATCTTTAAAAAATTAAAATTTTTTTAAAAAGAATTATTTTAAGAGATTAGGAATTCACATTGGATCCGTGTTGCCTTGTCCCCAAGAAATTGCTTTTGGAGGAACGAAGGGTGCTTTCAGAAGTCACCAACCTCTCCATTTGCTTCACTTATTTATGTCAACTGCCAGGCCCCTGAAGCATTTGTATGTGCAAGAGGAGCTGCATAATTAAATTTGCTCTAATATATTGGTCTGGCTTATATTGGAGGTATCAGTACCAGAGGTGGGTGCACTATTTAGGAAATGTCTTTGCTAATCAAAACGAGTAAGGAGGGACCCACAGAGACTGTGGTGAGAGGTAGAGGAAAGAATAGAAGTTAGCATTCCTCAACTGGCATAGTGGCTTCAGTGAACCAAAATGAGATAAAGGGAAGAGTGAAAGGTGACTTTTTTTTTTTAATTTTCAGATTAATCAACTTGAAAGTGTCATTGTTTCAGTTTGGGATCTTCAAGAAACAGACACCAAAAGGGAATTAGACCTGCATGCCAGTGAAGGATCTGGGCAGGGAGCAAGAGAAAGCATAGGAAGCATTCAGACTGAAGTTCCTGTCTGAGGCTAATGGAAGGACAGAGGAGAGGACGGGTTGGTATGGAGCTCAGGCTGCAGTGCAGCTCGGAGAGCCCTGGGGGAGGCAGGCGGGAGGAGGAGAGCCTGAGATGTAAGACTGATGAAAGGAGGCTGTCACTGGAGAAGAAATGGTCTTACTCTGGGACTCTCGCCGTGCTCCCCGGCCTGGTGCTGTGCTGGGATTTCTGAGAGTACGACAGCTCAAGGTTCTCAGCTAATCGCTCTCCTTCTAACAAGTTCTCTGTTGTCAGAAGGGTCTGAACAGTGCAGGCCCAGAGCGGACCCAGGGGCCACTAACAGAAGTATCAGGTGTAAGTAAAGAGAGAAAAGAGTTTAAAATGTTTGCCTATAAAGAGTACGAAATGGGTGAAGTTAGCAAGATACTGATGTTTCCTTAATAGTTCTTTAGAACTATCTGCTTCTTACATATTATATATGTAAGTAAAAAGGACTTGGGGCAGAAACTGCTCGATAGATTCCCCAAACTCTTTACTCTTCTATTGAGGCAACCTACTTCCTCAATATTCTCTCGCAGTTAAATATGAGTTCTAGTCAACGGAAAGAGAAAAGCGATGGGTGCCACTCACAGACAAGACTCATAAAATCCACCATAGACAAGCCTCCCTTCCACTTTACTGGCTGGAAGCAAAAGATTCCAAGGATTTAGACTCCAAAAATTGAAGAGAGTGTGGGATCTGAATAAACAGATAGACAGCTACTCTGGGTAATTCTGTATTTAACATTTTGTTGTTTTGCTATTTTAAGCTGATGAGATTTGGAGATTTAACTATTAACTAGCAGCTAGTATTAACTTAAGAAAGGTAGTTCAAGATAAAGTTATGTTTGCGTACCACCAATGAAGATACATAGATCTTTGCATCATCTCAGAGACATTTTTACCTTTGAATGATTTTTTCTAAAGCTTCAGATTCACATCTTCAATACCTATTAACTTATTAAGGTTTGGCTAACACCATAAATTTAGCAAACCCATAATTTTAAGCTTACATTTCCTTATTCCCTACTTCTAATGGTGTCTTCATTTCCACAGACAGTCACGACCTACCTTTTATGGTTCACTTTGATTCCTACCTTTTGAATAATTGTTTTATCAAATTGATAACTTCTGCTAAATCTCTGTGTCTTTGTATGCATTTCATGATTCATATTCTTTTGCCACCATCCCAGAGTAAGTGCACAGCATCATGCTTATAGCACCGAAGTAGAGTTCTACATCTATGACAGCCTCGCCCCAAACCTTTTTTGCAAATTGCCACTGTCACTCTCCCCAGAGAATTTTTTTGGATTAGAGCAGCAATTATATTATAGAACTAACACAAAATAAGAAAGTTCCAGCTTGAAAAATATCTATTTGTCTACTTAGTAGAATTACTTTGGGAAGGTGACTTGGACATTCTGAACCTTGATTCCCTCACATATTAAAAGTGAGTAATCTATATTTACAGAATTGTTGAAAAGACTGAGTTGGCTTACAAATAAATGGTAATAACAAAACACCTATTTCATAATAGTGCTAGATACATGTTTATTGAATGAATAAATATATTCTTTTATACCTCTTCCCCTTTATTTAGCTAATCTGCTGCTTACAAGTTATTCTCTACTCCAGTCAATGTGATCCAGCACTATTTCTCCTTCAACATAAGCTTAAATCTGACCTGTTTTGTGACCTCACCCTATTGACTTTGTCTCTGTGGAATTCTTGGTCACTCATCTTGCCTAATATTATTAGTTAGCTTTATTTGGTTTTCATGTATAATCATTTTCTCTAAATAGATTGTAAATGACGATGGACCTACTTTATAAACAATATCAGGTGTTTCTTAAGTGCTATTTGCTGTTATGGTTGGTTGTTTGTTTTTAATTTTTGTTTTATTGGCCTGTCCAAAATTCTTTCCTTCTTTTTTCATAACTGACATTCTGATTTTCTTTTGGACATAAACCACTCTGATACCTCTAATCCTGTAGATCATCAATTCCACTTGATCCCAACCACTGTCTCCAAGAGCAAGCACGTGCCTAAGTACTTGCCAATCTCAGTATTTCACTCTCCTTCCCAAATGATTCACATAGGGCCTGTGAGCCAAGCAAAGCATGAAGGCAACCATTATCCCACAAGAATGGCAATGTAAAATTACATTAACTAGAGTAATATTTTAAAAGATAGTTTGCGAACTAACTCAGTTGGGAGAAAAATAGGGTCAAGTGAGGAAGACAAAGAATAAAAGACTCCTGGATTTTACTGTACGTGATCTCTCAGCTAGGAAATTTAGCTCCAGGCTTTTCAACCGCATGGGCTCAAAATTCTTTCTTTTTTTTTTTTTTTAAGTTTTTATTTATTTATTTGACAGAGAGATCACAAGTAGGCAGAGAGGCAGGCAGAGAGAGAGGGGGAAGCAGGCTCCCTGCTGAGCAGAGAGCCCGATGCGGGGCTTGATCCCAGGACCCTGAGATCATGACCTGAGCCAAAGGCAGAGGCTTTAACCCACTGAGCCACCCAGGTGCCCCAAAATTCTCTTTCTCCTTAAGCTAATTTGTTTTTTTTGTCACTTATAATCAAAATATATTTGCCAAATAAAGTTGTGCTTTTAACGATGAAGATAATATTTACTGCTTATATTTTCTAGCTTATTGATAATGAAATTTAAACAACAAAATGGATTATATAACATGAACATTCCTCACTAATGGAGAAAAAAGAAACAGAAGCACATTCTTTGTCCTTATATAAATTTCATTATTTTGCTGTTTAAATAAGCACATATCTTATAATATTTAAAAAAGTTTCAAAGACCACTTCTGTATTCCGATCTGTAAAAAATATTTTCATTATGTTTATTATAAAAATATAAATGTTTCCACTACAAATCATTTTACATTAGTAAGAGGCCATCTACATTGTACGATACAAACTAAACGCATAATTTTTGAAAATACAAGTTTAAAGTAAATACATATTGCCAATCATATCATATTTATACAGGGCTTAATTGATACTTAGCACAGCATAAACTGGGTGAGTTACCAGAAATAAATAATATATGTAAATCAAATTTAAGATACAAAACAGATAATATGGTACATAACATTGTGAAGAAGTGTGGTTTCATGTTTATTGAAAGTCAATGCAGGTCCTGTACAAAGAGATGGCCATCAGCATTCTAGTACCTCTACTCCACAGTTAAGAATCGTACACTGTTATGTTTACATATGTACAGGGTAAAAAGCGTGTAAGGTAAATTTATAAGAGGTCAGATAGAAAAATAGTGGAAAAAAATGAAGAGCAATATACTGTGTATACAATCTCTACTTTCAAATGAAAACCACAGCCAAAAGAAGTGAAATAGATCTAGCAATTCTCAACTTCTATTAATTCATGAAATGCACAGATTTTGAGTACACTCAGAATAGTGCCTAAGAAAATAAATGCTAGCATGGGAAAAAAACGAGATTGAAGCCAGATTTAGGTCTTGATGAACATTCCACAACACAAACAAAATGTCTGATTTACAAAAAAAAAAAAAAAAAAAAAGTCTTTTAGCTGCTTCTAGCAGGCTTAAGTGAAATTTGTAATTAATTTCATAACCGCATATATTTTTTTAAAAAGTTCATGCTCTTATATATCCAATGCAGAATTCTAGTAGGATGATTTGACTATAAGGAATATTGCAGAAATCTAAGAAATAATCTCATACATGAAGGAACACAACCTAAGCCTTATTACACTAAATTTACAACAGATTAGCACTTGTGAATTTTGATCTGTGACTGTAAGATGTATAGTGTTCCATTTTGCATACGGACATAAGGGTTGCAGCTTTAATTTATTCATCCAATTCTTGTGACATATGTATTTCTTATTTCTTATTCCCATAACATGATCCTATCAGCGTTAGAAAGAATATAAATAGAACTAAAATGTTGCTTTACAATATATTAGTCGCTAGATCTCCATCAGGTATATCTTTTCAAATATTACTGAGTACAGTCATGTTTGGCCCTTACGGAACAGCAAATCTAAGTTCCTGCAATGAGAGATCTCTCTACTGTCTACAGATTTTTGAGTCATTTGCTAGATAACCAGCTCATTTGAAAATCAGATGCTCAACAAATGCAGAGAAGTTCAATGCTTCTAAGTTATACACCAAAATTACAACGGGTGCATTTCATGGAAGACTCTTAAAGACAATAATACCTGCTATTGATGATCAAAATGTTTAATTAAATTAACTAAACCCCAGTGACACAGATGAGTAGTTTAGTTTTCATTATTCCCTATAAACAGCTCAACAAGTTTAAGCAAAGATATTAAGTGACATTTCAAAGCCAGTCAGCAAGTGATTTTTTTTGACTCATGCATTGGCCTCTAGGCTTTGTTGCCAATTAATGCAGCAATCTAAATAGGATTCCAATTTTTTCCAGTGTAGCTATTCTCTACTCAGGAGCTCTAATATAGCTCCTTTACTAATGGAGGGAGTTGATGGTCTCCTAAGCACCAGAGCAGGGCAGGTATGTCATTGAGAATCCATTACATACAAGCCAGTATATTACACTAAATTAGGAGCATACAGTTTGTAATAAATGGAGAGACAAAAATGGATGGGATAATTCAAACTGAGATTTGAGTAATATATGAACAGGGCAGGGGTTCGGTTTCTTTCTTTTTATATACAGATATAGGTACATAGAAGTGGAGGGTTCAGAAAACCTGGAAAGAAACCCATCATTCCCCATGTCTAGTTTACCGTGTTTCTTACTGCTGACAATTTGAAAGAACATTTGGCACTTGGCTGTAACAAATCCAAATTAAATCATCAAGGCATAAATAGAAAACAATAAAAACAATTCAAAAGAAAATAAATATGTACTTTTCTTCAAAATTAAGACATTTTTACATGGTAATACTTAAGAAACTAACAATTAAAAATGTATAGGACTTAAAACAACTACAAACTTCATTTCTAAATGCTTTTAACAGATAAAAGAGAAAAATACAATGAAAAAGGTAGTATATATGGCCAGATAGTTTGAGGTATAAATTCCTCTATTTCGCTTGCTTTTAAAGAAACAAAATACCTGTTACAGATTTCTTCTGTGTATAAAAATATCACAAGTCTTTTCTTTTGTAGCTATTAGTAAACAGAGCCACCATGTTCATTTTGTTATTACACTTGTACTGCTTTTATGATAATCAGTTTATGATCAATGGCTCTATGCTAGTTCTTCATCATTCCACGCTGAAGAATTTTAACTTAACCCATCAACTAATATAAAAAAGCAATTAGAAAACAAATACACCCCCCTCCCAACCACTAAATGATAGGGGAAAATAAAGAGTCTTTCAATTCCATGTTAAGGCATTTGTATTCATATCTGAGTGTCTTATTGGGCTTGGAATTGCCACCAGCATCTCCAGCATTAACATGTCTGTAGAATGATGTTAAATCTTCCACAGCCACAACTTCCTTCCAGAAATAACACTCTACACTGGAACTGGACTGTTTTTTGATTGTGTTTCTAGAGCTTTAATGCTACTGATGATTTTCTTCTGTGGACCAACCACAGTGACACCAACCTTTTTCATGTCGCTGCAAAAAAAGAAGAAAATGTATGGTGAGAATCCTGGTTTCCTGGATGGTATATAAGCAGAAGATTTTCAATCAGCAAAGTTTGCACAATCATATATTCCAGCGCTTTGAATCTAGTTTTCTGATTTTTGCATCATCCATGTACTCTATCCTGATGATTCCACCTCTATCATTATGGAAGAATAGATGGTTTAGTGGATTGACTAGTCCACTAGTCAATCCCTCATTTTCTGTCCAACTGGAACCTCACCATGTGACCTTACTTGGAAATGGAGTCTGTGCAGATATAATCAAGACAAGGATAAAGATGAGATCATACTAGATTAGGGTGGGGTCTAAATCCAAAGAGACTATCTTTAGACACAAAGTGACACAGACAAGAAGGCCATGTGAAGATGGAGGCAGAGATTTTGGAGTTATGTTGCTGCAAGTCAAGGAATGCTAGAATATACCAGAAGCCAGAAGAGGCAAAGAAGGATTCCCCCGCCCCAAAGATTTTGGATCAAGGATGGCCCTGTCAATGCCTCGATTTCCAAATTCTGGCCTCCAGAACTGTGAGAAAATAAATTTCTGTGGTTTAAGATAATAAGTTTGTGGTAATTTGTTATACAGTCCTAGGAAACTAATATAGATGATCAGAAATTCTTTGTGGGGCGTTATCCTATTTCCTTGTATCTGGGCCAGCTTGGGGACTGTTTTAATTGCAAGAGTATGTTGGAAGTGACACTGTATCAATTTCCATATTCAGGTCTCGAGAAACTACAATATACCATTTGTCTCTTGAGACACCATCACTGGGCCCTGGGCTGCCATGTAAGTCTGACTACCTTGAGACTGTGACATTGGAGAAACCACGTGTAAGCATTTAGTCTACACTGCCAGCTATGTAGCCATCTGCACCAGGGCAGACATAAATGAAACCACCTCAAGCCTTCTGGACTAGACCAGATTCCTGTTAGATGAATGCTTCAGTCAACACCAACCTCAGGTAGAAGAATCACCCACCCACCTGAGCTCTGCCCAAATTTATAACCGATGACATTGTGATATATAATAAAATTGTGGTTTTGAGATAGTTTGTTATAGAGCCATAGACAACTGGAACAATTTCTTTAAAATACAAATTCCTTTCCAAGTAGAAGAAGTGACTAGGATCTATTTCCATTTATCAAAAATATTTATTTATTTATTTATTTATTTATTTATTATAAAAATATTTAACTTAAAATAGTTTAAACTGAGAAACCTAGAAACTAGGCATTAAAAATAAAGATTTTAAGAACAAAAGGAAGTTCGTTTGGGGGTTGGAGGAGACTTAGCTAAGCATGTGAAAATGATTAATTAAATAACCTTGATTCAATATTTGTTCAAAAATTCCCCTCTTTCAGGTCTTGACTTAAACATAGTCCTCGCAGAACACCCTAACTGACCTTCCTATTTAATATTGTAAAACCTCTTGCACTCATACCTGCACTTCCTATTTTCTTTCCTTGTTTCATTTTCTTCCAAAGCATTTATCACCAAGCAGCTTATTGCCTTTCTTTATGATTTATTTTCTTTATTCTCTGTCTTGTCCCACAAGGTGAATTCCGTGTGAACAGGGATTCTTGTTGGTTTTGTACTGTGTTTATCAACCACACCCTGAACAATGGCTATCATTTAGTAGGTGCTCAATATCTGCTTAATGAAGAATGAACAAATAGACTAAAATATATTTATCTGGGGAAGGCCACAGAGGAGTAAAGTATCACTTAGCAAGGAGTGCCAGGCTAATTGAGAATGGCCAGGAGGAAAAATATGCATGCAAATGTGTGCACACACAGAGAAACACACAGAAGGGGCTCTTTCATTCTTTTCCTTATGATCATATGACGTGGGAAAGAAGGAAAGGAAGGAAGAAGGAAAAGAAGGAAAAATTGGGAGTTCAATTACACAGAAATGGACCAATTGATTTCTTAAGAAATGGTTCCCAAGCAACAAAGTTGTGCAAGCAGAGACTGCAAAACCATTTTAGAAGCAATCTACATGATATTTATGCGTCTGCTATAGAAAACTAACCCAGACTGGGTTGCATTCCTATCACCTAGGCTGGAAATGAAATCCTGATGACCTGTTGATACCTCCCTGCTACCATTCAAGGGGCTGATAAATTCTCAATGTACAGCTTGTATCTTGCCTGAGTCCTCTGATTTTACTCCAGCAGCCTTGCTTCACCAGGAAGGCTAGTGGGCAGATATGGTGACACCAGGCTTGCTGCTCTGTGTACCTGTGGATAATGAAACTCTCCCTTGGAGTAACATAGGCTATTTACATATGTTGATCCCTGCTTCTGAGAATATGTGTTGTACAGGGTTTTGCTTCTTTATATGCCATGGATCTATCTTTTAAATGAACAACAAACATTTCCCCACTTATCCCTAAACTATAGAAATTAGAGACAGAAAACAGGGTGGATACAAATATGTTTGTACAAATCAATAGATCCTCAATCTTTTTGTATTTCTTCTCTCATCTTTCTTCCAATTCTATATTATACTTTTATGACTTGCCCAGCTCTAGGACTCTTGTTCCAATGGGAAGGGACAAATGTTCTTCAGCCCAGTGTCTCCCTTAATAACTTTTTTCCTCCTCATCACTTTTTTTTTTAAATAGATGTATATCCCAAACACACTCCTCAAGAAATCTCTTGCATAAAACTATTCCAGATTCTGTGCCTGGAACCCAACATAAGCAAATAGATACAAAATTTCATATATATTCAATGCAAAGGATTCTACGAGAAAAGATAAAGTCATTATCTCTTTAGGTTATACCTTAGCTTAGCTTTTTATGTCCCCTCTATCCTCCCTACCTCTGCCAACACGTCTCCTACCCACCAGCCTGCCAAGTTCAAAATAGTTGTAAACATCAGCTCCTGTAGTCTAAATAACATTCCCACGTGCTTATCTCATTTTGACTACCCTATTCAGAAGGGCAGTGGAAAAGTTCAAATCTAAAGAGCAGCTCAAGACTGAGACCAGAGGTTAATAAGCTATCTGGCTGGCACTTCAAAGGCAAAGGATAGGTGATGACACTGTGAGAAAGGCATCCAAGGGTGCAGGATCCTGTAGCAATTAATCTGCCTAATATTCATTCCACACACTCAATTCTCTCTCCAGTTTCTGTAAGCACTCTCACCCTTTCTCGTTCTTGCTTCCCTTTTCACATTAACCTCCGTAAATCCATCATAGGCTATGAAATAATATTTTAAAACGTGTTATTTTGACTGAACAACACTGCATATTTTCGGGATTTCATTTGAAAATTAGATAACTTGATTAGCTTGTGTGTCAATGACGTCCCCACACTAACTAAAATAGATATGGATATGAAGCTCTATTGACCTTTTCCTGTAACTTGAAAGTCTGGATAGAAGAAACAAGAAATTCAATATCCTTTTTTAAGCTTTCTGTCCTATTTGAAAATAATTTCTAGCGTTATTTTGTCAAGAGAATCATTTCTGAATTGAGTCTGGATGACATAAAGGAATCACATTTAAACAAAAAAGCCCAAGACTGCAAAAAGTAAGATGAAATACCAAGTTAAACATTTTTATAGCATTTGAGATAAAAATGTTGCCTCATTCAAATTTGTGTATTATGTATTTTTTTTATAAATTCTCATTTTTGTTATATAAACTAGGAGCATGAACGACCACACACCGCAGAGATCCACGAGACAAACAATTATTTTCAAGGAGTTCTAGGTCAATAGATGTTAATTCTACATTGTCCCTGCATTGAAGAGAAAGGGCAGAAGAAAGAACATTGTGGGGATTGAAGTACAGAGAAATGTGGAACCATCTGGCTTAGTGTGAAGGACAAATCTGAAAGAGTGGAGCCTCCCAGGAAAAGTCAGCTTTCAACTTCCATGTACATTCACAGGTCATTCAAATAATAATAATTAAGTGAAAATATTTTTCACCAGCCAAAAAGAGCTCACCATCCAACAATGGAGTGTGGAAACAAACACATCCCAAACTTGGAAGTAGAGCAAATGCCACTACTTCATCGTTTTAAGCAAATAGCTTTATTACCACATTCACAGCTCCTAACATCTGACTCTATTTAAACCGTGAGCTAGAAGTTAATCATATTAACAGTGTTCTGCTAATCCACTTTAGCATGCTTTTTCATTATCTAAAAGCTCTGAGTGTTGATATTTGATGGAGAATAAACATTTGGATACCTTTGCCTTTGGAAATCTGGCAATGGTGCAGAAATGTCCAAATTTGTGTTTGTTCTTTGCTATGCTTCTGTGCTCTGAAGCAGGTGTCTTGTAGAGCATAACCCTAATTGTTTATATTACTAAAATAAGAATTTATAAAAATATTTAAATACGTTAATATATCCCGAGATTGTGTCTACTCAAAATAACTACCACAGAAACTCAAATAGTATTGTTGATTGGGTCAGAAGTCTATTCAATAAACATTACATTCCACTTCATACAGAAATGCCAACATGTGTCAAGTAGACTGGAGTGGGTTTATTTTCTAAGAGCAAATTCTCTTCAATAGGAACATACTCTTCCCAAAGATCTTTTTGTGAATTTCTCTGTTTCTGATTGGAAAGCTATATCATAAATGGTAAGCTTTACCTACTTGTTAGGCACTTGTATCTCTATTAATTATAATGTACACTCCTTTTTGACATCTAATCTGTTGCTCTCCACAGTGACTTTGTTTAAATGACCAACAGGGTGACAATGAAAGTCTTTAAATAGTCAACATTTAAATATTAAGATATTGAATGGCGAGGATAAAACTAAAGGAAATTGTGCATGGAAATGCAAAAAAAAAGTCACCTTGCAAAAAAAGAAAAACAATGCAGTTACATTAGGAAGTCAATTAAATTGGTTTTCATTCACAGAGAGATGGAGAATATGGCTTCTAGCTCTTCATTTTCCACTTCCCAGTTACCATACCCTAGAATGAGGACTAATTTTATTGATTATATACTGGAGTCAATTAATTCCTTATAAACCCTTTTTTCCTTAGACCCATGGGTTCATATCTAAGAATTCTTATTAGCAAAAATCCCCAAGAAACATAGCATGTTATACTTGATATTTGACTTTTACACATGAAACCATAAATTAACACTAATTAATGCATACTAATTATGCATATCCTGTCTTTCCAATCTGACTATAAGCCTTCTAAGGAAAACAATAATATTATGTCTTAAACATATTTATAACTTCATTTTCTAACATGATACCCTTCACAGGGTAGATAGTCAATAATAGATGATGATATACAATTATTTAGTAAATGTGAAACTACTTTTAAACTCTAATGTGTTTCCCTGTATGCCAGCTTATCCACTTAGTTCTTAATTTTCCACTTCTATAGAGGTTAGGCTTTGTTATAAATAACAGAAAATCACAAATGCAGGAATGCTGTAATCATCATGCTATGTTTTCTTATGTTTTAAACTAAGAACTTGGGTCTTTGGGGCTGAGAATGGGTATGTATCTGTTGGTGTGTCTGAGAAAGGTCATAATTCAACGAAGACACCTACCGCAGGGAGCTATGGTAAGGGAGAAAAGATACATCAACACATAAATCTAGAAGGTGTCATTGACAAAGAGACCCAGGACCCAGCTTAGTGGTTACGGAAGACAGTAAGAACCTCAGAGGTTCAGCTAACATGTATAACTCATTAACCCAAAACATGTATGTCCACTAGAAATTTCAGAATCACTCAGTCTCAAAAACTTTCGCTTACTCTGTGGAAATCTTGGCTATGGTGTCACAAGAACTGTACTCCACACCCGTGAAAATTTCCTTGCACTGTGCTGTCCAGACACCATTAAGCCAGTCACCTGTTGTGCGGAAGGTAGTGATGTCAACATTGCTTTGGTCCAGAAGAAGATTTGATGGCCTGCAAGAAAAGAAAACACCAAAGGAAGAGAGATCAGGAGTCAGCAGTGTTGCTGCATGTCAAAATTTGACACCAACATCAGCAGGAACTTCCAGACTTCATGTGGTGTTCCTGTTTATTTGTGGAATTTATCTGCCATGAAGGCTTCATCTGTTCAAGCTGGCAGCTTGCAAGAATACTGTGCAATCATCTTGTCTCAGTGCTTCCCTTCTCTACTCACGGCCGCTTTGTAAATCATTGAAACTTTGCCAGTGGAATGCATAAATAGATCCATATATACTCCTATAATTTAATTTCTTTAACTATTAGCAAAGATGGTGGCAATTCAGGATCCAGTTATAGTAGACATGCCGTACTGAATACTTAGCTGTCTGGAAGTTCATTTGTAGACATTGCACAGGTTGCTGTCTAAAGGACAGTTGAATAACCTAGACTGTAATTACAGCAGGACATAAAGTCAGCACAAATGTAAATAATGTCGCATATGTCATTAAAAATAAAAATCACAAAAGAGATAGAAAAAAGTAGATGAGTAACAATAAATGAAATTCTCACATATATGACAACATCAAATGGAGTTCATGACTTATAGAGAAAGATGAAAGAGAGAGAGATAAATAGATAATAGATATCGTGACTGTGGTTTATACTGCACGATACAATCATCATTAAGGGAAACTTCTAGAATTGTTTTATATAATTACAGGTCTTACCATAGATCTATGCCCAACCACAAGATCTGGTGAATAAAAGGAACAGCAGGCACATAAAAGAAACAGAGGGGACCATATTTTTATCCTGGGAGAGCCAAAAGAAGCATCCTATTGGTAAAATGCCCTTGGGGTGTTTTTTCAGCTCTCAGTGACCTGTATAATTGTCCTTTGACTCATAAGACCGGGACCAGTTACCAGATAGAAAATCGATTGTCCTCTTTTTTAATTTTCTCCTCTCAGGGAA
Source organism: Potos flavus (assembly GCA_028534135.1). Lineage (NCBI taxonomy): Eukaryota > Metazoa > Chordata > Mammalia > Carnivora > Procyonidae > Potos > Potos flavus. The sequence continues at coordinate 156,049,491 of CM052898.1, forward strand.
AGAAGCTTAAGCGAAAGTAGTTATGAAGGCCTTTGTTTTGAGATGAGTATTAACAACTAGCAATAATGATTACATTGAATGAACATTATGCTTCTATACTAAGCACATTACACAGATATAAAGGGCTTTAATTCTTACAACAGGTGATGATGCTATTAAATCACAAATCTTGGTTTCCTTGGGCAAAAGAGGCAGAGCTGAGATTTAGACACAAGTTATTTTATACCAAAGCCCACACTCTTGGCCACTGTGCTGTACCATTTATGTGGAACTTTGTTCATACTGCTTTTCCCATGTTTTCTCTTAAGTACTTTGTGGTTCCAAGGTGTGGCCTCTTTGATTTTTATATTCCACAAAGTGTAGGGGTCTAGTGCACAAGCACTGGAACCATAAGGCTTGGGATGAATCCTGGGTATAGCACATACTCTCTGATCTTCAGTGATTTTCTTTCTTTCTCTTTCTTTCTTTCTTTCTTTCTTTCTTTCTTTCTTTCTTTCTTTCTTTCTTTCTTTCTTTCTTTCTTTCTTTCTTGCTTTCTCTTTCTTTCTTTCTTTCTTTCTTTCTTTCTTTCTTTTTTCTCTTAGATTTATTTACTTATTTGAGAGAGAAAGAGAGAGGAAGAGAGGGAGAAAATGTGTATGTATGTGCGGGTGGGGAGAGAAGGGCCGATAGAGGCGGAGAAAGACAATCTCAAGCAGGCTCCATGCCTAGCAGGAGCCCAAGAGCCCAACACGGGGCTTGATCTCATGACCCTGAGATCATGACCTGAGTGGAAATCAAGAGTCCAGTGCTTAACTGACTGAGCCACCCAGGCGCCCCCAGTGGTTTTCTTATCTTGTCTGTTTTCTTATCTGTAAAATGGGAATGGTGATCACAGTAGATTTCACACAACTAAGGGTTAAAAGAGGTTTAAAAAAGATTACATATGTAAGTGAAACTCAGAGATGTGTAGACATGTAATATATCAGTTAGCTATTTGTTATTCTGACATAAGGTAATGCATCCAGTCAAATGGTTGAAGTTTTTAAAGCTTCAAAAAGAAAATAACAATAAATCCCAGTTTATAAAAAAATACTAGGGATGTGGTGATGCTGTTAATTATCTTTCTGAGCAACTAGAAGTTTAGTCATGTACAATCTTATGAGCATAATAGGGCAACAAGCTTGTAAAGCAGGTATAATTGGGGACCTCAGAATAACCAATAACTTTTATAAGCTCACAATGATTCTATAACCAATGCTTGCAAATGGATATGCTATTCTGACTTCTGTAGTTTCTGTTTTCATTACTGCAAAAATATATATTATTAACATTAAAACTGTGTGTGTCATAACCTAATCTTTAACTTACAATTGAGAAGGTACATTTAGATTTTTACCTTTTCAAGGTTATCATTCAGAATCTTTCATGTTTTGTGATACTGCAGTTGAATTGAATCAGCATTGAGCTCTTAAAACTTTTTAAAATTATTTTTAAAATCCCCAATATTAGGATTTGTTAACTAAACTTCATATTTTCTTATCTATTAGAGACTGTGGACTCTGAGCAACAAACTGAAAGTTTTGGAGGGGAAGGGGTGAGGGGTTGGGCGAGCCTGGTGGTGGGTATTGAGGAGGGCACGTATGGCATGGAGCACTGGGCGTGGTACCTGAACAATGAATCTTGTAACACTGAAAAAATAAAATAAAAGTATTTGGGGAAAAAAATAAAAATACTTTGCCTAAATGAAATCTATTTTTTGAAGTGCTTAAATTCAACATTTAGAATTGCCAGAAGACATCAAAACAAATGAAGAATATACGAACATGCATTTATCCCTATTTTAGAAACAAATTCAGCTCTCTAAAGTACCAATTCAATAATATTTTTAGAAATAGCATGGAATAAGGACAAAAGGAACAATCTTGACCAAATTAAACTGCATAGTGTTTTATCTATGAATACTAACCACTGATTATCATTTAGGAAATGTGGTAAAGCTCATGTTCTCTGGAGAAAAACTTTCTGTAAAGCAAATCTACAAATATGCCAACTCTAAGGAATTTTTAATTGGGAGATTTTTATTACTATTGATAATATTTCTCCAACTCACTCCCATAGGAAACACGCTTAAGTATGAAGCTAATATTCTCAAATCTGAACAATTTTGTATCATGTCTTGGTCCTGCATGCTGCTGTTGGATACACATGAGAGAATGTAAGTTGACAATCCATTTGGATTTTGCTGGGGGTACATTAAATTTTTTTGATGAAAATAAATTTTTAAGTAACTTTTTTATTTGACAAAAGGAAATGTTAAGGAAATCTTAATACCGAGTTGAAGAAAAAATTGGCAACATGACAGTTTGGTACTGTCTGTATTTTTATCCTCTTTGGAGAAAATAGCTCAATAGCTAGTTCCCTCCCTCTCCTGATCATTTGTAAAGAGGAGGGCAGCTGAAAATGGATGGCTTTTCAACCTTCTTTCCGTTAAACTAAACTCAACTATTTCAACTTTCTCTACCTCAAGTACTTGATTTATAAATTAAAAACAAAATTATAGAGTTTATAATTTACATTTATATATTATGGTTTAGTTTTAACTAACACTCAGAGGTTTTCTTTAAAAAAAGGAAAAGAGAAACAAAAATTAGATATTGTTTTAAAAATCATTGATTTTCTTTCCTTCAAGGAATACCTAGAAAACTACACAATATAAATAGAACATTGTATAATTATTCTCTTCGGGGTATATGTATAAATAATTTTCTATGACTCTTTAAATTACTCATCTGAAAAAAAGTTTAATAATTGAAAATTTCTCGGTTTTGTTTTTCTTCCCAGGAACTTGAGGAATTACAGATACAGATACACAAGCCAGATTCCAAAATTTACATGATATTCTTGGATTGTTTTAGCATGGCCCTCATGGGTGAAATAGCTTTGTCACTAGCCAGTATTACATAGAACACTGGACCCTTCGGATAAGTCACTGAATTAGCAAACAAAATTGATAGGAATCCCATTAAATCAGGTGTGAGACAATTTTATAAGAAAAATAAAGTCATTCTTAGAAGACAGTAAAATACTAAACCGTCTACAGGCAAACGTGCACACGCACGCACACACACACATGCTCGCGTGCACACACACACACACATACATGCACACGTACACACACCCCGCAGCTTGTATTTCTACAGTAGCTGCAGTAAAGAATCTAATGTCGACTCTTGGTCCCATGAACAGCAATACTCCTTTATTTATGGGCTTGTGGGTATGAAGAATCAAACCCCAGGACATTTATTCAGAATATTTATGAACTGTGCCTAATAGCAAAATGCAGAATTTTTTCTTCTCAGTTCAAACCGGTTTGTATTTTTAAACTCAACACTATAGCCAGACTCAACAAGAGTTTTGAGAAAATTAGTATAAACAAACTGAAATGGAACAGGACGTGCAGATTAGGGATTAGAGTGACTCCAACTGAGTTTTTCTGTTTATTACTTGGATCAAAGTACAATGAAGACAAAGAATGGCCTAATTTTAATGCCAGTGACCTCAGAATAACCAGTCCTGCAAAGTATCATTTTTCCACTTCCAGGATTTCTCTGGGGAATTCAAATAAAAATTGGTTCCTTTCCTCCTCGGAGAGGACATCTGGAGAGTTTATCAATGGATAGGAATTTGTCTCTCACTGTGAAGACCCTGTGATGTCTCTTCATGCGCACCAAGGGAATGTGCGCTTTTTGGAGCAGCTGCAGGCATTGGCTATTTTTTTTAGACCCAGCCCCAGACTTGGGTCTGAAGGGGAAATTTATAGGCTGGGTGATGTGCACCGTGAGCTCACACTTTTACTAGACAAATTAGATAGGTTTCAATCCATGCAGCTGTAAACGATGTCCTGCAGAGTTCCACCTGATCTTTTACAGCTTTTCATAAATCAGTACCTACTGGCCGCAAACCGCAGTCATTAAAAAGAAATCATGGAAATTACATGTTTGCTCAGGGGAAGCAAAAAAATAACTTTCTTCCCCCTTCTCTCTCCCTCCTTGTATTTAGGCTTGTGAATTATTCTTTTATGGATTTTCACACTGTTGCATTAAAGAGGTATACATATATTTTCTTCCCATCAATTCCTATTTTACATGCGAATAGTTTCATACCAATTAGCACCTGATATTGGGGACCAAATGTCAATAAACAACTGCCAGTCCCAAGAATATCTTCTCATAATGACGTTATTTCAATATTGAATTAGAGTTCCAAATCACTAGGATTGCATGTTAAGTTATCCTTTTAGAATATAAAAAGACTCCTTTTGGTATACAAACAGCTTTATTTTTCACATATTAAAAATAATGATTAATACACATTTCCTGAATAAGTAAGTAGATCCCAACTATGTTTAGAAGTAAATATCAATAACAGTGGAGATGAACACTGTATCACTATAATTATCTACATTTTGTCTGTTGTTCTGAATAGTTTTAGGGAATATATATACTCAAGAATAGTTTCTTAAAGGCAGAATATCAACTATATCTATCTTTATTATTGTCTGAAATTAGTAATCTAATTTTTCATTGTCTTCTATGATTATTAATTTTTTTATTTGAAATAGTGTCTTTTCACCAAATCTTGTACTTATCAATTTTTTACATGTAGATTTATTACAATCTTGATCTTTTTATCACTCACATTAAAAATTCCAAATAAGCGGGGCACCTGGGTGGCTCAGTGGGTTAAATCCTCTGCCTTTGGCTCAGGTCATGATCTCAGGGTCCTAGGATCGAGCCCTGCATCGGGCTCTCTGCTCAGCGGGGAGCCTGCTTTCCCTTCTCTCTCTGCCTGCCTCTCTGCCTACTTGTGATCTCTCTCTGTGTGTCAAATAAATAAAAAATATCTTAAAAAAATTCCAAATAAGATTAAGAAAATTTAATTTGTCATAAGTAAATAAAAATAATTTTGAGTATATAGAGTTCCCAACAGGAAAGTAGTATTTATATGACACATTAAGGAGAAGTAAAGTCATTGTGTTTATTTTAGTTATCTCTAGGCCTTAAGGATAAGAATCTTAGCAGTTACAGCTATTACATCTGGTTTAATTCCTCCCAGTGGCAAAATTACCTACTTTGATTTTTTTTCCCTACCTACTTTGATTTTTAAGATTAAAAAAAAAAATCAGCTGGGTCTTTGGCACACTCGCTTCCCCATAAAAGGTTCTTCATCATATTTGATAAGTGAAGAAAGTCACCTTGTCAGTTTCAGAATTGGAGGTCAAAGTCACGTTGAGAAATAGATTGTTTTTTGGTTGTTAGACTTCTCTTAAAGGATGTAGTATTTGTCAAAAACAGTTATTCTCAAAAAGAATTTCTCTTAGAAATGAGAAGTATTTTATTTACACTAATTTAGTGCCATTAACAGGGAAAGATTACTTGTATTGCTTATGTTTGCTCCTATTTATCCTGCAAGTTAATAAAAAAAAAAAAAATCCTTTCAAAGTTAGTGATCAATGCAATGGAACAATATATTTTAAATCGTTTCAATAAGTTACCTGAATGTAATTGGATCTACAGAACCTCATTCTAAATTACAATTAAAGGGGTGCTTGGGTGGCTCAGTTGGTTAAGCGCCCCGCTCTTGATTTCAGATCTGATCATGATCTCAGGGTCCTGAGATGGAGCCCCATGTTGGACTTCATGCTCAGTAGGGAGTCTGCTGGAGATTTTCTCCTTCTCCCACAGCTTCTCCCAGCCACTCACATGCTTTCTCTCTCTCTAAAACAAATAAATAAATCTTTAAAAAAATTTTTAAAAATTACAATTCAATATATTGTTTAAGACCTTATGCCATGAATTTGGTGGCCTTCACTTTAGAACCTCATTCTAAATACACAGAATGTATTATTTAATACTTTATGCAAAATTTTGTATTCCATAAATTAAAATATTATTGAAGAATCCAACTGCCTGTAGTATTAAATTATGTAAATTTAAAGAAAAAATAATTTCTCTATTTCATTTTATATAAATATCCAAAAATTAAAAAGGAATTTATTTAGTGCCTAAATAGAAATGAATTACTTCATGTCACATTTTTCTCTATTGTTAGTCTTCTTATTTTTAATCTAGCTACATTCATAAAAATAATTTATTTAAATCCAGGAGCTATATTTTATATATACTATAAAACCATTTGAATATTTTATAGTATAAAAATGTGTACCATAAAATAATTTAAATTATACAAAATTAATCCTTCAAAACAGTCTCTTTTAAAAAATGAATTTTTAAATTTTATTGGTGGATGTTAGAGAGGGAGGCAAGGAGAGAATCCCAAGCAGGCTCTATGCCCACACTGATCTCACCACCCCGAGATCATGACCTGAGCTGAAATCAAGAGTCAGACATTTAACCAACTGAGCCACCCAGGTTAAAAATGAATTTTGTTTATTTCTCCTATCTGTGTAACTAAATTATGTGCTAAGTAGGAGAAAATTTATCATTGTAAGACCATTTTCTATTTATTTTTATGGAAGTATCTTTTTTCTCTTTTTCAATTATTTATTTATTTGAGAGAGAAAGAGCACAAGCAGGCAGAGTGTAGGCAGAAGGAGAGGGAGAAGCAGGCTCCCTCTGCCTGATGTGGGGCTCTATGATCCCAAGACCCTGGGATCATGACTTGAGCTGAAGGCAGATGCTTAACTGACTGAGTTACCCGGGTGCCCCATGGAAAGAGCACAAAGTTGGGGGGGTGCAGAGAGAGCAGGGCAGGGGGAGAAGCAGACTCCTCACTGAGCAGGGAGCCTAACTTGGAGCTCAATCCCAGATTCCAAGGATCATGACCTAAGCCAATGGCAAATGCTTAACCAACTGAGCCACCCAGGTGCCCTGATTTCCTCAATTCTTAAAAAGGGAAGGAGCTTTATGCTTACCATTTTATACCTATGCATTATATTTACGTTCTTTTCTAAATTTCTTAAAAGCACTGTTTTCGCATTGCCTTTTCATCATCCAATTATAACTAAACCTCTTAAAATATTGTATCTCATGTATCATTGTAAGAGAATCAAAAGAGTTCTCTAAAAAGAACCCAATGTTATTATCCTTGCTTAACTGAATGGCTTTTTCCCCTCAGTTGTCTCCCCCCCTCCAACACTTTTCAGCATCTTTTGATAACAGTTCATTCTATCCACTTCTGGAAAATTCCTTGAGCTGTGGATTCAGTAATGGTCTAATTCACATTTGTAATTCTGTTTCTTGTTTCTACCCACCACTTCGTATCCTCCTGCTCTGTGATTGGTACTATTCCCCCAAAGCTCTAAAGAGACTGTTTTCTTTTTCTCTGGGTACAGTATGCAATGGATTAATTTTCTGAGATATTTATGAATATTTCATAATTTTTTTCTTTTAGGACTGCCATCCATTGATATTAATTGGCTCTATAATCCCCTTATAAGGGACCTGAAATCCCCATGAACTACCATGTTACCTAGGATGGAAGCATTCACCCATTTCAATTAGCTTCTTGGCCCTTGTAGACATTTTGGTTCTGGACTAAGTAACTGAGGCATTTAGAGGCTTCAGAAGGACCCCTAAACACCAAGACAGCCCAGAAGCAGAACAGAGAAGCCCAAAAGTTCAGTTTGACAGGTTGGGAGGAGGGATGGCCCAGCGTCAACCTCTGTGAACCAACACCCTCCACTATTCATAGATTAAAGTCTCCTGATAATCCATGGGATATGAGAGCTTTAATTAGAAATTATAATTTTAGGAAAATAGAAAGAGATATATTTGCGATAAAGCCCAGCATTACTAGGGGCACCTGTGTGGCTCAGTCAATAAGTGCCTAACTCTTGACTTAGGCTCAGGTTAGGATCTCGGGGACCTGAGATTGAACTCTATGTCAGGCTCTGCACACAGTGTGGAGTCTGCTTGTCCCTCTCCCCCTGCCCTTCCCCCGGCTCGTGCTCTCTCTCTCAAATAAATACATAAAATCTTAAAAAAAAAATCAAACAAACAAACCCATCATTACTAGATTGAGATTTGTACCCCTAAGCAATTTTCTGTGAGGTTTTTTATTATCTTTATAGATAGAAGAGAGAAGGCTCGATATTGATTCCCTAGTTTTAATTTCTCCCCCCGTTTGAGATGTGAACTTCTAGTTTCCTGTGGGACTTGGTCTTATTGTTCCAAAATGTTCATCTGTCCCACAGACCTGTTCTTCCTTATGCCCTTCCTATGCCATCAGTGAGAGCACTGCTCTCATGTCCTCCATGTTCAAAACCTAGAAGTACTCTCCGATACTTTCTCTGTCACTCTGCACACCTCATTGGTCACTATGTCCTATAATACTTCAGTAAAACTTTCTGAATTCAAACCTTTTCTTTTTGTTTCCTCTGCTCTACCCTAGAGGCAGTCCTTTCTTAAACAACTGAAATCATCTCCCAACTCCTTATTATGAGCGTCTTTACCTCTAGCTCTTCTTAGGACTAGCTGCCAGAGACCTATTCAATAGGCACCAGACCACATGTCACTTAAGTATCTTCCATGTTTCCTTTCTTCCTCATGGACAAAAGACCATATTTCTAATGATGCCATGAAATCTTCCATTATCCCATGAAATAATCTATCAGGCTCTTTCCTCATCCTTGCCTTTTTTATCCTATATTCCAGCAGAATTGTATGATGCAAAAAAATTTGGAAGTATCCTAAGTTTTTGTGTAATTGCTTCTTTGCACAGTATTCCCCTAGCCTGGTATGATCTGATCTGCCTAAAGATATTTCATCCAGCATTCAAAATTACTTCTTCTCTAGGACTAATCACCACAGGTCCTAGTAGAATGCCTGGCACAAAGTAACTGCTAACTGAACATCTGTGGCTTCATATCAATGTATTGTCTAAACTTCAAATTCACGTATGTCTTCTCCAATTACACTACTTTTAGGAAAATAAATCAATTACTAGAAGACAAACTTAACATAAAGTTTAATATAACTCTCCTTCTCTTCTCACCACCTCTTGCAATAACTGTTTTTAGTTGGCACACCCTGACCATCTGCTTACGTATCCTCCCACTTCCAGCAGGGATATTCACTAAGACACTCTTAATGGGAATGATTCTGTTATGAATCACCAACTCTGATGAAGGTTGAAAAGTGAAATGATGCATCATAGAAGGATTTCTGTAATGTATATGAAATAAATTTTGCCATGAAACTAACTAGACTCAGGCTTACTCTGGAAAACATCTCCATTGGAATGATAAAATAATGTTATTCTTCCTAATGGAATTTATAGGCATAATTCTGTACATTGATCTAAATAAGTCATTCAGAAACTTGAATCCTTGGTGCCATCCACAAACTCAGATTAGGATAGTCTCCTAGTGTGTTTGGATGAGGACATTTTTGGAGTTGAGTTGACAGAGAGAGACATGAAATTTTGCTTAGGAGAAAATTTTAAGCTTTGAGCATTATGACTAATGTCTGCATAAATCTATATAATGAATAGAAAAAACTAGAATTTTTAAAAATCCCACATCTATTGAAATGGATGTTTATTATTTTAGAAAATGTATATTCATGTACTTAATAGATAGTCATTGAGTTCCCAGTACCAACCTGGTACTGGTATTACAAGAGAAACATGGCATCTGATTTCATAGGACTTAGAATTTATCAGAGTAATGGATACTTAAAAAGAAAACACACAAAAGAATTAAAATTGTGGGAGTCCTGGGTGGCTCAGTTGGTTAAGCATTTGCCTTCAACTCAGGTCATGATCCCAGCATCCTGGGATTGAGCCCCATGTCAGGCTCCCTACTCAGTGGGGAACCTGCTTCTCCCTCTGCTTCTCTCCCAGCTCTCATGTTCTCTCTCTCTCTCTCTCAAATAAATAAATAAAATATTAAAAAAAAAAGAATTAAAATTGTGTTGACACTCTAAAAAAATAATGGCGTGGACTTTTAAATGATGTTGCCAGAGAATGCCTCAATTAATACAAGATGCTGAAGGAAGATGAAGGAAGATGGATGCTTCCTGAAGGAAGAAGGATGAAACTGAGAATATAACATAAGGAGAACGGCCTGTGCCACTGTCTTCATATCTGAAATGCAGTGGCTTTCTGAAGGAACTTGAACTTGGCCACTGAGACTAGAATATTATTTAAATGAAAATGGCACAGATTGAAAGCTTGAAATGCCCCCTCCTCACACTCTTGCCCCACCCTCCACAAAGCAGCCATGTAAATCAAATCATGTCACTTCTCTGCTTTAAATGCCTTACTGGATTCCTCATGCATTTCAGAAAAATTCTGAAGTCCTTTCATGGCCTGGGTAGCCTCAGGTGCTCTGGCTTCTGTTTGTCTTCTCAGACTCATGAGAGACTCCTCCTTCCTCTACTGCTCTTCAGTTATGTTGTCCTTCTGCCACCTTCTAGAACCCTCCAAACTCACTTGCAGTTTTTTTTTTCTATGCCAAAAATACATTTTGGGGGGTGGGGGTGGGGCTCTCTAAACAGCTGGCTCTTTTTCTTTCTTTAGGTCTCGGCTCAAATACCTCCACAGAGGGCTCTTGCCCACCACCCTTTGATTATCCATCACAAAGATCTATTTACTTCCTTCCTAAAATCTGTACTTGTGTGTTGTTTATTGTACATCTTCTATAATGTAAGCTCTAGGATGGTAGGGACCATATTTGCCCTCGTCACTGTTCTCCAGAGTCTACAGATGCCTAGCACATAGTAGACTGGCATATAATAAATAGTTATTGAAAAATGGAGAAAGTAATATTTGAATAAAAGAAATGACATTGCAGAAGAGGGGCTATTTAATCCACCAGCAGGAGTCTAGATTTTTTTCTGAGTACAATGGGAACTCAAAATCGGTTATAAAAAGATGACTGAAACTATATCACATATATTTTGATGAGAAAATTCCGAAGGCTATGTGCAAAGATGCTGGAGCAGGCAAGAGTAAAAGCAGGGGGACAAGCTAGGGGCTCTTAGTCTTGGCCAGAGGGGACCTTCATGAAAGAGAGTGTTTGCAGTGCAAAGGGAGAGGGACAGGTCGTGCTGACCCAGTGATCTTCTAGACCGTAGTGTGGAGGGCCAGAAAGAGGTGCCAAGAGTTACTCTAATCCCATTTGGGAAAATGAAGAGGGGCCAGTGTATTGAATTAAATTAGGAAAGCAGTGGAAGGATGAAGCTACCAGGAGAAAATAAAAACTAAACTTTTAGAATATTAATTTTGAGAAGACTGTGAGACTCTGATTTGAGAAGTTTGGCTGTGAAGGCTTGTGGATAAAGAAGGAAGGAGCTGGCAGAGATGTGAGGCTAGCAGAGGTAATGTTGGCAAACAGCATCTCCTAAACTCCCTGTGTGATAAAAATCACCTGAAGTTTTGATCAAACATCCAAATTCCATTCCCCTTTCCTAGAGATGCTGAGTCAGTAGTTGGGCTAGACCAGGATAACTGTCTGTTTAATTAGTTATCCTGTGGTTCTTCTTGCCAGGGAAATTTGAGAAACAATATAATTTGACACATGTCTATGGCAATGGTTTTGCCTCCCGAAAGTGTCTGGATATGCAAAGGAGAAGGGAGGGAGAGAGAGGTGGGAGAGGGAGAGAAAGGACAGATTTGGCTCTGACAAGTAGATGGACCCTTGCTCTAGTCCCCTCTTAGAAGTAGAGGAAAAAAAAAAAAAAGAAAGATGGGTAGGTGCAGGCACCAGTAACATTTTGTTTTGCTGCTAGAATTTCCTGTCTGAGGGCTTATATTTTTTTTTTAAAGATTTTATTTATTTACTTGACAGAGAGAGAGAGATCACAAGTAGGCAGAGACAGAGGGAGAAGCAGGCTCCCTGCCGAGCAAGGAGCCTGATGTGGGACTCAATCCCACGACTCTGGGATCATGACCTGAGCCAAAGGCAGCTGCTTAACCAACTAAGCCACTCAGGCATCCCAGGCTTGTATTTTCTCAATGAAGTATGTGGCAAGGGCATCACTTGAAAATTAAAGGGGAATGGGAATGAGTTGAATCAGTGATGATAAAGGATGAAATAAGCATTATTTAAAATGGGAAAGCAAATTTTCTAAAGGAAAAAAGTATTTTCTTGACATTGTTGTATGGTAACCTGAGGTTGTTACTAATAAATTTATATTGATGCAATCCACCTAGTTGTGAGTTTTAATGGCAATAAGTAAACATATAAACACAATTTCCAAGACTTTTATATTTAAGTGAATTAAGATATATAGCACTTCTTAGAAAAATATATTCCCTAAAGTTACATGTTTTGTGACAAAATACATAGAATTTATTCAAGTATTAAGAATATATATTAGGAGAGATAATATTCAATTTCAGTAAGAATGGAAAAGTAAATTTAAGAAGTATGTTAAAATTTGAATGCTAGGATATATCCTGATATACTATGATCTGATATTAACACCATTTTCCCTACACAGAATTGGAGTTAAATATCCCTTGACCATATTACATGAGTTAGTTTTTATATGGATAATACCATCCTATGGAAATGGTTTGAATGTCTTTTTTTATGATATGGAAAGAATTGAAAGATATTTATTTTTTTGTTGTTCTTGTTTTTTCCCCATGACTGCTATTGAGTAAAGATCAAAAGAAATGGATTCGGGGTACAAAATGAAGACCCTTTGGCCCAGAGAAGGACAGACTTCTTATACTGTTAGTTGTTAATCCATCCGGTGGATTTCCAAGAGAATCTGTATAGTTTCTCTCCGAAGATTTGAACAGATTCATTCTTACAGGATAAGTTATGAGTAGTTTTTCCTACTTAAGGATATATTATCAAGTTCAATCTTAGTGACCCCTAAATGTTATTTTCAACAAATAACCTGTAATTTTAGATGCTGATATTAAGACTGTGGTTCAGATTCCTCTTACTCATTTTATCCAAATAAGTACAAAACCTGGATCATACAGTCTCAATATAACCATTCCTCTTAATGTTAAAAATCATAGACGCTATTATAAAGTGCAGCAGCAAATGCTCTATCAATTTAAAAGTCATAATTCTAGGCAATTATCAGTAAAGACAGCAAAAGAGAAACAAACTCCCTCCAATAAGGCATTATGTTATACTTCCACAGTAAATCATCACTATGTAGCATTTATATATCCCACTTAATACTGTGAATTTATATGCATACTAAGTGTAGTTCTTTTACTAAAACCATGTAACTGTCCTATAAGAGCACATATCATCAGGATGTAAAAGAACTGTTTGGGTCTTGTGTGTACAATGAGAATATAAATCTTTAAACATGACAGGTGGCTTTGCCTTTAGTTTCTCTGAGAAGTATTAAATATATTAACACTTTTTTTTCCTTCTCATGGCCCCTGACAAAATTCATCTCTCATTCCCTACTTCTTCAATTGCACTTTTTAGACACACTTTAAGTTACATTCCTCAATATCATTAAGAGAACTCAGTGATTCTTAACTAGGAGGAATATGCATAAAATCTAATGGCTGTCGTACATTCAGGATTGCATTATAGCTTTGATGTTCTGACATTTGTCTTCTGTCAGCAGACACTGACATTATTTTATACTCAGTTTTATTCTCTACAGTGTCTAACAAAGTCATTGGCATACAATATGGGTTCAACAAATGTTTGTTTAGTTACACGGTAGGGGGAACTGCATCTGCTGGCCCAGTGCAATGTTTTGGAAATATTATTATTTTTGAAGCTTTAGTTTAGACGAGGAATGAATCAGGACTTCACTAGAATTCACTACCACTCCCGGAGATTTCATTTTTTTCCCTTAAAAAATTTGTTTACATAGTAGAGAGTGAAAAGAAGCTACGTGTCCAGGGTTCCAAGCCCAAATGTAGACTCACTCCTAGTCAAGCTGGAAGTTAAAAATATCTCTGAATTTCATCATTATGATTAAACAACCTAAGAATTTCTCTTGAAAGTTTTTTTTTTTAAGGAAGAAAAGAAAGACACTTTTCTCTAGTCCTCAGGAATATGAGTTTCAAAGAATGCAGTTAGGGAAGTGGGAGAAGAAAATGAACACAGTGGAGATAGAAAACGCACGGATTTTGGGTGAGAGCAGAATGCAAAATCTGGGTGTCACCTTGCTGCCGCACTGGTGATGATCTTCAGGCTGCCTGGGTTCCGGATAAGCTTGTCCAGAATGCTGACAATCTGCTCAAACTTGGGTCTGTTGTTTCTGTCTTTCTGCCAGCAGTCCAGCATCAGCTGATACAATGCAGCTGGGCAATCCATGGGGGGCGGCAGCCGATAGCCTTCATCCACAGCTTTAATCACCTGTGTGAGAAGCAGTTTCCAGGGACTTCAGAACTGAAACTCCTTGTATTCTTCACGGGAAGGGTACACTAATATGACTATTTTAAAGTTAAGTGGTAAAGGTCTCATTTTCAGTTACTTAAAAGGATGACAGCTAATCGAATATATGAGATTATTCCTGCCCAGAAATGTTATATAAAGGATTAGCTAGAGAGAGAGAACGTGAATTTAGGAAAGAAGCATTTGTAAAGCTCCTTTTCAGATGAAAATCAGAAGAAACATTCTGTGATATAGGAATTCAGTGAATTAAAAAGAAATTATTATGCAGTGATACAGATTTATACAGAATATTGTCCGTGTGTGAATGAATGCAGAAAAAATTAGTCCACAGATTTTGGTTATACTTCGTTCAAGTGGTCCTTCGAAATCATAGTAAGTTCCTTAGGTAAAATCCTATGTGCTGAACAGTGAAATGACTATTAGTTCACTTGTATTTTTAAATCACATAAAACAGTGATTTTCAAACTTACTGTATATCAGAATAATCTGGAGGACTTAATATATAGATTGTTCTCCTCTGATTCCATAAGTCTAGGGGAAGGCCTGAGAATTTGCATTACTGCAAATTCCCAAACCCTGCTAAAGCTGCTGGTCCAGAGCCCACGCTCCGAGATCCTCTAATACAGAGAAAATTTGGACAATAGAGATGTGAAAAAGTGAGTCTGATTTTCCCAGGACTATTACAAAAATAGTTGGACTGGAGAAGTACAGAAAGGTTTTATATGCAAATATGGTAAAAGTAGTTTTATATGTAGTGAGCAGCAAATGACTAAAAACATCTCAGCTTTCCAGCTCATGCATCTTTAAGATCATGCTCCCAGTCTTTGGCTGAGGAAAAAGAAAAGTCCCTGAGCGCTGATCCCATGTCAACAGCATCCTTTTACTAAGCATTTGTAAGACATGACTTCTAAAAACAAAAATCCTTTTCAAAAATCATATCACAGTTACAATAGAAAGTTTAACATTATTTTTCCATCCGGATACTTTAATTTGTATGACTAAATTCACATGAATGTTTAATACATTAAGAGAAACAACACACAGAGATTGGTTGCTTTTTCTGACATTGGGAAATACTGTGCTTAAGTAAACAAAATGTTGGCATAGATGCATTAATTAGATCTACAAAGAATGGCAGACATGTGGCTTTTTAATGTTACACAGAAACAATTTTGTAGCAAAAATACTTCAAACAGTCCCCGATATCTATTGATTATCTTTTCAGTCACTTATTTCATTACATTCTTGTTACAAATGTCCTCATTTTCACTCATTTCTAAAGCTCTGCTTCAGGGAAACATGTAAAGCTGCAAGAGCAACTCAATTAATATCCTTGCAAGACTTGGAAACTATTTCATTTCTTCTAAGTATTCTATTTCAATGTCACAAACTGGGAGCCACCTGGTTTCATTATGCTCCACTTCCTTGCACAGCTTGATCTCTTAATCTGAACCCATAATTCATTGACTACAAATACTTACATCCTGATTGGACATCTCCCAGTATGGTCTCTCTCCATAGGACATCACCTCCCAGAGAACAATCCCATAGCTCCATACGTCGCTGGCTGACGTGAACTTGCGGTAAGCTATAGCTTCTGGTGATGTCCATCGGATTGGGATCTTCCCTCCCTTTAAGTATAAAATTATGCACATATATGATCAAGAATGAATTTGTCAGAGTACTTCCGAAATGGGATATGGGTTTCTGCCGAAATATCTGGATGTTATATTTTAATACCAAGCAGAAGTGAGTGGCATCCCATGTACTGAAATGTTTACTTACGATGAAAGGAAAACATTTAAAAATTCTTTAAATCCTGCTGGTTTATATCAACTATGGCACATTAATTACTCATCTGAAAAAAATGACCTGAAGTAGGTGTGCTACATGGTATATTAGAATTGAATGAGGTATCCTGAGTCAATTTTTATTGATTTAACATAGATTTATGCTTGACCAAGCAATCTTAGTTCAGAGTGCAAGTTAATATTTGTAAAGAACTTATACCAAAAGAACCACTTATACCACTCCTTGATACATAAGTTCTCATTCATATTTGTTAACAAAATAAATTCAAAGTTAAATTATACTTCTAAAACACTCTCTTCGATACATAATCAATCATCTTAATTAGTTTACCTGGTGCTTCACTTCATCATTAATCACTGAAGTACCTTCCCTGTACTAGGTAGGCACCACATGAACTAAATAGATATAATAACTACATTCCCAGAACTTATAGTCTAGAGGAGAATATTGCTTCTCTGAGTTATGGGAGATATAAAGGTATAACTCCCATGGAATTTGCTCTCAGTTTAATAAATACATTTAATAAAAATGTGTCGAGTAGCATCCATATGGGAAGTATTAGGCAAGTCACTCCGGGTGAGACAAATATAAATAACACACTAGTCCTTCTGTTTGGAAAATCTCAGGCAACTAGGAATGATAATTAGTCGTTTTGAATAATGAAATGCAGAAAGAATTATCTAGTACTTTGCTTCTCAAACTTTACTGTGTATATGAATCAGCTGGAGCTTGATCCCATTAAAATGGAAGCACTGATCCAGTAGTTGCAGAGTGTAGCCATGGTCTGCTTTTCTCAAAAGCTCCAGATGATGCTGGTCATGCTGGTCATAGACCTTCCAGGGAGTAGCAAGGCAGCAGAGATGGCTATGATGCAGAACATAGGGCTGAGAGGCTCACTAGAGAGACTGAGGAGGTCACACATGAATTGAGCCTGAAAAGATGTACAGATCGTTTTTAAAGATTTTATTTATTTATTTGACAGAGAGAGACACGGAGAGAAAGGGAACACAAGCAGGAGGAGCAGGAGAGGGAGAAGCAGGCTTCCCACTGAGCAGGGAGCCCCAATGCAGGGCTCGATCCAAGGACCCTGGGATCATGACCTGAGCTGAAGGCAGACGCTTAACGGACTGAGCCACCCAGGTGTCCCTATGAACAGATTTTTGATATAAAGAAAAAAAGCTCAATATTGAAAAGAATTCACATCATTCAAATCATAAGGCCTATTCATCAAAAGGTGTTCGGCGGACACTGCACTGCCTAGCACTTCACTGGTTTCAAAGTAGTGCCCGGGGCGGGGGTGGGGGTGATACATTGCTTTGGAGAAATGGATCTTAGGAGATGAAGTTATTAAACCTCATCACACCTGAGCTTCTTCATGTTATTTGGAAAAGTAATAGTTCTGGTTCATAGTATAGCTGTGGTGCTAAGTGACAAATTTCAATAAAAACTTTAGCATAGTTCCTGGCACACAGTAAAGACTCAAGAAACATCAACTTAACACTCTCATACTTGGAGGGAAATGCCATATATCAAACAAAGTATCAAACAGAGAAGGAAAATGTATGTTTTCGAAGACATTGCCAGTGTGATTATGCTACAGAGTATGTGGAGGAATATAATGGAAAAGGATGGGAAAAGATCAGATTGGGGTTTAGCCATAAACCTCAGGTAAACTGAGCCAGCTTAATCCTGCAGAGGACAGTGGTATCTGGGACTGGAACTGTCTCCGTAAACCTGATGCTTCTCTTTGATGTTTTTGTACAAGCAAACTGCTCAAGGAGAATACCACCATAGGTCTTTGAAGGAGGTGGGTTTTGAAGAATGCATGAAACTGTAGTGACGTGAGCACAGCGAGGGTGACTGAGCACAACCTTCTCGTGAAGTTATCAGCCGAAGTGTAATTGACACTTTATATTGGTGAAGTAAAATAAACCAGGTTGGGGAGATGGGAGTGAGACGAACAACAGTCTCAGGAGATCCTGGGAGACACTACGGTGCACAGTGTGCCCCACAGGAGTGGGATGGTTTAGAACCAGAAAAACAGAATGGAAAACTTTTACGGTCAAGAACGGGAGAAGGCATAAGGTCTTAGAAGTTCCCCTTTCTTTTCTCTCTCACTCACTCATTCATTCTTTTCTTCACAGTTTGAATTAGTTTCAACAACATTTTAAAGGGTCCTTTTCATACTCAATTTTGGAGGGTGTAAGGGTGCTGGGTGGCTCAGTCAGTTAAGCTACCAACTTTTGATTTAGGCTCAGGTAATGATCTCCGAGTCCTGAGATCAAGCCCCACATCAGGCTCACACTGGGTGTGGAGGCTACTTAATATTCTCTCTCTCCCTCTGGCCCTCCCCCTCCTGCTCTTACTGGCTCTCTTCTGAAGAGTAAATAAGTAAGTAAGTAAATAAATAAGTAAATAAATTTGGAGGGTCTAATATTGCCATTTTCTCTGAAAATACATTTAATCCTAAAAATAACTAATAAAATTTTAAAACTCCCAAATCAACTCATTTGCACCGGCCTAGATCAAGTTTTGGGTCTCAGGATTCAAGATATCAAATATCCTTAATTTTGACAAAAAACAGAATTATACATGTGACGTGTAACAAAATCTATTCAGGGTGCTAAATGAAATCATCGGGCACGTTTTCTCTTCCTTAAAAAGCTCTGAGAATTAACAGAAGTCAAACAAAGCTATACTCACAGAGCAAAGGAAAGATAATATTCTGCAGTATCAGTTATATGTCTTATCTCTGCTACAGACACTTTGCCATTTGCTTTCCTTTGCCCAGAGCCAAATTACTGAAAGCATAAAAAATGCACTAAAAAAGGAAGTCCTTTCCTTGATGAAAATTTTGTATGTATTTAGAAATATAAGGCACAGATATATGTCATCTTACCAAGGTTCTTAATTTACAGTAAAATATGAACATAGACAAAACATTAGGTTGATGACTGTCAGGAACAAGACCCCTATTTGTTGTGTCTGACCTCAACCAGGATGAAAATGGAACACGCTAAAGTTGTTTCATCTTATGCGCTTCATCACTCTTTTCCACAGAGGAGAGCATTGAGAATATTTTAATAGATTGTCTGAAAATAGCGAGGTACTGAAAAGTGATCCTTTTTAGGAAAAACAGAGCCACGCCTGTATTTAAGTTTAGAAGGAGAATCCTTTCCTGTGCTGCTCTGGACACAGACATAAATGCTATCGGAGGGATCTCTCCTGGGAGCCCATCTTTTCAATGGTGGCTCTGCTCTGCATCATCCCTTAACTCGATCGGGACTGGTGTAGTGTGCTTTCTAAGCTAGCACATGGTTACAGATTTAAGCAAATTATTTTTAGAATGATTTTCCAGTTGAGTGCTATCTATTTACTTTCACCAGATATACTTTATTTAAACGTTGTCTGAAACTCTCACAAAAAGGAAATGCATTTGGAAAAATATTTGGTAAATTATTTTAAAGAAAACACTTAAATTTTGAATTGTGCTGTCTTGCTAATGTTTTGTAATCGTTATAGTCTACCAAACTATAGAAATAGAAACAAGCAAAGATGACTAGGGATTATGAAATATTTTTGTCTTTGCCAATGGTTTTATAATATACATAAATCAGCTAATAAAGTGTCTGATCATTAACAAACTACTCAATAAGTGTCTTGCCCTTTCTTCTCTTTTAATTCCTTCAAGTGGTTAACACATTTTGTATATTGATACAAAGAATTTATTAAATGAGCAGAGGAGGGAAAGCTTATTCTTAACTACAAAGTATTATTCAAATTTAGCAATTGTTGCTATTGCTACTAAAAATAAATCAGACTAAGAAGAATTTTATACATATGTTCTTTTTCCATGATTGGCAAACAACATGGAGTCACTCTAGCTTTAAGTGAAACACAAACAAGTAAACATTGTGCCAACTTAATTAAGGCAAGATTACAAACTGGCAAAATCATTACAGAGTTTGAGGAAGGGTCAATGTGTATATTATCACAAATTTTAAATTCGGCATTATAGTTTCGAATTCTTTGTATTCAATATTGGTAAAATGAATTCAAGTAGTAGCTCTTGTCCTATTTGTTGTCATGAGTAAATTTTTTGTCACAATTTGTAATAATTTGAAATCCTTAGCCTATGAAAAGCTAAATAGATTATTTTTTTTTAAAGATTTAATTTATTTATTTGAAAGAGAGAGAGATCACAAGTAGGCAGGGAGGCAGGCAGAGAGAGAGGAGGAAGCAGGCTCCCTGCTAAGCAGAGAGCCAGCTAAATAGATTATAAAGCTGAGGAAATACATACTATTCTTTTTTCTTGGGACGCTTTTTCCCTGTCTGCGTTCTGCAACTAGTAAACTTAGTTGAACATTCTGGTCAAATGAGAACTCATTGGTGGAACATTTAGGAATGTTCTAGGCCAAATTGTTCACTCCATGCTCTGTGATCCTTCTGCCTTTTAATTATCCTGAGTAAACTGGGATGTTCAGAGCAGGAATTGGCTTGCTTACTCCATTTCTGCATTCCCAGAAGTTAAAATAGGAGTCCGACTTTTAAGTTCTCCTGTTTACAACAGCTTGTTTCCCAGAGGTGTGTGTAGATTTGTGGTAAAAGAATATAATCACTTAGGCTACGGCCTTAGAGTGGTAGATTTTACTGAAGCTATTTGATAATTTGGGGCATTTTTAAAAATATAGCTCATTTAGAAAATAATACATCGAACCTAGTTTTTCAGAATATACAAATACTAAGAATGAGCCAATATATAACATAATAATAGCTTTAAAAAATCATACTATTTTCTTATGCCTTCTTTCCCCTCATGCTATTTAACAATGTTGTTATTTCCATAATAGTAATAAATATAAGAATTATTAAACATCAAGTTTTTACAGTATCTATAAAATAATGAAAATGTCCCACAGGGTTGTGCATGGATTAAATATTTTAGAGTTTGCAGAATTCTATAAAGATTTCCATTTAACTCCATAAACAAAATGCATCCTATATCAACTGTTTCAATCTTAATATTGTAGTTACTTTACCAACCTAAAAATATCACCAACAATTTAATAAATATTATTGTCTCTGAATCTGAATATTACTCCACTCCTTTGTAGGATGAGGTAAGTACAATTTTTAAACATAGAAATTAATCATGCTTCGCTAAGACTCATATGCTGAAAATATATGACGTATTTACCTGAGAGGTAAGTATGTGTACTAGAGTCACTCCAAAGACATCTTAATAAAACAAAATCAAAACATCAAAAATAAAGAGACCACGTTTAAAATTTAGAGCACTGGAGGAAAGAATTAAATTTTTAAGTGCTAGATCAAGAACACACGAGAATAAAGTTTTAACAGGAATAAAAGTCATACTATTCAGGGGTGCCAGAGTGGCTCAGTCAGTTAAGTGTCTGCTCTCTCTCTCTCTCTCAAATAAATAAATAAAACCTTAAAAAAAAGTCATACTATTCATTGCATTCAGTTTGTGAAATATCCCCAAGTTCAACATGCTAGGCTTGATGGCAGATGGCTGGAGAGTTGCTTTTTTTTTTTTTTCTCACAAATGGCAATGTAGTCGACATTGCCTCAGGCAATGGTCCAGCATGTACAGGAGAAATTATAAAGCACCTGAGAGGGACATTTGATCTTCATTCCCATTTTTTACATATTATGTACACATGTTGGGTAATTTTAGAACAAGCTCTCTGTACAGTAGCACCACAACTTTTTAAACCAGATTAATGATTTGTTGTGGGGGCTGCCCCGTGCATCATAAGATGTTTAGTAGCACCCCTGGCCTTTACCCACTAGGTAACATTAGTACCCCTCCATTTGGGACAGCCCAAAATCTCTCCAGATAATGCCAAATATCCCCTAGCAGCAAAATTATCCCTGTTTGAAAACTACTGCTTTAGACGGTATGTGACGAGCTTTACTTAGCAAGGGAAAATAATTCAGATGAGGTCCAGGATTTACCCAGGATTTTATGTAGACTAAGTGGAATGAACTTTTTCTTTTTCTTTTTTTTCGTTACTATTTAAACCCCTTCTACGGATATTTTTATTTCTGTTCTAGTCAAGTAAAGGCAAAGTTCATCAGAGCTAATTTTGATACCTGGCTTTTAGTAAATATAACAGTATCCCTTTGAGATGTTGCCCTCTATTTTTAACTTTTTTATGTTTTCATGCTTTTTTTATTATTTTATTTTATTTTCTCCTTTCTTCTTACCTTTTTTCCTTTTTTGAAAAGGGGATAACTTCCTATTGCTAATGAAACTTTAATTAAGCACCAATTTCTTTATCAAACGGAGGTATCTATGACCAAAAAGTTTAGTAAGAAACACTATCAATGGCTACAAAAACATTAATGTCATTGACATAGTGAGACACTGGAAACAAGTCCCTGAGGGCCCAATTTGGTTCTGATATATGGGTGAAAGAAGAACCCATACATTTTAATAAAGCCTTACTTCACAGTAAGGCTGTCTGCCTTCGGGTTGAATATCTATATATCTGAGACTATCAAAATAAAATAAAATGGATCTATAAGAGTCTGACTCACTACATTTCCTACAAGTCATCCACTGTAGAATTTATTCATGCTTCTGCTCCTGGTTGATCACAAAAATTCCTTTTCCCCCTACTCCCCACCCCAATAAATTCAAGCTTATATTGTTTGACTTCTTTTTTATTTTTCAGGTCCAGAAATTGCTTTCTCAGTTATATATGTGTAAAACATTTTGAAACTTTAGATGCTTTTCAAATAACTGCCAAACACATCCTTCAGTGGGCTACCCAAAGATTTGGAGTGATCATTTGGCATACTTCTTTCCTGCCACAGTAAAACTATTCAAATATAACTGTTATTAATGAGGTAAAATTTTGAAATCAGTTGACAATTTAGTTTGGTTAGTAAAATGCTACCAGGCACTTAGTACTCTAAAGCACGACTAGTTACTATGAAGATGATTTATGAAATGTATTTTTTACAATATACAAATACATTGTAAAACGAACGCATTTGCGTAAGGTGGTCTCTATATCCACATGTAAGCTCTCCAGATATTTATGCATTTGAGAAAAGTCTCCAATTGCCTGGAGCAAGCTCAGAATCACAACATATGGAGTATGTCTAAAACTTCAATTACAGAGAAACCTCCATAACAGAATCCGAAATTAATGCTTGTTCCCCATATTGAAAGTGGCAAACCAAGGATCAGTTCCTCTCAGTGCTGATGTCTCATTTATGTATAGCTCAGTAATTGGGGTGCAGGGGAATTTACAGTCACTCATTCCATCTGTTTAGTAGAAATCAGGAGTCTTGGTTTCTGGTCAAATTTTAGCGTACTGTTCAATTTAGCCAAGCTTCTTAACTTCTCTGTGCTGCTATCTTATTACTCATCAACTGAAGATCATGGGGAATATCTCTAACAGCTGGGCTGACCTATGAACCTTAGCTCCTTCAACTTTCAAATTTGTGTCTTAAACCTACATGCATATCAAGGTGCTGACGTTTTCAATGTTCATTATGTTGGACTCTTAAAGATGATCCTAAGTTTGGATCTACTTATCTATTGGATGTCATATCTGGATTTACTCCTATAGAATTCGCACAGAAAATTTAAAAGAGGAGAATGAAATGGTGCAAGTAAAGATACTAGGGAGTCTCTGGGCAGAGGCATTACATAATTGCTACACTCAAATCCAGGATTAGTTGAAGTAGTCCAAAACCTTGTTCACTTTGTCCAGAAATAGCAGTTGGAGTAAACTTATTCTCAAAAGATCCTGCAATTCAGTTTTCTAAGCTTAATGAATTTAGACAGTTCAAATGAGACATTTGGCTAAAAGCCTGAATTTTTCAGGCACTCAACTAAAGTCAGCTCTTTCATTATGGGTTAGGGGGTTTCAAGTCTTGATTTCTAAAGAAAAGGAGTATATAATTGCTAAACTCTCTGGACATTAAGGCATAATATCTCATATCTGCCCCAACTTTTCTCTAATTATATATACAAATCTCTCCCTGCTGATTTCATAAATGCTTAGCTGATCCACAGTTCACATTGCCTGCCCGTGAGCTCTGTCAGGTCATACTTAGAGTGACAAAGGACTTTGGAGAGTTTATCTTAGTAAACCCTAAGTAATTGAGTGTTTAACCTGAAAGCAAATATTGGCTTCTCAGGTTAAAAGTGGAACCATAGAGATAAATCATTTGACTCAAGGATTTAGCATCTATCTATTGTCAGGGACTGAACTTCTTTCACTGTAGACAACGGTAGAAAACAAGGTGAAGGGCAAGCCAGGAAGACTCCCAGGGGAAGCATCTGTTCTAATCCCCAGTAGTTCAAATCTAAAAGCCATTGAGAGAATTGTTCCAGCAGATGTTGATTGCCACAAGAGATCAGAGACAGATGATCTTTTAGGTAGCAAAAGCCTATCCCTTGAACTTTTGAAATGTTTCAACATTATGTGAAATGCTTAAGAATTTCTTAAAATACAGGAAAATCTTCACCTTGCATTCTAAGTTACTCTATCGCTACCCAGGTAATGCAATACAAATAAATAACTTTTCTGTTACTTTCTGTTAGTTTCAAATTAAGTCATCTGATGTATAATGTCTATTTTCAACAAAAACAATGCAAACATTTACAGATAAGGCTGAAGATATTTCAGAGTTCAGTGAGGTTTTAAATGCTAAACTTTTGTGTTTTATACATACTCAACCCTACTTTTTTTAAAGATTAAAGAAATTCATTTGAAAGTGTGTATTTTTAGCACTCTGAACACAGTTTTCCAAAGAAGCAATGTTATAAGTAAATAAATCAGAAAGATCTAGTCAGTATGTAATTGCAATAAAAAGAATAGAAACAGAAATATTAGGTTCATTCTAGTAAGTAAATAAAAAAGTGCAAAACTTGAGTGAGCTTAATTTAATATTGATGATTGAGAAATAAGGAAAGATGAAATGATAGATTGAGAATCTCATGAATATCCAAAAAGACAATTCTGACTGGACATCATGGCAATGGTTCCCTTATAGGTTTATGTTTAGTAAATAACAGCTTGAACTAGGGGGCAATTCCAGAGCAGTGGACAGCAAATGAAAAAGGAAAAAGGTTATGGGACTGTATTTGAACCATGACATATAGAATTACAGTTGAAAAGGGGTGATAGGATAGAAATGAGTCAAATTATTAGCCATTCCAGACATCCAGTGGTAATCCTGACTTAGGACGTCAAGACTGCGGTACTTCCCAATGCCAAAGGAATCTGGGGCTGGTCAATGGCTTCAGGGCACTGCGAAAAGCTTCAGGCAACATGTCATCACATATTTGAAAATGTGGGATATTCACAGTGAACTGGAAATAATATCAGAAGTGATTTTTACTAAGCTTCCAGGCTCACCAACATTATAGACTAGACCAGTCACTATGAGCCTGATGTTTAGTCTGAGTTAAATCATTAATCTGACTACTTAATTTGTCTTTTTGCAAAGTGAGCCTGTTGGAATTAGAACAATGATTAAAATTGATTTATTAAATTGAAAAGATTGTTAAAGCAAAATAAATCTGGTTAATTAACTTTGATATTTATATTATTTTTTTCGTCCACTCTCACCAATTCACTGCTCTAATGTCATTTTATCACGGAAACTCTCGTAATCTTCCCCACTGAAATAAGATCCTCCCACACTACCTACTTTCTTCATCTTACTTCTCCTTGCTATACCTTTACTTGCTTCTTTATTACCTGAATTCCCACTCTAGAATGTCAACTCATAAGGTCAGGGCTTTGTTTTATTTACTGCCCTAGAACAGTGTCTGGTATATCATAGGCACTCAAATATTGAATGAATGATGCACTTTAGAGAACATTTTTCCTGCTAGAGACTGTGTAATATTTTACATACAACCTCCGTACTACTATGTTCCACTCTAAAATTATAGCTGTGATTTTTTTCCCCACATAAATCTGGATAGATTATTTTCACGTGTTAAAATGTTTATGGTATCTATCTCTCTGAATTGGGTGGCTAGAAAGTACTAGATCGCTCATTAAATATTGATGCAACATTGACAACTGAGATTACGAAGTCTTCTAGCATTTTCTGATTTTTGAATATATGGCTTTACTTTGTGAAGTTCCATGAAGCATATCCATACTGATTGATCCTAAGAGAGTAGGGAATAAATTCATGATTGACATTATTTATTATGGTTCAAAACTTAAAATATATGAAGGCCACTGATTAGATATTTATGTGTTACTTTTTTTTTATTTATGTGTAAAGGACATAAGATATATGTTACTTATCAAAATAATATAATTTTCTTTTTATATCACACCGATTCTTGGTATTCCTAGTTTTTAGTCCTTGACTACAGAATAAAGGCTCATGTTCTCTATTATTTATGTCCTTAGAATGGAGATATCCTGAAGAGGAGCATTTAACTACTTAGCTTTTAACTACTTGCATTAGCCACTTTTTTTTTCTTTCTTATCTTGCAAATGAAGTTAGGTAAAGTAACTGTAGTAGAATATTTCTGGCATCAAGCTGGCAGAATTACAGAGAAAAAAATCAAATAAATTATTATGCAAAATAAGATTTCTTTCTCCTTCACTTAACACGCAATGCCTGTGATAACTTTTCAGTTGCTTTTATCTTCTAAAAATTAAATAGATGTTAATCGGCTATAAATGTAATGAAAGGGAGAAACTTTTTTTTTAAGATTTTATTTATTTATTTGACAGAGAGAGAGATCATAAGTAGGCAGAGAGGCAGGCAGAGAGAGAGGGGCTGGGAAGCAGGCTCCCTGCTGAGCAGAGAGCCCCATGCAGGGCTCTATCCCAGGACCCTGAGATCATGACCTGAGCTGAAGGCAGAGGTTTTAACCCACTGAGCCACCCAGGCACCCCAAAGGGAGAAACTTCTTATCCGATATAAAAAAATCTAACTGCAGGGGTGCCTGGGTGGTTCAGGCAGTTAAGTGTCTGCCTTCAGCTCAGGTCATGATCCCAGAGTCCTGGGCCCACTGTTGGGCTCCCTGCTTTGTGAGTCTGCTTCTCCTTCTGCCTGCTGCTCCCCCTGCTGGATCTCTCTCTCTCTCTCTCTCTTTCAAATAAAGAAATGAAATCTTAAAAAAAAAAAATCTAACTGCTAACGACTCAATATGCATCTTCAGAACAGAAATAAGAAGAAAAAAAATTGAAAAATGAAGAATATAACCAAGAACAAATCATCTGGCTCTCTCAAATTTCCCAAATCGGTTTATGTGGTAATTATATCCCTAAAATGAATTTGAGGGCTTGAGAATTGGATTGGTTTTATATAATACAGCATATAAATTAGATAAAAGCCTATATTTTCCCTAACTTGATCTTGTTAAACAGTAAATTGAGCACCATCATGGTGGAATTTTGGATCCCATCTATTTGAACATATGAATATAAGAATGTTCATATGCATAGATGCATGCATGCACATAAAAAATGCTAACCGTTTAAAATGAAATTTCATAAGGAAAAAAACTAAAAAATAATTTAGTAGTAAACAGTCTTTACCTATAATTTCATGGTTCTCTTAAAATTAAATGAATTGGTAGTTCAGCACCAAAAAAAAAAAAAAAAAAATAGGCAATGTGCCATAACTGTGCTCTGAATTCACATGATGGGAAACTGAAGAGAGGCAATTCATTTTTTGTTTGTTTTTCTCAACAACAAAAAGTTTATGATGGTTTAAGTTTGCAGAGCTAACTGCTCCATCCCCAATAAAATCCAAAGCCTCTCAAGATGATTTGCAGCTTTTGTATGCAGCTGCTGTTACACATTCCAGGCCTTTCTGGATATGATATATATGATATAGCATGTTTATATATATTAAGTATATAATATATATAATATGATATAGCATGATAATCATGCTATATCATATTAATACTATAAGTCAAGGCTTTATATCACTTGATAAAAACTAAAACATTCATTTAGTTTTTAAGGTACATTTTCCTTGACATAGTACCCATAATAGTGGTTCTCAAAGTGTCATCCATGCATTTCTGGGGGTCCCTCAAGAACATTTCAGAGGGTCCACAAGATTGCACGACTGCCATAATAACACTAAAACACTACACCTTTCTTACTCTCAAATCCCATGTGTACAGTGGAATTTTACAAAGGTTACAGGATGCATAGTCACATCATATAATGGAAAGTGTCAATGTTTGGAATTTCCGCATAACTCAGTAGTGAGAAATGAGAAGAAATAACTGTGAGTATTGAAAAAAATTCTGATTTCCTACTCAATACCCTTATAAAAAAGAGAAAACATACAAAAGTGTATACTATGATCTGAGCTGACCCTCTTATCTCAAGGAATCCTGTTGAGACATAAGGCAGGAAAACCTGTGATACACTTAAGATATTGTTAAAGCACCATAGGAAAACGTCTGGTAAAGTGTTTCAAGTTTCAATGCTCAATGTCTCCTCAACTCCTCAGGTGTTCCCTCCAGTTAAAAAAAAAGTACATACGGAATTAGTTGATATAAATTCTGTTCCACTCTTCTACCTTGCCTGTTGATCACAAAGATGTTTTTAAAATGAGATCAGCAGACATCCCATATTCATTCAGCAGTATTGAATCAAATCCCTCTCATGATTCCTTAGTGCAATTACCCTCTACATAAAGGCAGGAACTTTACGAGGAGGAATCAGGGAACAGGCTTAATGCGTTGAGGCACTGAATGCTAATTTTTGAATCTGAGTGACTCTAGGTGATATGTGTTAAGTGTGACTAAAGTAATGTGGCTAGCTTTTTAAAGCAGATTCACCAGAAAGTGTTTATACAACAAGAATGCTATGGCACACTCTTTTAAATGGTAAACTTGTTTTTCTGAAGTAACCATAATTTATAGGATTGCTTAATCAAATAAAGAAAGTGAATGTCTAAGCTGAAAAGTACTGGTTTTGGTTTAAAAAAAAAAACCCTAGACTTTATTATATAACAATGTACTAGCTTTTCTTATTTATTAACTATAAGTTTATTGAGACCAGAGATTTTATCTCAGGCAAGTATGTTTCCCAAAGTACTATATGTTTAAATAATTTTGAATGATGATATCCTTTACAATTCAATTTTGAGGATAATTTCAAAAGAGGATTTCTCAAAACATTTTGTACAATAGCAGTGTTCCTATAATATGTACAAATTCCCAAGAATTAGTATGGCAACACTCATTTAATTGTTTCAGTGTGTTTGCTTAAAAAACAAAAGAGCAGTCCTATTACTTTAAAGCATACCTCATAGTTTAGGGTAAATTATAAAATTGTTGTACCAAACAAGGAGATTACAGGAGATTAAATTAAAGATTTCTAAATTATTCTAGAAATGCAGATGCAAATTACAGCTTCTCAGAAGGAAGTTTGGACCCCCACAGATATTTTGAGAAGTTTTGAGAAAATACAAGGATGAACATTGAGTAATTCTGAACAGCTGTTTATTGTCAGTTAATGAGCCATTTGGTTGGTGTAGTTTTTAAGAATCTTCTGAGAATAAAAAGTGCAGAGAGCCTGTCGCATTTTTATTTCACGAATGATAATGAGGAATTTTGACAGAGCAACGTCTTTTTTTTTTTCCCTACTAGGATCAAGAAATGATCTTCTGTACCCCTGGTCCTTACAAAGTAACAATCAGTACAAATGAAGCTATGAAAGTTAATCCAATATATTCTCCAGAAAGCAGATGATCCAGATTTGGATGAATCTTCCAAGTTCCTACAAAAAAAATCATGCCTTAGAGTATCCTGGAAATCAAGACTAATATTGAAAAAAAACTGCTCTAGTTTAAAAATGAGATACGGCACAGAACCTGACTAAATTACCAGAAATCTAATACGTCAAATAAAGGCCTCTTAGTTAAGTATTTTTTATTAAAACTGGAAGTATTTCTTATACATATATAGTATATATATACTACATATATATAGTGATTGCTGTAACAAGGACAATGTCTGCAAGAATGATACTTTCCGTGCAGTGTGTTAAAAGCTCAATAGTAGCAGAAGGTTATGAAGGATATCTTTAGAATGCAGAGTAGCAGTGAGCAGAATAAAAAACATTCCTTGAAACTATAAATATATTATCATCTGTTGCATATGTTTTCTCCTGGGATGATAATTTATAGTTATAAAAATGATGCTTTGCTGCAGAATGTTGGCTAATTTTTCTGGAGATGAGAGAAGGAACAAAAGGGACATTAAAACCACTATCCACATATTTACCCATGTTTTGCAATTTCTTCAAGTTTTCAAAGCTTTATAGTCATAGTCACTGTTATAAATTTAATTCAACTAGCTGTTAGATATAAAATTTTATTTTATTTGTCTTGCTCTCAATCTAGTGAACTGTATTCCCAAGAGCAGCAACATTTTTGTGAAGGACACATCTTAAGAAATACTAAGATGTACAAACAGTGAATCCACTACAGAGTCTAGTTGAAAATGGGAAATGCAAAAGAGAGTGTAACGTATAAAGGCATCAGGAGAGTTCCAACTTCTGTATCAACTCATCTAGGAATATCTCCGGGACACTGTGCTTCTGAATTTCTGGTTCTATCTCTGTGGCTTTATTTGTAGATGAAACTCAGTCTGGCGAATTGGACTCTTTCTCAGAATGTGAGATAAATGCCACATGACACACTTGGTCATTGATAATAGATCTGTTGAAATTGATGATTTTAGGAAAGAATGAGCTTATTTAAAAAATTAAGAATAACTTCCTATTTTTTAAAGATTGTATTTATTTGACAGAGAGAGAAAGAAGAGAGAGAGAGAGCAAGCACAAGCAACAGGGGCAGCAGAGGGAGAGGGAGAAGGCTCCCCACTGAGCAGGGAGCCTGATGCGGGGCCCCGCCCCAGGACCCTGGGATAATGACCTAAGCTGAAGGCAGACACTTAACCAATGGAGCCACCACCCAGGCGCTCCAGTAATAACCTTTTAGAAACATGAAGAAAACAGCAGAAGCTGACATTTAAAAACTCCCCATTCTCTTGGCTGGTGTATGGGGGAAGAGCCTCCTTTATATGTTGCCACTAGAAGTAAAATTCTATAACAAATTATATGGAAAACAATTGGGCAATTCATATATGAAAATCATGCACATATCTGTATGCATTTTGACTCAACAATTTTAATTCCAGAAATTTATTCTGAGGAAATGATCATGGCCAGACATTAACCATTTATCAGGATTATATCAAAGTAATGCTAAGAATATCAAAACTCTGAAATTTGCCTAATTAATAGTGCATTGGACAAATAAGTAACGTATATGAATAAAGTGGAATACGATACATTATTTAATGAAATGTTAGAATTCATCATTTAGAAAATTTTACATTTTATATTTTAAGTTAAAATAGATTACAAAACAACAATGAGTTTGTAAAAGAAGAAAATACTGGATTGATAAGTGGATACCATTTTATATATCAGTAATTTTATACTCCATTTTGTAAGTATATACATAGTTGGTAATTACAATTGGTTACCTTTGGTAGTATCATTAATAATGATCATTATATCTTTATTTTCTAAAATTGTCTGCCATGAAAAAAGAATTCTATGAAGAAATGTCTTTTCAAAGAAATCTGCCAATAAATATATGAAGAAATAATCAAATGCATTTTGAATCAAATTAATAAAATTAAATCAATTAGATACAATTTGTCAAAACTAAAAAAATACAAAAAATGATAATATCTATTTTTATCAGTATGTAGTTAAGTACGCTTTTAAAATGGGCACAGAAAATCCACTTTTGACACAGAAAATCCACTTTTAAGGTTATATCATAGGGAAATCATCAGACTCATATAATTATGAATGCAGATGGATCATTTACACATTTGTATAAAATATTGAAAAGCTAGCATTTGACAAAGTACAACATCCATGCATGATAAAAACCCTCTGCAAAGCAGGTTTAGAGAGAACATACCTCAACATAACAAAGGCCTAATATGAAAATCCCACAGACAACAGCATACTTAATGGTGAAAAACTGAGAGCTTTTCTCCTAAGGTCAGGAACTAGTGGACAAGGATGTCCACTCTCACTGCTTTAATAGAACATAGTATCAGAAGCAATTAGACAACATAAAGAAATAAAAGGCATCCAAATAAGAAGTAAACTCTCACTATTTACAGATGGCATGGGGCTATATATAGAAAACCCAAAAGACTCCACCAAAGAACTACTGGAACTGATAAATGAATTCAGTAAAGTCACGGGATACAAAATCAACGTACATATACCATACTATATACTAGTAATGAAACGGCAGAAAGAGAAATTAAGAAAACAATTGCATTTACTACTGCACCAAAAACAATAACATATCTAGGAATAAACTTAACCAGAGAGGTGGAAGACCTGTGCTCTGGAAACTAGAAAGCACAGATGAAAGAAATTCAAGATGATGTAAAGAAATAAAAGATATTCCATGCTTATGGATTGAGAGTACAAATATTGTTAAAATGTCCATACTACCCAAAGCAATCTACACACTTAATGCAATCTCCATCAAAATACCAACATCATTTTTCACAGAACTAGAACAAACAATCCTAAAACTTGTATGGAATCACAAAAGACCCCAATAGTCAAAACGATCTAGAAAAAAAAAAAAATGGAGGTATCACAATTCCAGATGTCGAGTTATATTACAAAGCAATAGTAAATAAAATGGTATGGTAGTGGTATAAAAATAGACATATAGATCAAAAATAGACATATAGAATAGAACAGAAAACCCAGAAATAAACTCACAATCATACAGTCAATTAATCTTTGACAAAGGAGAGATGAATATAAATAGGAAAATGATAGTCTCTTCAACAAATGGTGTTGAGAAAACTGGACAGCCACATGCAAAAGAATGAAACTGAAAAACATTCTTTCATCATACAGAAAAATAAACTCAAAATGGATTAGAGAACTAAATGTAAGACCTGGAATCATAAAAATCCTTTAAGAGAGCACAGGTAGTAATCTCTCTGACATCAGCCTTAGTAGCATCTTTCTAGATATGTCTCCCAAGATGAGAAATAAAAGCAAAAATAAACTGTTAGGACTACATCAAAATAAAAAGTTTCTGCACAATGAAGAAAACAATTAACAAAACTAAAAGACAACCTAATGAATAGAAGATATTTGCAAATGACATATCCCATAAGGGGTTAGTGTTCAAAATATATAAGGAAGTAATACAATTTAAGACGAAAAAACAAATAATCCAGTTAAAAATGGGCAGAAGACATGAACAGACATTTCTTCAAAGAAGACATACAGATGGCCACCAGACACATGAAAAGATCTTCAACATCACTAATCATTAGGGAAATGCAAATCAAAACTAAAATGAGATACCACCCCACACTTGTCAGAATGGCTAAAAGTAACAACACAAGAAACAAGTATTGGCAAGGATGCAAAGAAAAAGGAACCCTCTTACACAGTTGGTGGGAATGCAAACTGGCACATTCACTGTGGAAAACAGTATGGAGGTTCCTCAAAAAAACAAAAAATAGAACTACCCTATGATCCAGTAATCATACTATTGGGTATTTACCCCCAAAATACAAAACACTAATTCAAAGGGATACATGCACCCCTATGCTTATTGTAGCATTATTTACAATAGTCAAATTGTGGAAGCAGCCCAAATATCCAATGATAGATGAATGGATAAGGAAGAAGTGGTATATCACACACACATACACACACGCACACGCAAAGGAATATCATTCAGCCATAAAATGAGTGAAATCTTGCCATTTGCAACATCAGGGATAGAATTAGAGAGTACAATGTTAAGTGAAATTAATCAGTCAGAGAAAGACAAATACCGTATGATCTCACTCATATGTGAAATTCAAGGAATAAAACAAGCAAAGGAAAAAAAAGAGAGACGGATAGTAACAAATCAAGAAACAGACTCTTAACTATAGAGAACAAACTGATGGTTACAAGAGGGTACCTGGGTGGGGAGATGGGGATTAAAGAGTACACTTATCATGATGAAAAAAAATTTAAAATAATAGAATAAAATGATAAAAATGAAAAAAACTAGAAATAATAATTTGACCAATAATTAGGGGTTGATTTTAAAAAATGGTACAACCAGCTAGTAGAATAGATAGAACTGCTAAAAATGAAAACTTGAAGATTATTTATTGACAGCTAAATATATTCAGCAGGCACATTGCTAAGAGAAAAGTAGGCTATACAGTGATATTATGAATAACCCTATTTTAATTATGTATTCATGCATAGGTGTGTATAATAAGGAGGCAGAAAAAATCTGGAAGAACTGACAAAGTTACAAATGTTCTCTGTGGGTGGCACAATTATGGATGACTTTTCTCCTTTTTATTGCTTTGTTTTGAAACTTTTATAATGTGAGCATGTGTTGCATAGGTAAACATGAGTTTTAAAATGCTTTAAAATTATATCTAGTTGGATGGAGGTGATAAGAATTTATCCAGTCTGTTTACTAAAAGTGGCTCAACCAGATGCAAAAATGGGTAAATATAAAAATCCCAAGACTTCGGACATGAGAGAACCATGCTGCTTTTGTGGGCGACACATTAAACCGATGTATGACATTTCAGAATTACCATCATTACCTACCTTATAAACAGTGACCATCTATTTTCCCAGAAGAGGTAACAGTAGTTTAATGTTAAAGGATACATTTCCTTCAGGGGATGATATAATTGACAAAGCATTGAGAGACATGATTTCTAGTTATTTGCAAGTCCACATAACACAAGGTGGAAAACAAAGATAAAAAGGACAAAAAGAAAAAGAAAAAGTGACTCACTCTTGTTGTATAAGCAGCTTCGGGATCATCCTCTAGAACACGTGAAAGTCCAAAATCAGAAACCTTACACACCAAATTACTGTTGATCAAAATGTTACGAGCAGCAAGGTCCCGGTGAACATAACCCATATCTGAGAGGTACTTCATGCCAGATGCTATCCCTCGAAGCATCCCCACTAGCTGGATGACCGTAAACTGGGCATCGTGTTTCTGAGAAGTATTTCAAATACACAGTTAAGATGTGTTGCTCTTCCTTAAAGATATATCTTGGTTAAAATCTCACACATTGAACTGTAAAAAGACTGACTATATACATTTTAGTTCTAAGCACTCCAACCTAACAAGATGTGTGAATAAATAGATACAAGGCTAAAACAAAATAGCACAGTAGCTGCATTACTGAATACTTCATTACAAGGAATATCCTAATATTCTGACTTCAGGTTCAAAACTAGATCTTTCCTGGTCTTTTTGTGACTTACAAACCCCTCAGAAATTTTAAGCTCAAGAACAACAAAATGAAATGAATCCTGTGGCTATTTTAGTTTTATATATTTATTTGATTGAATGTCCATTCTTCCTTCTGGTTTTTCAGATGTTTTATTAATTGCTTCAAAGAAGGTGGATGTTACATGTTTAAATTATCATCATAAATAAATAATTCAGAATTAGTCAAAAATATTTACTGAATATTCACTTTCTACTCAATCTTGACTTATAGGTCATAAAATGGAAAACAATAAAACACAAAGTCAGAGGTCTGTATTTAGAAAAGCTTCCAATGTACTTGAGTTAAAATAGAAATATATGATTTATATGACAAGTGGGTAAACAGATACACACATACGGATGTACATATGTGCATAAATGCATGTATAGATAGATATAAAATTCCATGTTTAGTTTTATCTACACAATAACAATGTAAAAGAATACTTATTATAATGGTTTTAATTATATGATATGAAAAGTACTTGTTTTTGAAATGCTTGGGAAAATAATTGCTGGTAAAATTTGTATTTGGTTCGTGAATAATAAAATAAATAATATCTCATTTATAGAAAGTTTAAAATTTTCCTCCATGAAAATAAATTATATTATGCTTCCTGTCTATCTATTTCTATTTTATAACACTGAAAGCATATTAAAGACAGACTATATGTCCTTTTTATCCCTTGCAATGATTGGTGATTGGCAGTGCGTTGTTCTCCATAAAACTTTCTCATTTCTTTGAACAAATATTTGCTGAAATAATTTTAAAAAATAAAATTTCTAAGTTTAAGTCATTAAAATATCTGTGGATGCATATATATCACCAAAATGATATCTCTGAATTGAGACTACTTTGGAGTTATAACACTTGCTTATTTTCTGAGACAAAAACTCCATGTGAGAGATAGATGGTCTTCTATCTAATAGCAGTCTGAGGTTACTTTAAATGAAGAAAAGAGAATATTCATCCTACATCAATCAATGTTATTGTCTTAATTTAGGCATCTTTATTAAAATTTTACTTTAACCAATGTGCATCTTGGCAGTACAAAAAGGCTGAAGAAGATTACACAAATTTGTTTTAAAAATATAAACCATTAACTTGGGATGCTGCAAGATAAAGATGCGATTTTAGTCTTCCTCTTACTATTTAGTACCCCCAAATTTAAGTTTTACTTTAAACTTTGTTATCTAATTATGGCAAAATATTAGAGGTTGCCTCTAACATTTTCAGCAATTCATTCCATATTTATGTATATATGTGTATAGAGAGAGGGATAAGAGATATGGATAGATAGGGATAAGAGATATATGAATATACATAAAATCTTCTACTTACACGTAAGAAACTGTCCAAGGAACCATTCTCCATGTATTCTGTGACAATCATAACTGGTTTACCTGGATATATGGTAAATAATAAATTAAACGTAATCACCAGCAGAGTTTAACAAATATCATGTCATGAACATATATAATACACTCTGATACACTGCTGAATTAAAAAATGTAAAATCTTTCCCTGTCTTCCCAACTTTGCAAAGCTGCAAATAAATATTCAGTAGAAATAAAACAAAAAGAAATTGAAGAAGATTGGTTTTCAGAACAAGGGCCTATAACTTAAGTATCTCGATTGGCTTATTTGGCATGGCTTTCTGTGTGCATAAAATATGCCCCCTTCTTTCTTAATTGAATCCTAGCTGATCTACAAAATCAAGTATTTCTGCCTTCCAGCCCAACATATAGCCAGGATTTCCATAATCATTTATACTTTCTACAGATATTTATAGAGCTTTGTACTAGGTGTTCCTTTTTATGCTGGTTAATCAGAACAAGTAAATCAAAGTCCTCTTATTCATGGATCCTATACGTGAACTTCATAAAACAATTAAGAAGAATAACTATAACTCTTAAAACTCTGTACTTGATTAACACATTAAAAATATAAAATCCATATTTAAAAGGAAAATAAAATTAAAATAGCTGTTGGCAGTAACTTATAATAACCATTATAGAAATATGTGGCCTTAAATACCATTAAACCTTTTGATGAACATTTAACTTTATTTATACAGCACTTATTATGTGCAAGAGGCTGTTTTAATCATTCTATATATGATAACTTATTAATTATTATCATTTCCATTTTACACATGAGAAAACTGAGATATATAGAGTGTAATCAACTTACTCAATGTCATGCAGCTAACAAATAATAAAGCCAAAAGCAGCAACTTGAATTCATTATGTGGTTACTTTTGGAAATGTATACTGAGGGAAACATTTAAAATATGAAAAGCATTAGATACAAGAGTGTTGAGTATACTGATATATATGTTTACAAATAGAATAAATGTTCAACTATATCATGATTCAAGCATCTGATGGGTATCAATTCCATGGATTATTCTGAATTAAAATGACAACTCTGAAGTCTGTAGCATTTTAGATAATTGTTACAATTTAACGTCATGTGAACAAAGCTGAAAATATAACTCTACATACATTATGATAACAACTTGGAAAATAAGTTATGCAAAATGGACAATTCAAAAAGAAAAAGGAATATGGAAAATGGATATTTTTGATATACAGAAAACACTAGTAAATTTCCTGCATAATTAGAATTATGTAACATTACATATTTATACATATATATTGCATACATACATTACACTACTTCATCTTCACATCATCTTGTGTTTTAATTATATATATCATTTCCATTTTATGATGTCCTCAACCGAAACCGTTGGGGATTTAAGAAACCTGCTGAGGTCACACAATTAGTTTCCAGTAGATCCCCAACACGGCTGTCTCTGATTTTAAAACCTACACTATTACTACACTATAATTCTCTTTCTTTATTCTTGGTAAAATACTGTTTTAAATATAATCCCATCATGTTACAAAAAGAAGGGAAATCACTTGTCTTCCATATCCAGAGGACCTGAATCCAGTCTTGACTGAGCACCGCTGAAAGACGTCCAGCAAATGGCTTTTTAACAAACATCGAAGCACCCCTCACTGTAGGGCACATTTAGGTTGCCCTCATATGTTCCTTCTATATTATGAAGTTTAGCTTGCCATTCCTTTTTTTTTAAGATTTTATTTATTTATTTGACAGAGAAGGACACAACAAGGGAGGGAACACAAGCAGGGGAAGAGGGAGAGGGAGAAGCAAGCTTCCTGCTGAGCCGGGAGCCCGATGTGGGGCTTGATCTCAGGACCCTGGGATCATGACCTGAGCTGAAGGCAGACACTTAACGACTGAGCCACCCAGGCACCCCAATTAGCTTGCCATTCTGATGATAGAAAATAGCTTTCCAGGGAGCATGGGTGGCTCAGTTGGTTAAGCGTCTGCCTTCGGCTCAGGTCATGATCTCAGGGTCTTGGGATGGAGTTCTATGTAGGTCTCCCTGCTGAATAGGGAGTCTGCTTCTCCTTCTCCCTCTGCCCCCCTCCTCTCCCTTAGCTCTCTCTCTTTCAGACACATAAATAAAATCTTAAAAAAAAAAAAAAGAAAATCACCTTCTTTACTTGCTTTTTCCTTTTATAGGTAAAAAATCTTAATTCACACTAGTTATGAAGTATATGTCTTGGTACTATGAAGGTTATACTTGCTATATTTACTATTTGGATGTATCCCAAAATATAAGTCTTATTTATTAAGAGGTAAGAAAAATTATTTAAACTTTATAATTTTCAGGTAATTTTTATATATGTAACAATCAATTGATATACCAATCTCTTTTCCATGAAAAGGTATTGATTTAGTTATATATTTTGGGTAACACATCATATATAACTAGGTAATCCGGAAATGTCTGAAAAGTCATTTAGCCAAAAGCTTAAGGCTCTAGAACTTGCTTCTTCAAAATTCTAATTAAGCTTTAGATTTAACAATATTCAGGAAGAAAGGTAAGATTCAACATTTCCTTGAAAACTTCTTTTTCTCCTGAACTGATCAATCCAATGCCTAAAAACTGGTCCCAGAGACTGATCTGAAATTAAAAGAATGGACGAGTGAACAAATGAATGAATGAATGAATGAATGAATGAATGAAATCCTTCATATGCATGTTCTCTATAAATCACTATAATTTTCTATGTTCTTGCCTTAATACCATTCTATGAAGAATAATATGCTAGCAAAATCCAATGCATACAGTAAGTATAGTCACAGATATTTTGCCTCATACAGCCAACTCTCAATTACAGTGGCCAGTTACCGTGTTTTCATACTACCCAGACCTTTGCTTATCACTCATTTCCTTCTGGCTCCCAGTCTTATGACCATTTCATTTCTTGTTAGCATGTCTAGTGGAATGTTTGGCAAGGGAAATAAAAGTAGCTGAAAAATCAAACCAGTCAATTAAGCCAAAACCCCATGACCATTCAGAAATCAGATCAGGCTGCATTTAGCTCTAAAATTTAGATATGTGTAAACACATCAGTTAAGATGGGAAAGTCTAAAAATATGCTTTACATTAAGTTCAAAGATTCAGCAAACCCAAATGTACAGACAAAGAATAAACAGAATCACAAATATCCTACCTTGGAAAGCCTTAATTTCTGTTTTATTTTTTTAGTATCTAAGTTTCTATTCTACCTTAGTTTCCCTTATGCTTTTGATTATAATAAATAAGGTTAAAGGAAAAGAAACTCTCTGCAATAGTGGTGAGAACTAGTTCTAACAGGTATTAAATATAGCTGGAAATTAGTTATAAAATATCAGTTCATCTGCATATGGATGCAATCTTTCTATCAAGGTTGCATGTTCTCATATGTATTTTGATTTAGAAGTGACATTCTCACTTTTTCAAGGGCCTATATTGTTAGCTGCCCTCAGAAATCCTAAAATACACCTGAATATCCATACTAAACTCAATAAAATTATTGTTGGATGACTGGCTGACATGAAACTCCATCAAAAATGAGCAAAACAAAATGTGCAGTGGAATTTTGCTTTTCTTCCTAAGTTGATTCATGAGTATAAATAAGATTATGATCTTTCATTACTAAAGGGTTCGGGGAAGTGAATCAGTCTGTTACAATCAGTTCATTTTCCAACTATCCCCGGTGGTTCAGATATATTATTAATCATTGAACCACTGTTTGATGACACAAGAAATGTGATTCACAATATATAAGAATTCCAGGTTCAACATTATGTATTTCATCACAGCCTTTCTAATCACATTTTCTATAAAAAGAAGGACAGGAAAATGTAATTAATATACAGCCATACATAGAGATTTTTCTTGCAATTACCAAATAAATGCTGGCTTTAGATTGAAATATTTTCATTCAAACATAAAAAGTATTTATCAATGATTAAAGTATTAAAAATTATTGGGGTGCCCGGCTGACTTAGTAGAGCATACAACTCTTCATCTTGAGGTTATAAGTTCGAACCCCACATTGAGTATATAGATTACTTAAAAAATTTTTTAAATTATTGGGGGGCACCCGGGTGGCTCAGTTGGTTAACAAACTGACTCAATTTCGGCTCAGGTCATGATTTCAGGGTCCTGGGATCAAGCCCCATGTGGGGCTCCCGACTCGGTGTGGTCTGCTTGAGCTTCTCATCCTCTCCTTCAGCCCCTCCCCCCACTCGTTCCTGCACTCTCTCTCTCTCAAATAAATAAATCTTTAAAACATTATTGAAATTTAATTCATTTTCAAAAGAAATGCTATTAATTCCTATTACCAGTAACTGGTAATATAGACATACTCTATGTCTCATTTCCAAAAAATTAAAACACACTCTAGTACATGAGTGTGGTATATAAAATCAAAACCTTTGAACTTACAAGCCGGCACTCATTATTAATATCATGCAATCAGATTCAGGATGGAAGAAAAAGAGCATACACAGCAGGAGGAAAACTGGAAAATAATTTGACAAATATGCTTCATTATTCCCAGGAAAAAAGACTAGAATCATCTTTGATTGGAAAGAAAATGTTTTGGTTTTAGATTTTCATGTGCTGTACCTAACTAACTGATTGGAAGATTCTGATAAGCTAACTTAGAGTATTTTTCTGTCGTTTACTATTAAATCATATAAAAATACAGGACAATATTTTCCAAATTCCATTTTAATGAAGACATTATTCATGTTAAGAATGATCCCTATTAGGATGCTTGGGCAGCTCAGTTGGTTAAGCATTAGACTCTTGATTTCAGCTCAGGTCATGATCTCAGGGTCATGAGATAGAACCATGTAGGGCTCCATGCTCAGTGTGGAGTCTGCTTGTCTCTCTCCCTACTCCTCTGCCCTTCTGCCAGGTCTCTCACTCTCTTAAATAAATAAAATCTTTTAAAAAAAATGACTCCTATTACGGCCACTGGTCTATGAATTAATGAGGTCTCTGAGGGCAGGGGCCAATTTCATGTTGTATGTAGTTCTAAAACCAGCACCTAGCAGAGTGCCAGTTGAAACTGATCACATGCCTATCATTTCCGGGTACCTAAGGATAATCTGTCTCTTCAAAATCAGGCTAAGAAACACATTCTCCAAGTCTTCCTTACCAACCATACTCCATCAATCTTAATACACTGAATGCTTTACATTCAGCTGACTTCACATTTTTAAAATTTATTTGTGCTTAATTCAAAACAAAATTTAATACTTTTAAAAACAAGAACAGTTGAAAAATACAGCATAGGCTATACAGCCAACAAGATACCATCCACTTAAAACTAATATATCATTGTATAACAACTATACTTAAAAAAAAAGACAAGAATGATATTTCTACTCCTCCTTATTCTATTTGTAAAATAAGTGCAATAACAATTAATAAATATGTAATCTGAATATGCTCAGTTTGATTTTGCAAGGACAGCTTGAATTTTTTTTCCCTTTTCAAGCTCTCTACCTTTTATTTATTTTCTTGTCTAATTGCAAAAATTAAGACCTTATGTATAATAATGAATTGATAATAGCAGGATTCTCATTTCTACTTTAAGATAACTGCTTTTCATGTTTTACTACTGAATACAATGTTGTAGGTTTTTTGTTTTGTTTCATTTTGTGGCTTTTACATACATTTATCAGACATACATATTTTCTGTGTAGGATGTGCTAAGAAAAAATTTTAAAGTAAAATGTTTATTTTCTGTATCCATTAAGATTGACTTTTTCTTTTCTATCAATATTGTGAATTTCTAGAATGATTAAATAGTAAACCAACTTTGCATTCTTGGAATAAACTAAAGATGAGCATTATATAGTATCTTTTTTGATAAAATTATTAGCTATGGCTTTATAATTATTCCAGTATTATTGAATTTTTGTTCATGCATTACAGTTTTTTTTCCCCTCTGAATATATTCTTGTATGATTTGGTATCAAGATATCCTCAGCCTCATGAGTTAGGGATGTTTCTTTTTCTCACTTTTTGCAAGAATTTGTGTATGATTAGAATTATACAGTTATTAAGAACGTGTATAATTATAGTTCTTCTTTTGGGAGAATTATGATTTAAACGAGCACTCTTTAAAATTGATCTTTGGGCACATGTAAGTCATGCTCTAACAAATATCGTTAAGTTGTATTTAACCTTTCAAAAATATCATAAACCCATCCTATCTAAATGGGGAAAATACACAAAAACACATTTTTCTGTAATTCAAATTTGGCCAATTCAACCAAAAAATATAAATGGACAATGATGAAGAAATAAGGAAAATTCTTAAATGTGTAAAAATAGAATTCCCTGTCTTATTTTTTTCTCCAATATATTTGAAAGATTTTCCTAATTTCACTGCTGTGGACACTTGGATAGAGAGTTCTCAACTCCTTTCTCAAATTGGTTATGAATGCAAGAGAACTTGTGTTATCAGAGTTTATTCTAACAAACTATTTCTATAAATTATTAATAAAATAAATATAACATATTGTCTATTTTGAATATTACAGGGAGTTAGTACCTTTGAGACAAGTGCAGAACACTTTCAGAGAGAAGCAAACAGAACATAGCAAGAATTTGCCATTGTCACCATAGAATGACATTTTATTTCAGCAATATTTTTATCATATGTGCAAGGAGATAGAAAGGTGCAAATAAATGACTAAGCCTTTGCTGTAAAGTGAATGCTCACATGAGTATGGAAATGTTTTAATTATGAGAAACTGTCCTGATGTTCTGCTCACTGTATTCCTTAATGATGCAAAGTTATGGTTACACTACATTATTATTTTTTTTTTAATTTTCAGAAAATAATCCCTCCCCAAATACCAACAAAACCACATCAGTCTTATCTAATATAATTCCTTCTATTTCACTAGGTAAAAAGTGGCCAATGTGGGTCTTCTTGAAGTATGAACATCATTTGACTAATGGTGTGATGGCAGAAATATCAAACATTTGCTAAAAACAAGTTCCATCTTTTTGAACTTCAACTAAAATTGATAACACATGTTAGTACCAAGTTCTGAGCAGTGACTGTGCCCCCAGCTTTCTGCTACTTTGAAGATCAGAGACTCTCTCACCTTCTCTTGTTTAAGACTATCAAGCTCAAAACGTATCATTAAAATTGTTTATGGTTCAATTCAAATAAATGGAAATATAATGATTGAATAAAGGGCTTTCTCTAAATGACTTGAAAATGATACTTTGTAACAGACAGTGTTTCAAGCATATAATTAATAGCAATATTAAAAAGAATTATTATTGAGCAAAAAAAAAAGGAATTGCTTTCAAGAATTTTTTTCTATACAGCCAAGATTAATTAATAAATTCTCAAACTTACCAGGAGTGATAATTTAGGTTTTCATAGCTGTATTTCACTTAACAACGTATTCCTATATAATCTTATTTGATCTTTAAGGTATCTGGAAATAGTGAAGTAGAACTGCTATTCTGAATCACAAGTGAAGAAACTGAGGCTCTGTGAGTGGTTTGATTTGCCAGAGGACTCACAACCCGTTGGGTTGAGTCAACCCTGGGTTGAGGAACCCTGACCCTCTAATTCTTAATCCAGATACTGATATAATTGGCTTTCTTCTTTAAAAACAATTTTGTTTATTAAATTATAAGCTATGCATCACTCTTGTGTCTGTGGTATGTGTGTGTGTGTGTGTGTGTGTGTGTTTCTGAACTTTGCAATTAGATTGTTTTAGCAGTCATATATTCCCAGGAAACAAGGAAAATAATAGGAGTGGATGAATAACTTCTGGTGACAAAATTGCCTTATTTATATGTTAAATGCAACATATTAACTTCATTTTAAGGCATTTCTATTTCCTCTCAGATGTTATAGGGTACCAGACTTAGAGGTTTTAAATATGCCACTAAAGGAGTTCAAAATCTAATCTAGGTCTGCTACTCTATTATGTTTGCACTATATAGGAT
The DNA here is from genome assembly GCA_028534135.1 of Potos flavus. Classification (NCBI taxonomy): domain Eukaryota; kingdom Metazoa; phylum Chordata; class Mammalia; order Carnivora; family Procyonidae; genus Potos; species Potos flavus. The sequence goes on from CM052898.1 coordinate 156,094,377, forward strand.
GACTGGGATCTATATAGTCAGATTTGGCAGCCTCTTACATGCTTATTTGACCAGGGAGATTTATCAGATTTAGAACTTTCACCCTAAGAATAAGGCAGCTGTAATTCACATTCGAATGTTACAAAATCAGACTTGAATAAGGCATTTAATGTATAATACCTATGATTTTTAAAGTATTTTTTTCCTTAATGCATTCTTTTTCGGCATTTGGTCTTGGGTATTGTTTTATGGATCTCTTTGCCAGCTAACCATAATTCATATTTGATTATTTCATTTTTATATTTAAAGAAAACTTGCCATAATAACTACGGTTTAATGTTGCTCATCATTCAGTGAATGAATTTATAGGTAACAGCTAGCAAAATATAACAGGTCATTTTCAATAATTTATTAACACTGGAAACCAAAAATCATTTTACATTTGATAAAATATAAGAGCCTATCAATAAACAAATTTAAATCTAATATTTCTTTGATAGTCACTTTTATATCATTTTTTTATTAGGTGTAGGTGTTGGAGAAGTTAGGTGATAGATAATTTTGCCCATGCTAAAATATAATGATGTTTTCCATCACTCCCTGACTGATGCAAGCAGTTACACAATAGCACTTCCTTGAAGCATGAATTCAATTTAATGAACCAACACCAAAGAAAGACCTATAGGTAGAAGATATTGCTTTTTTCCATTCAATCAATCAATCAATCAATTTTTTAAATTCCTTAACATTGGTAAATTAAGAACCTAGTATGGTCCAGTTTCTATTTTCATCACTGTTTAAAAATAACATGGACTCTTCCCCTTTATGAGAGTTCACATTTTGTTTTAGGTATTAAGGGTTATTAATTCTTTCCAGAAAATTTTTAAAGCTTGAGGGATTCCTTGCTATGATCAAATTATTAGGGAATTTTTTTTTTAAAAATCACGATATAAAAGAATAAGTAGAATACAAAATGAAAATTAGAAACTCATTTTTGTCCATTGTTGGGGACAAGAGGTGAAACCACAGACCAAGTTTCCAATGCTATCTCCAGCACTTTCAATTTAGATAAGCTGCTTGCTCTTTACAGTTATCTTTTGTTCAAATGCAAATAGAATTATTGTATCTAATTCATAGGGTAGTGGTAATAATGAAATGACATCCATAGTACAGTGTCTGGCACACAACAGTCAACTCAAAATTAAAACCTTATGAAAAAAAAACTTATGAAAATTGAGTTAAAAGAAAAATGGCTATACAAGTACAGATGAGTTTGCTCCTCAAGGAGGGGCTCAAGACCTAGAGGACAACCACTTGGTGAGGATGATATAAAGGAGAATAAATGGCTATTTGATTATTAAAATCCTAGTGAGACATAATTCTTAATTCTACAGGCATTAAGTAGTATGGTCTTGCCCTAGAGGAACAAAGGATTTGAGCATTTTCTGAATCCTTACTACTACTAACAGTGTTTTTATTATTAATTTAAAAAATAGTTAAAAGATGCTCTTCATCAGAAAATATTTCAGAGTTACTACTAGTATGGCCTAATATTTAGGAGTAAAAAGGGAAACATGCTTCTTACCATACTTAATATGGGCTTACAGTTTATGGTTTAGTTCTACATTACTCAGTTCTTAATCCCATTTATTATACAAGAAAACTCCAAAGGAAATCAAAGTACATTTCAATTATACCATGCTCTTGTGAGAAAGGAACTGCCTTTTTAGTCACACTAAGATGAGAATAGGTATTAGTGCCATTTGGAAAGTGCTCCATGTAATGTTAAAGAAAAATATCATTGTGAAAAATATAATGTGTAATGTCTGTTGGTAACCATAGAATATGTAAATGTGGTGCCAATGAATTATCCCCTAAAGGATGCCAAATTTCCTGCCATATGTTGTCTTTCGCTCTAAGTAGTTTGCTGCCAATTTAGCTTATTCTTCATCCTGTGCTCTAAAATCTTCAGAAAAAAAAAAAAAATCCTAGAGCATTCTCAAGAGGTTTTCATTGGTACTGGAGCCAAAAATCACATATCTGCCTCACGGGATTCTTTTTGAGTCTGGCTGGAGAAACTATCATGGAAATAAGTTCAGATCTCTATCATGGGCTATGAGCCAGAGTTTCCCCAGACCAGTCAAAAATCCATCTGGGACTCTAGATTAGAATTATTTGAAATCCACAGAGAACCAGGAAAAGGCCTTGGGTCTAATGTGATCCCAATCTTTACAGCTCAGAAGCAGTCCCCAAACTCCCATAATTTTCCTAAAGTCAAGGGGGTAAAGATTTGGAAATTTAACTGAAACTGGTGAACAGTAAAAGAAAAGGCAGCTAGCTGGGAGTTCCCAGCAATTCCTGTCAAAATTGAGTCATTGTTTTTCATTGCTACTCTACATAACAGAGATTTCTCCACAATTCACTTCTTTTTTTTTTTTCACAATTCACTTCTTAACTATCTTTTTATCAGTATGTCTTAATATAGTTCGAATTTTTTAGCTCCTATTTTTTCCCAATTTTTAAAGATCTAGAGTAGCACTTTCAATATAAAACTACTTAAATATCTTTGCTCTTTTGTCAAAGAAAGAGATGTTAACCCCAAACTAGTTTTTTTGTTAGGGTTGAGAGACAGCTATAAAAAAAATCAAAATTCTTTAACGATTGAGTTTGGGTTTAAATAACTTCCACTCAACACAGGCAAAAGTCTGTCTTTTGACTTGACTTACTTTTAGTAACAACTCCCTCCAGTCGAATGATGTTGGGATGGTCAAATTGTCCCATAATGCTTGCTTCTCCCAGGAAGTCTCTCCTCTGCTTTTCAGTGTAGCCCACTTTCAGGGTTTTGATGGCCACTGAAATCTCTTTTTTTGAAGGAAGTTTTAAGCGACCACTGCACACTTCTCCAAATTCACCTGTTAGAAGAACAGAACAACAACAAAAGGTAAGGAACTATATAATAAAAAGGTATCAGTAAAGAGCAACTGTTTCCTCTCAATAATCCCATTCAAAATATTTACACCTTCGACCCACAAGATGTACACCGTAGGCCTTCAACTTATTTCAGAAGATGGTAATCAGAGACTCCCTAAGAAACCTCAGGGCATCCACACCTTATGGAAAATGGACCTTGTGAGTGGCCTCATACATTTTCGAGTATCACAATGTGAATAATAGAATATAGAGGAAAGTTGAAAGCTATATCTAATAGGGTCTTAGCTCATTGTTCTCATAGCTACCATTTCCTGAGGATGATCAACAGACCAACACAGATATTATGGGTTGAACAATGGATTAAATTTCAGATGTTTCTAGCCATTCTGTTATTACTAAGAGAACCAATTTAGCAATATACCCAGACTCTCTGAAAATGAGAACAGAAGCATCTGCTACCAATTCATTTTATTGGAGTATTAGCATGTTGCATTACTGACATACTAGTTGTAAAGTTCTCTGAGCTTCTGGAAGGAAGAAGAAAATACTAGTATCAAAAAAAGGTAGTAATCTTTTCTATAGAATCACTGTAAGTATTTTCTTAGATTCAATATCTTCAATAAAAAACTTTTCTTAAATGCATGATTAATCCAGAATTTACTGAATATGGAGTGCTGCTGACTTTTAAATAATCTAAGCCAACTAATATAAAACTACCTAGAACTAGTTGTGGCACTAACTGCATGTATATTGTTATTAAAAAGATTTACTCATAACTCTTTCATCATATTTTGAGTTTCCCGGAGGCAGAGACTCTCTACATCCATTTCTCTGGCCCACTGCTTGCCATGGTAATTACCACAAAGTAGAGCCACCCATAGAACATTCCTTGTTCATAGAGGAAATCCTAATATTATGTGGATTATCAGATCTGACTTGTACAACACTTTAAAATGTGTTTTTTTAAATATCAAATGAGAGGTTTTTCTGAAAAGCATTAATTACATGATTGTTAGGGTATCTATGGAATGGAAGAGCATTCTTGGTCCAACCTTCTCACCGTGAGTTTTTGTACAAGCTCCATGCCCCATGGATCAGCCAGAGAAAAGCTGTTAAGAAGTGAGATGTCTCTTTTCTATATTTTGTTCAAGCAAGTGGTTCAACCCACAAAAGCAGCATGTTATCCTATTGATTTACCAGCTGCGTTACTATAAATAACTCGCTTTTCTCTAGGAAGCTCTAAACTCCCCTGGATCTGACCCTTTCTCAGGAATTCAGTTTTGTCACTGTTTCTAAAACAATGACTTATGCTGTAACTTGTCAAAGTCATTTAAGGTCCAAAAGCAGTTATTTATACATTTTTTTAATAAATACTCATCAATTGGCAGCAGTGTGACAGATACATTGAAAAACACAGAGTTGTAATACTAAATAAGGCAGATCTCATTCTTCCATTTGAGGGAGTGTAGAGAAGATAGCGGTGTCTGTAGCTAGAATGTTCTTTCAGATTACGGGGAGAATCAGGGACAGAATTTGAGAACATTCATTGACTTTTGAAATCCAAGGTAGACTATGTCATTATAGAGTGTGAGTATTAGGGAGAGAAGTTATGATGCAAAGTAAACCATTGTTAGAATCTGTAAGCAAGAGTAAGGGTTGCAGGGAGTGGCTCAGCTGGTTAAGCATCTGTCTACTTTCTGCTCAGGTCATGATCTCAAGTTCCTGGGATCCAGCCCTGTGTTGGGCTCCCTGGCCCATGGGGAGTCTGCTTCTCCCTCTCCCTCTGCACCTCCCCCCCTTGTGTGCACACATGTGTGCTCTCTCTCTCTCGCAAATAAATAAATAAAATATTTTTTAAAAAAGAATAAGTGTTCCTTTCATGATACTGGGTTATTAGAACATTGCCAGAGAGCTCCAGTTCATGTTGTGTAAACATTAATTTTGAGTAAACCGTAAGGAATCATCCACAATAAACTTTAATTTTCTGAAAGTTCTGCCATTATCATGAGTCAATATGCTGTAATGGATCATGTTTTAAATTTTGATGTTATCACCACTTATTCTAGATGATAAATCACTTGTAAACAGATTTCAGGACAGACAGTACAGAACTGTGGACAGAGTATGGATTCTAGGGTCTAATTGCCTCGATCACCTACTAGCCATGTGATTTTAAGAAAGCATCTTAACCTCTCTGTGCCTTTGTCTCCTTGTCTATAAGGAGACACTTGGCTTGGGAACACCATTCCCAAGTTTATAATTGACTTGGGAACATCAACTGTGTCTAACTCATAAGATCTTTGTGCAAATAAAGGAATGAATGTTATGTAAAGACACATAATAAGTATCATCCATGTGTTGGTCACTGTTTTCCTCTCTGAGTCCAGACCCACCTTAAGAAGGATAAATTATGTATCTATCTCTAAAGAGTTAGATCAAACTGAAGTACGAATATAAAAAAGCTTTTTAAACTGTCAAATTCTGTATTGATGTGAGAAGAGGTGGTTGTGATGATGATGGTGATAGCAAGGTTAATGTCACCTTGGACAAGTATTTGTAAAGGAGAGCATTTTGTAAAAGTACTTCACTGGAACCATCAGGAGAAGAATTTTGAATTTCACGTTGGTCAATTAGAATTCCTTTCTTTCTTCTCAATGGGATATCTGACATATGTAAATATCTATCTACCTCCAAAATTCAGAAAATGATGTTTCAGTAATGCTAATTGTTAAAAAACCCCAAATTCTGAAATGTGATTATTTCACCATATAAATACTAGAAATGGTCACCAATATATTATACTAAACATAGAAGTGTTAAATATTAATTCAGTTCTCTTTAAATAACTTAAAACGGCAGTTTTGGAAAAATTAACAAAGATTGGGCAAACACAATGCTCAATCTTTCTATCTAGTTAAATTTTACATGGTCTTGAATTCAATTAACTTTGAACCTATAAAAAAGAAAACTTAGATACTGTCATTCCCATCATTTCTAAGTAAAAGCACAACTACAAGATCACTTGGAAGTCATTGCTTGATTTTTTAAGTCCACTAAGTGCAGCAGTTTTTATTTGTCCTTTGAAATAAGGTATGCTTTCTGGGAATGGGCACACTATTCTGATTTAAGATACACAATGCAAATGGCTCAAAGGAAAATTTCTTACACTCATGTCATTTAAAATAGAGGATAAAATCTACTTGTATTTAAGTAGAATGACAAATTAGCTTCAAATTCCACTTAGCTTTAGCTTAGCTTCAAATTCCACTGCCTTAGCTTCAAACTCCACTCTCCTTCTACTGTTTGAATCAGAGAAGCATAATACAAATACATTTGAACAATGTTGATGTGTCAGCTAAGCACTGTTCAGGAATTACCTCAATCCTCACAAAAATATTAGATGAAGGCGTTACTGTCATCATTAGTGTCTAGAATGGACTTTGAAATTGGAAAGTACAAGATTCAAATTTTGGTTTTCAATTAATAACTATGTGACTATAAGTCATTCAAATTTTTAGCTCTTTTCCTCATCTGGTGAAATGGAGACGATGCCTATATGAAAGGCTAATAAAATTAAATATCATGTGATTGCCTAGGACAGAATAGGGAAATAAATGAATATATTAAAATATATTCTACTTCCAGAAGTTTTCAGAATTTAATCTTTGAAATAATGGTTGGATGGAGGAATAAAACTGGAAATTTTAGTCATTATGAATTCCACTATTTAAAAAAAATTACTACTTTGAGAAAGTCAATTTGTGGTTCAATTTTAATTCTGTTATTTGCAATATGGGCATAATTCTGTTTAGCCAAAGTATAAATGAGAGTTTCCATTGTACCTATTTCTTTGTATAAAATCTCTGACAGAAAATAGAGAATTAGCTCATATATATAGAATCTTTCTGCATATTTAATTGACTGAGAAAGTTCTGTCTTTGACTGAAAGATTCAGCCCTGTAGCCATTGGAAGATAGCTGCTAATCGATTTAGCATAACTATTAAATTTTTATGGACAATAGTACTTCAAAAAATTTAAAAGGATATAGGAAATGAGTAATTGTATAAATGAAAGAAGGCTGGCCAGGAATAGATTGTTATTGAAGTTGTTGTGGAAATGGGGACTATTATACTATATTCTCCATTCTCCATTCTCACTATTATGCAATTTCATCTACTTTCATAGATATTTTACATTTTGCAAAACAAAATATTAAGAAAAATTGATAGCTTTCAAAATTTCAATCTATTATTCTGTCTTGGTGATGACAAACCCTTGAAAGGCAAACCAAGACAGACTAGAATTGGGTGTGTACGGTATTATATTGAAATCTTCCAGGAGAAGTGTAATCAATCTTGAAGATATACTTGTTTGCAAGCAAAGCAGGCACAGTATTATTGCTCTGAGTGTGGCAAATGAGGATATTGGCTACAAAAACCTGAAAATGGGGCATATGTCTATTTTTTTTTACAAATATGTTTGAAGAGAAAAATGAAAAAAATTTATGTCTTTTTTTTATTTGACAGAGAGATCACAAGTAGGCAGAGAGGCAGGCAGAGAGAGGGGGGGAGGCAGGCTCCCCGCTGAGCAGAGAGCCCAATGTGGGGCTCGATCCCAGGACCCGAGATCATGACCTGAACCAAAGGCAGAGGCTTTAACCCACTGAGTCACTCAGGTGCCCCAGATTATCTGTCTTGATCTTTAAGGAGCATCGGGGATTAAGTGAGTTAGTATAAGTAGTCTTTCCTTTTGTCTCATTTATCAGATACCATTTTTAATTAGTGTGTTTTGTCTCCTACCACTGTGTTCTAGATATCTGGTATTATCAATAACATTGACATATTTAAGGCTTTATTAATGCAGAGGGTCCCAAATTTCAAGATCCTGATGTGTCTGTCTGGCCTTCTGGACACTGGCTGAGCCTAACTGGGTTTCTCCTCCTCATATCAGTTGAGTGTGCAAAGTCTTTGTGCTACCTATGCTCCCAAGGTTTCCATGCTGGGGAACAGTGCACTCTTGTGGGACATTAACACCAGCACGACAAAAACTCTCCATGCCTCAGAGCAATTTACAAAGCAGAACTGTACAAATGAAAGAGAGTAATCAATATATATTTGTTTTAACTGCATTAACAGATGAGTGTGTATATTGTGGGTGAGTGAGTCTTACATTGTGGAAAACAAATACATACTCCATTCTCCTTTTATGAATTGCTAGTTCCATATTTTAATATTACCTGCGCATATGAGTTTTAGGAGGATAAAATATGAATAAAATTAGAGGAGAAGATTTAGGAAATTATCGTTTTATTTAGGTAATATGAATTACTCAGACTGTCCTGTTTGAATAGCAAATACTGCTAGAATTCTAAATACTGCTTTGATGTACAGAAAGAGAAACAGAGAAATTATATGCACATTTGTGTAAAAAAGCATCAGTCATATATATAGTATTTGCCGAAAACGTGATCCGATATGTTATGTATAATTCAATGAGTTAATTTCTCAATCTTTCTATTTCCTACATCAACTTCGCATTTGTTTTTAAAACAATGTTGACTAATAAGATGATGGAATAAAACTATTGTACAATATTTATTTTTACTTTTAAGTAGTAGTTTTTATTCAATTGCACACTGCATGTCTGTAGATGTCCATATGTTAATGTGTATAGGTAAAAACATCATTATTTTATAAGCATAATTTTTATTGGAAATACGAAACTGTTATTAACAATCCACAGGTGTTTGTTAATGGATCTATGATTGACTAGATTCATGATTAGAATGAAGAGATGTCTATATGAAAACAAGTTTCGACACAAATGAATTAAGACTATACAAAATTAACACACACACACAAAAAGACTATACAAAATTACAGGCAAATATTAAAATGGACCACTTTACTTAAACTGTTCACTCAAAATAGTTTTGAATGAATTTGTATAAAATGTGTCATTTATGATTTTATTTTGTGTTGTCTCTTTTTTTAATTCCAAAGAGGATTCTAAAATTACCTTTCTTACAAAATCAAAATTTTTACGTCGTGAGCTTGTTTTAAAGTAAGACACTTTTATCCCTATTCAGCCAAATAGGCTTTGTGACACATGATCAGCAAAGTCCGGGGAGGACTGAGCTCTTGCGGCTGCTGGCTCTGAAATTCAATAAATAAAAAGCTGGCCATGGTCTGTGAGTCTGTAAGTCTGGCACCTTTGAAATCATTACATTCCATTAAATACTCCTTCATTTATTTATTGCCTGCCTTTGATCATGAAATCAGGGGAAAAAATGTCCCTTTTCATAGCAATATAACTTAGGCTTGAGAACCTGAGCATTCAGGCAGCATTCTTATTCATAGTTGTAAACTTGTAATTAACACGGGTTTGGGAGTGGGATTATTTTGGTGGTTACCTGCTCCAACAACTTTGTCAATGGATATGTTGGTGGCATCCAATTCCTTAGCAAACTCGTGAACTGCTTGGGTAGGGTCTTCGTATGTGTGTGGGTCAACATAAGTCCTGAGACCTGGAAGTTTTACTGTTTAAGGGAAGGAAGAAAGGCATTATTGTAGCTAGATTTATTAAAATTTTACTGGCACAATTTTATAATCACAATATTAGTGGAAAAAAAAATCCCCATTACAAAAAAGTACACCAACTTTTAGTTTATTGTCAGGTATCAGGGTAATTGGCAGACAGAGAAGTTGGACTAAGTATTGAACCACTTAAGAAACAAAGTTTCCAATAATAAAACGAAAGAGGAAACACAATGAACTTTCTTTGTAAAAACATTAGAAGGAAAATGAACTTTCAAAAAGGGGAATTTCGAGGAAAGGATGCTTCAGAATTGAGTAGACCCAGTAATTACTACCAGAAGCATTAGCATGGTGAGTGAATACCATTATGCTACTACACATTTATGATTCTACAAAGCCTGCAGTAAACAGATATTTATGACATGGCCACACCTGAAAATAAATCAAAGTTTGTGAAATAATTTCATAAGGTGGAATGGCAGTCATAATTACAGACAAATTAATTAAAGGATATAAAACATCATGGCTTTTGTCTGACACTATTCTGCTTTTAGTAACATTCACAATCAAAATCCCCCACTGCAATTATAGCTCTACTTAAACCTGTGAGGATATGTATATATAATGTGAGTATTATATGCATGCACTAATATAGTATCAATTAACTGAAATCTTATTGTATAGTTTTTCAATATAGTTAAGGACAATATAGATTCTCCATAAGTTTAATAATGGTGCTAAGAAGCTAAATTCCAAACATAAATTACATTTATAGCTTATTATATATAAACCTCCTTCATAATATATGTATTTATTTAATTATTCTGAAGGTGAAATTGTTTGTGATGTTCTATAATTAAAATAGCATGGGTAGAAGATACAAGAGAATCATTTTGAATTTGATTTAATACTAATGAGATTCCTATCATTTGGAAAAATAAGTCATATTAGAAACCATTTGGAATATTCAATAAACTAATTTTCTCTAAAGTAAAACTATTTTTTCTAAGTAAGCTATATGCCCAATGTGGGGCTTGAACTCACAACCCTGAGATCAAGAGTCACATGCTTTACCAGCTGAGCCACCCAGGCACCCCTAAAACTAAATTTTTAAAAAAGGGAGACTAGGATCTATTAAAGTATATAAACATTCTCTAACATTAAAGGATATTATGTATGTACTAATATGATGGATTTTTACTTTTAATTTTGGTAACATTGGTAAAAAAATATTGGTAACATTGTTTTAGCAAGGGACAGGGATGCCTAATAGTGATACATTTTTTCATTTATCACACTATATTATCAAAAGATTTTTTATACTAAAGTAACAAATAAAATCAAGTGCTATCCTTTCCAATATAATTTTGTAATGAAAAAATATTAATGACAAATTGCAACTGAACATTCTGTGATGACCAAAGACTTCTTTGACTCCATTTTAGACTTTGCATGAAAGGGGTGTAGAGATTGATGACAGCAATTATTCTGCAAAGCCTGCAGCACAATGGACATTAGGACAACAGGTCTAGCATTTCATAGCGTGGGCTGAGAAATGATTAGTTCATTGACCTATAGGACATCTTTATGAATGCCATGGTTACACCACATAATTTATGTTCCTGCAAAGTATCCATAAACGTTTTATGAATAGAAGCATACAAAAAAATAGATTATAAAAATAAATGGTGTTTAGGAAGTAAAAAATCAGTTTTCCTCAGCTATGTCTTCACATGACTTTAAAACTGTAGAGTAGGAATGGGAGAGTGGGGGAACGAATGGAGAAGAAAGGCTAACACTCATCCTACTCGAGCCTGGGTTGACAAGGGTGTGACAATAGTGCAACCTCTCCATCCTGAGGCCAAGTGCTGATAATTTGAGAAGACAATCATACCTACGGAGTTACAACCTCAGAAACGGGGAAGCGACAAGTCCTTTGCCCTGGCTTTGGGTAAACTGTGCAGTAGAGTAGTTTTTAAGGTAAGAACTCTTACTTTTGAAGCTTTTCTAACTTTGAACAGCTCAACAAAAAGAATAAATGAGGTGCCAGAGAAGGAAAACTTGCTATTCAGGTGCCTGGCATGAGTGCCTGTTATGCGGTTAAGGTCCAATAAATGAGAGAGATTATTGCCGTTATAAGTATTTTCATGTTAAGAATGTTTATTCACAATTATTAATGTGATTGAGGTTTCCGGAGACACAATTTGGGTTCAGAAGTGTCCATTCCTTTTGAGCTCCAAGATCAGTTTGCAAGCTTCTGCCATTATTATAAACATTATTGCTTCCTATAAAAACAGATGGCTGAGCCACTCCTTAGGACAGTGGTCTTCTATAGTTTATTACTGCACTAAACCTATTTCAATATTATCAGTACCAAAACACTTTACCTTTAAAACAAGCAAACAGATTAAGGAAAGCTCTCATACTTCTCTTGCTTAGGAGTAAGGAAAACAGTAAAAGTAACTGTAGACTTAACTAAAATAGGTCAGGAAATAAAGTTGTGTCAGAATCTTTTCGTGTAGTCAATTTGGTTACATTTTAATGAAGGCTTACCTCAAAGTGGGGCTAGGCTATATGACCATCCTGTTTTGATTTATCTCTAGTAGACTGTAAGGTAAGGAACTAGTAAGGTAAGGAAATTAAGTATTCCTTTTCAAGGAAAAAGAAACACTTTCAAAGATAAGGTAAAAATTAAATTTTTCCCCAAAAATGAAATTTTTTCTTGTAAACAATTACAAATGTTTTCCTTTGCTCACTTCAAGGAAATCAATTTGGAAGCAATTTACTAGCATCAGAATTTGCAAAGACTATTATAAAATGAGTTGTCAGGAGCAAAGCCTCAAAACATTTTAAATAAGCACTGGCTTTAAACAGCCTTGAAAGTGTGTTTAGAGTTACCTCCCATACCTGGCAGCCCTAGGGAATATATGTATTACTAAATAATCTGAAAATTCAATAGTCATTCCCAACTATAATCAATCAAACTCATTGCAATGAAGTAAAATCATAAATTGCTTTTCTATCCACATGAAACTTAGGGAACAATATAAATATAAACAAACACACGTCCCCAAGTAAAATAGCCTGTTCACTGTGGGAGCTTTAGCTGCTGACTTTTAACTGCTGACCCCAGAGGTTCCAGGAATCAGGTGATGCAGGATACAAGGCACATAACCCCTTCACACCAATAATTAAGGGCAACATACAGAGTAACTGGGCTGTGTCAAGAAAACCAGATAATAAACACATGCACACGTGTTAAGCTGTACTACTTTACAGCTCGTTCTGTGCAAACACAATAATTTACATTTCCATTTTACCAGCATGAGTTGCCCTAAGGATAGCAAAAAATAAAAAGATCTAGCCAGAGAGGGCAAGAGGACAGGATCTTAGGAGGTGAAACACATTTCTTTCCTTTTGAAGCAATATTATAGGATTTGTAACAAGGCTGGAGGGAATAGTTCATAGCTAGAGCTTTTTAAAGTAATACCAAATAAATGGTCTGAAATAAACCAGCTGTAGCATTAAGACGCAGAAAGTTTATGACATGCATATAAGTTACTTTATGCCCTTATAGCTAGGATAAAATGCATTTCTTTCTTGTTGTCTATCATAAGGATATTGTGCATTTGAAGAAAATGAAAGTCTCAACCAACTCCCCCAGAAAAACCAACAGCTAAAACAGACTGAAATGAAGTGAAGTGATAGATAGACTGAATTTGTTTACAATTGGGATACAGAAATTTATCATTGTTCCAAATTCATGAGATTTACAATTCCAATATTAAAAAAAAACAGTATGGTTTTGCTCTAAAGGACAATATTTACATGGACTATCTAACCCAAATTAAGAAGAACTTAACCCACAGGAATGTAACTGCTCTAATTTATGCATGGCGACTCGGACAGTTTTTTGGGACCATGAAAAAAGCTAGACAAGTATCCTGTAATTTGTTCATTCATTCTTTTAAGACTTTTGAGTTGGTAACTTAACTAATCTGAAATGATGAAGTGCTGCTACTAGGAAGGTACTACTTTGGCTTTTGTGAATTATTCTGTAAGGACTGCAATGAGATGGAGAAAACAGACAATGCTCTCTGTAAACTCTGTCACCGTGTTCATGTCACAACAATTTACATTTTGGAAGACATTTTTTTTTGCAAGCTACTGTAGGCCCCCTGCATATTAGCAACAGGTAATCCAGCCTTTACTTGAGTTATAACTAGAGCTCTAATTTTTAGTTGCAAAGCCAAGGACAGATATAAAGTAAGCTGCTGAATTGAAAATAATTTTACAAGGCAATGGTGAATGCCAAAGAAAGTAATGCTTACAAGACCACATTAGTTATATTGAGATTATTTGAGAGCACATAAGTCTGTACTAATTTCCATAAGAACATGCTGTTCTCTTTGAGTCCACTGATTAGTAATTGCCACATTAAACTGAGCCATAGTTTGGAAAATCAAAATGCCTGGGATGATTCGTTTTACCAGAAGAAGAAGAAAAAAAGAGTCTTCTTATTAGATATAAACAGTTCATTTCCTAAAAGAAAGTATTTCTTTTAGAAAATAGTAAAAAGATACTAAACTGATTGGTATTAAAATATGAGGGAAAAGTGCAGGCTTTCCTACCAGTTGGATACCATATAACTCAAAAATATACAGTTTATTTTAAAGGTTCTTTCCTGGTTGGTTGACAAAACAGAGTAAGGCATTTCACATAAACAGAGGTTGTTTATATTTATTTGGGAGTTAGGAAAGGGAAAAGGTTCCTATTTAGATTTTAGCAAAGGACAAGAAATGAGGAAATTGAAGATACGCTTTGCCTTTCAGCTACGCAGAGCTGACTATAGACCATACTCCACATCATATGCATTATCTCGATAGAAATCACAGGTTATCCTTCCCGTTAGCTTAAGTATGCTGAAATGTGGCCATGTAAAAATTACTTAATGCAGAGCCCTGAATTTCCTTCTCCATTTAAAATTAATTTAATTTGTTCAATTCTTTCATAGAACTACTTTTGCATTCTCTTTGTGGGGAAGTTATCCAATTATAAATCAATAACTGGGAAAACTGAAATGATAAAAACCAAAGCACAAAAACGACTTAGGAACTTACAATGTCCATTCCCGAAATGAAGCCTTTTTTCATCTGCACTGTGTTTTGACTTGTTATAGCCACAGAACCTGGAGGTTAAGTCAAGGGAAGAGAACACAGAAAGAAAATATACTTAAAGCAATTATCTATGCGCAGAATGTGCAAAGCACAAAAAAATAAAGCATTTTCCTCAAACAATTAAATGCTTTAGTGAAAGTTTAATGACTTCATATTTTCTAAATCCTTTATAGAAAGCCTCTTTCTCTGGGGACTCTGGAAAGCTGCCTAATGAGGAGATATGTAGAGTTGATTCCCCACTGTGCAGACCCCTTCAGTTCAGTTTTTATAATGGCCTTAGAAAGTGTTTATAGTGTTTTTTTTTTTTTTTAACAACTGCTGTTAGAATGAATGAAGGGTAAAGTCTCCATTGTTAGTGATTTGCACTGTGCTGCATTACCAGTGTTCTGGGTGAGAAAGTGGCAGGGAAATCTGGGGCGTATTTGAAGAGTGAGAGGATAATTGGAAAAAGAAAGTAAAAACTACCAGTGAGGTTAAAAGAGAGAGGAGAAGTGGAATGTGTTGAAGAGTGGGGCAGGAATTTAATGGAAGAAAGAAAATCAAAACTAAAGATGGAGAAACGAAAGGGAGGAGAAGAAAGAAAGATCTAGATCTAAGTGGAGACACGCTTATTTGTTAAAATACTTCATGGACCACACTCTTCAGATTTTAGCAGCCACTGAAGGAACAGACAAAGCAATAATGAAAGTAAGTGGTAAAAGAGCCCGTGAACTCACCTCCCGATCAAGATGTAGGTGACGACTGTGAGCAGGATAATTGCCACCGCCGCTGAAATGGCAATCATCACCACTTGGCTGTTTTCCCCAGAGATGGAGAAAGCTGTGAGGTGGAGGAGAAAAACAAGAAAAGGCCAGGCATTAACACACGATAACTAACATCTGCATGGAAAAACCATATTTACTCTGCCTTTACCTGAAATATGGCTTACTGCTTAAGACAGTGTAGACAGAATTCTTCACTTCATATAAAAAAAAAATAGACATTTCTTACAATGGTGCTTGAAATTTCTAATTAATAAGATAAAATACTCTGTTTCAATGGTATCAGTCAAACCACCTTGAGTGCCTACCGTGTGAAATATCCTGGGCTGGTTTGGTCTATCCTCACTGCAGAGAAACTCACCGAATAAACCAGAAGTTACCAGAGGCACATAGAGAACAGGTAAGATTTCCGGGAACAAAATGATGAAAGCAATCTAATCGAGCTTGTTTAGCCTCCAATATCTGGAGTTATTTAAATGTTTTACAACACATACCACCAACAAATTGTTCTTCTCCCTGTATTTCCTACCTTTGTGAATGGCCCATCACTCACTCACTCGCCTAGACAAGGTGTTGGCAAAAACGGCCCAGAGGGTCAAACCTGGCCTGCCACCAGTTTTTGTAAAGCCCGGGAGTTTACAGTGTTTTTATATATTTTTTAATGGTTGTAAAAAGTCTAAAGAAGATTTTTTGACATGTAAAAATTAAATAAAATTCAAGTTTTGGTGTCCATAAGTAAAATTGCATTGGAACACAGCCACATTCATTTGTGTATTGTCTTTGGCCCCATTTATGCTACAATAGCCAAGTTGAGTAGGAACAACAGAGACTATACACACAAAGCTTAAAATATTTATTATCTAGCCCTTTACAAAATAAGCTTATTGACCCTTGAGCTAGACCAATGCTTTTCTTTTTTTTTTTTAAAGATTTTATTTATTTATTTGACAGAGAGAGAGAGATCACAAGTAGGCAGAGAGGCAGGCGGGGGAGGGGGGGGAGCAGGCTCCCTGCTGAGCAGAGAGCCCGATGCGGGGCTTGATCCCAGGACCCTGAGATCATGACCTGAGCTGAAGGCAGAGGCTTCAACCCACTGAGCCACCCAGGCGCCCTAGACCAATTCTTTTCTAACTTCAATGTTCATTCAAACCACTTGGGAATCTTTTGGAAAAGTGGTTTCTGATCCAGTTGGTCTAGAATGGGAATCGAGACTGTGCTTTTCTTGTGAGCTCCAGTGATGCTGCTGCTGCTGCTTCCAGTTAACATTTTGAGTAGCAAAGTTGTAGACCATAAATATGAAGTCGTCTTGTCTTTTCCCTCTTCTGATCATTCAATATCCAATTAATCACCAAACTCTATAAGTGTTTTAGTTTATGTCTTCATTTCTCTTCTGGATTACAATTAGAAATTCCTAATTGGTCTCTATTTGCATGGCAACCAGAGTATTCCTTCTAAACCATGAATTTGACCATGTCATTCTCCTGCATAAAAGTTTTGCAGGGCTCTCCATCACTTTTAAGATAAAATGCAAATTCCATACCAGAGCAGGTAAAACCATTTAAGATTCCATTCCTTGCCTATACCCCCAGCCTCAGCTACTAAGAAACTCCATAAGCATCCTGATCTCTAGACTTTCTAAAATATGCTCAGCTCCTGGAACAATCCCTTTCACATGCTCATATTTTTAACATATATTGCTCTTGTAGTAAATGTCGGTGCACAAATGAATGAGTGATCTATCAAAAGAGCTTAGAAGAGAGAGTTTGATTATTTGAATACCATCTCCTCTCCAGAAGCCAATATCAAATGTTCAGCCTGATCAACATCTAACTTTGGAAGGTTTTCTGGAAAATAACGCTGCTTTAGGAATAGCTAAATGGTAGAAATGAAGAGACATGGCAGATAGGCTATGAGAAGTTTTCTCAGCATCTGAAAAAAAGAGCTCAAAGTGTGGCAGGAGGGCATACCCATAAACTGCTGCAAGCACTTTATTCTTTACTACCAGCAAACTGTTGTTTACACCACTGTGGCAGTCATGGGAGTGTCTGCTAGGATCTCCTTGCTGCCAAGTCTGCAGTGGGCAGACAGCCTCCAGCTGCTGCCCCTTCAGGACCTACCGCAGCCTTCATGCACGAGCTGTGCTCCCTTCTATGACTAACCACAATAGGGGACCGGAGCCAGGCCCTCCTTGCTCATGCAGGACTCCTCAATGGCAGTCTTCATTCTGGGGCTCCCCATGGGCTTGTGAGACCCTCAGAGCTGCACTGCTGTCTGAGGTCCTCCTTCTCCACGCTTCTCTTTCCCTCCAGTTTTTCACAGACAGCTGACCTACATCCCAGCTGGAGGGGCTGCTGGACCACTTCTGCTCTTCCTGCCTGTTTCCCCTACCTGCATTTCCCCCTATAAAGCTCTTGTAATTCCATCTTCACATCTGCCTCCCGGAAGACCTGGACTGATACATCCCCATGCATGGGACATAGATCTGTGATTAGTCTGCAAAATAACTTAACCTAGTGATTCAATAATGCTCCATAAACCTATAATAATAACTCTATCTCATGCTTTCCATTTTGTACCCTGTACTAACTTATAAACAGCGGCAAGTTCTACATTCTCTGTTGTAACCGTCCCTCAGAATAATATACTGCTGAAAATATAACTAGGAGGAGTTGTGCTGGTCACGCAAGCATGCTTAAAGATAACCTTGAGAAAAACATGTACTCGCAGCAGGCCTCAGGTGGAGGGGATGATATACGTTCTTGAAGGCGAGCAGCTGGGGAGGCCCGGCTCGTTCAGGGCGGAACACCGCCTGCTTCCCTCTTTCGTTATCTCCCCTGCCTCCGAGAGAGCTTGCTGTTGGGGTTATCCATTTAAGTGCTAAGTGCGCTTACTCTACAATGAATTCCAGTTGATTGACCAGGCACACCCTTCTCTTCTTCTTGTTTAATCTATAAGACTCATGATCAATTATGACTCACATTCCTTCTTGTTTACCTACAAACAATGTATAATCTTCTTCTCCTTTATTGATTATTATCTTGTATCTAATAAATATGGGATTAAGGAGTTGTTTGGGGTGGCAGTCTTCTCAACATCTCTGCAGTTTCCTCTAGCTCTAAATAGCTATGAATCCTGGAGACTATCTAAAGCACATAATTAAACTGATCATTTTTGCTGGTGAAATTAGCAAGCATTTTAATTAGTAATATTGACTAAATGCATATAGAGTTGTCCAATGACTTTATGTGGCATGTTGCTAAACACTCATATTTATTATGTGTCTCAGAAACTCATTTTGAATACTTTTTCCCACAAGCAAACTGCTTCTCCTATTTCTAGCTAGGCACTGCCCATTTTAGTATATCCTATACATACAGCCAACTTCCTCTCCCTAAAGCAGGCTGGTTAGGAGCTCATTCTTGTGAACCAGAATGCCTGGATTTGCACTTATTTGCTGTGTGACATATCTCATTGTTGTGAGAATTAAATGGGCTAATGCAGTTAAAACACTTAAAACAGTGTCAAGCACATAGTAGCGCTTAATAAATGTTACATATTTTTATTATTTCATTTCCCCAGTGAAAAACTGGGAGAAAGTGCTGTGGATTCAGCGTCTGCCCGCTGAAAGTTTCTAGACAGTTGACTGTGTTTCCAAGCATGCCAGTTTCATACTCTTCGTACTTCTTGCTTTGGAGATGTTGCCTTGGCTCTAGGGAAGCTCCTTTACTTCTATATACTCTACAACTTCAACATTATATATATATATACACATATTTAATTAATTAATATATACATATGTAAATAAATATATTAATAAATATATATATTAATATGTAATCACAGCACTGGATCAGTACTCCAAAACTTGGAGATTCTAGGCTCATTGATGCCACTTATTGGCTATGCAACCTGAGAAAAAACATATAAACTCTGTGTCCTAGGCCACATAAAAAGGAAATAATAGTATCTGAATAGCTTATGGAACAGGATCAGATAAAATGCTTATGAGAATGCTTACCATATTATCACATAAATACATGGGTTCTAGAATCAGACCCATAATTTACCAATGGTATGGTTTTAGAAAGCTTACTTAAACCTCCCTATTTCTCAATTTCCTCATTGGTAAGAAGAAGATGATAATCACTGTAAAAAGGAAGACATTTTAACCAAGTTCAAAAAATAACTAAATTCCAGGTAAAAATATACTTTGTTCTACTGAGAACTATGTATATGTGTTGTGAATGAGAACTTTCCAAATAATCTTTAAAAAATAAAAACTAGAAAAAAATTTAAAAATAAAAAGTGCAATAAACAGCAAACTGTTAAAAGAAATCCAAACATGAGACTTTATACATACATTATATATATAACATATAAATATCAATATATAACAAATAAGACTCTTAAGTTCTTAGAATTTTTATGTAGCTATCATTTCGATTAAAAAAAATTAGAAAGCTAAGGGCGCCTGGATGGCTCAGTGGGTTAAGTATCTGACTCTTGGTTTTGGCTCAGGTCATGATCTCAGGGTCATGAGATCAAGCCCCACATCAGGCTCCACACCCAGTAGGGAGTCTTCTTGAAGATCCTCTCTCTCTGCCCTTCCCCCGCCAAATAAATCTTAAAAAAAAAATAGAAAGTCGATTTTTGTCTTTTTTTCCCCTGCTAAGACAAAAAAAATAACTTTTTTCTCATCTGTATTTAAAGTCTGGAAAAATTCTATGGTGAAGAAGCAAGAGTAAATTGATTTTTTAAAAAAATCAAACTGAGGGGAGCCTGGGTGACTCAGTCAGTGAAGTGTCTGCCTTCAGCTCAAGACATGATCTGGGTCCTGCAACCGGCTCCCTCCCTCTGCACCTGTCCTCGCTCATGCTTTCTCTTGGTTGCTGTCTCTCTCTCTCAAGCAAGTAAATAAAATTTTTAAAAATAAATAAATAAATAAGTATAAAAATCAAACTGCACAACTCAAAGATTTTTACAAATGAGGAGGAGGATGTTAAAAAGCTTATCTTTTCCTTATCCACTCTTCATCTGCTTTATCATTCAGTGGAAGTATTGCAAATATAAAACTTATCTGGCAAAATGGGGCACCTGGGTGGCTCAGTTGTTAAGCATCTGCCTCGACTCAGGTCATGATCCCAGGGTCCTGGGATTGAGCCCCGCATCGGGCTGCCTGCTTGGCAGGAAACCTGATTCTCCCTCTCCCACTCCCCCTGCTTATGTTCCCTCTTTCACTGTCTCTCTCTCTCTGTCAAATAAATAAATAAAATCTTTAAAAAAAATAACAAAAACAAAAGCTCATCTGGCAAAACCCCAAGACCCTATAGTTTTCAAATGGAATTGTTTTTTAAATCTCAGACGCTGAAGCCTCATTAGAGGTTTGCGCAGAAGGCCGCCCCAGCAGTATCTGTAGTGAATCTGGAGTCACATTCATGTATTGGAATTTGTTGTTCCCTTTGCATATTTACATATCAGATAGAGTTGAATGCTGATTAAGAACATGCATGTGTGGAACATAATGAAGGTTTATCTAATGGTGATCTGACCCTCCTGTCCCCCAATATGCCTAATTTCTACCACAGGGATATAATGAACATTTGTTTCTTTCTCTTCCTGGGATTTGTGATCTTTCTTGGTAAAACAAATGTAGATTTTGTTGTAGTTCACTTAAATATCATTTAAAAGTTTGAAAAAAAGATTCGATCTGGGGGTGCCTGGGTGGCTCAGTGGATTAAAGTCTCTGCCTTCAGCTCAGGTTGTGATCTCAGGATCCTGGAGTTGAGCCCCGCATCGGGCTCTCTGCTAAGCAGGGAGCCTGCTTCCCCCTCTCTCTCTGCCTACTTGTGATCTCTCTCTCTCTGTCAAGTAGATAAATAAAATCTTTAAAAAAAATTCAATCTGTAATCATTTCAAAACGAGAAACTTTTCTGCAGGGAGCATGGCAGGCTCAGTTGGTGGAGCATGCAATTCTTGATCTCAGGGTTGTGAGTTCAAGCCTCCTTGAACTCCTGTTGGGTGTAGAGATTATTTGAAAATAAAATTAAAAAAAAAAGAAAAAGAAAAAAGAAACTTGTTTTGCAGTACTTAAACATTACAAAAAGATTTAGAACTACTATTATATTGCAATTAAACTTTGTTATTGTGTCACCTGAAATTTTAAATTTGTTTTTAAAACTTGTTCAGATGTACTTTCATGGTATTTTGTAACATTTCGATTCGAATGTTCTCAGAGAATGATTTCTCCTTGGTGTCTAGTCCCGGAGTGAAGACTGTCTATAGAGGAATCCTGCATTAAGCAGAAAAGGCCTGACACCAGTCCCCTTGCGGTGTTTAGTCGACAAGGGGAGTGTGGCCAGTGCATGGAGGCTGTGGTGGGTCCTGAAGGGGCAGCAGCTGGAGGCTGTCTGCCCACTGCAGGCTTGGCAGCAGGAAGATCCAAGCAGGCACTCCCATGACGCCACAGTTAGGTAAACATGTACATCCATCAAGGGAGGATTAGGAGAAGCCTTGAAGTATAGATTTGTGCTTTTGAGGATGGCAGCTCCCCTTAGAGTTAGAAGAATCGTCATGTTTCAGCTGTGAGCTGATAATTTCTAAGAACACTAGATTATCAGTGCCTTGCAGAAGGTATAGCTCGTTATTATAAGAAGCATGTCTAATCACCTGACCAAAAGTGTGCCATAAAATAACTAACTGATAAAGTAACTATTACATTAACTTGAACAGTTTTTATAATTTGTGTTAATCTTCAATGTTCCTATTAAATATGGGTTGTGGACATAATAAAAATATTACTATACCAACGCCAACGTGATTTTAATGTCATGAACAAAATATTTAGATAGAAAATATGCATGCCAGGAGAAATGGTAAATTGGAACAATCAGAAGAGATTACTGGGCTTCCTTTCAGGACAGTGCTGGCCATTGTCAGACCCTCCCCAGATAATCTCTTTCTAAGAGTGTTAATCTTTGATTAACTTTCTAGGCTATTTTACAACTGAATTTAAGTTGCGGGAAACTGAGTGATGTATACAGTTTTTCCCATTATAATTTAAATAAAATATTCACTGGAGACATAAATGGTTTACATAAAGTAGAAGAGATTACTCCAATCATTACATTTATTGTCCTATAGGATATTAGTCAGTTTGGTCCAAATTAATAAATTTGTTTAAGTATTCCTGATTGCCTATATAATACAAGTATGTATTTATATGTATATATGTATCTGTTCTTCAAATTTTCCTTTAAACCTGTTTAATCTAAAAAAAATAAATAAACCAGCTTAATCTTTTGTAGGATATAATGAACATAAATAAAATATAGATAAATACATAAAAGTTTCCTCATTAATTAATAAACTAAATAAAAATCTTTGCCTTGAATGTGTGTTCACTCTGTATTAGCACCACGGCCATGATATTACCTTTTTGAAAATTATATTTCAGCAGAGTGTTTTTCTAATACGAAGCAAATGCATTTGAAGAAAAGAGAAATGCCACTGGGAAAATGTTTGCCAATTTTAGACGTATTTATGCCAAATTTGTGTCAGACGCACAAGACTATCCAAACTGCTTGTGAATACGAATGAGGTGATAAATCAGGTTTTAGAAAATCCTTAATCTCCAAGTGACACAAGATTGAATGTGTTAAGGATTAAAACAATATTAAAATCCTCATGGATCAGCAAGTTTCTTTTTTGTAACTCACTGAATCATGCAATGAACCCAGAACATCTGGATTAACAGGTACTGGAAGTATGTTTCCATATTACATAATGTTCCTGAAAGCAATTTATGGCCTGTAGAGGACCAGTAGCATTCCAGGCATTAGATTATGCTTGATGTATAAAAGAGAAAAAAACAATACAGATGCACACCCATACAAACACAAATCTGCAGACTCAATACTATACAAATTGTTAAATATTTCAAGAAATTTACTTTCAATGTATCTCAATATGTAAATATTATCTAAATTTTAACTTGATTAAAATTTAGAGGAAATGAGAATGAATTATCAGACACCTTTGCAATAGCCCTCCCCCTATACACGACACTGAAATAATACATACAGTCCGGGCTAGTTTCAAACTCAAACTTGCGACTGTTGGTCCCATATCCAGCTGCTGTTCGGGCTCGGATTTGGAATACATAAGTAGTGTCAGGCTTGAGGCTACTGATGGTAACGTTCGTGCCTCTTGCCCTCAGAATGGTATAACTTGTCTCTTGCTCCTGCTTTGAGGTAAGAAAAATAATGTTAAAATCAAATCTTCATAATGCTATCAAATGATAAAAAGGCGAACCACTCAAAACCAGTCCTTTCAGATTTTAACACAGAGCATAGGACATATAAAAGAGACGACAATCATTTCACTCTCTGAATGCAATAGAGGCATCTTTTAAGCTAAAGATATTTACAGATTCTCCTAACTTGGGTAAAATGATTTGTGTCCTGCCTATAAAGCAGGGAAAGTTTTCATTCTTACCAGT
Source organism: Potos flavus (assembly GCA_028534135.1). Taxonomy (NCBI): domain Eukaryota; kingdom Metazoa; phylum Chordata; class Mammalia; order Carnivora; family Procyonidae; genus Potos; species Potos flavus. The sequence continues at coordinate 156,118,259 of CM052898.1, forward strand.
TAGTGAATATGCCAGTGAAAATATGTTTTCTTCCAAGCTGAGTCTGAATGAAAGCTTCGATCTAATTTCAAAAATAAATTTACAAAGAGGAAAATACTCCTGTGAATTAAACTTAATAGGAATGTCCTGCTGATTCTCAGAAAAATATTTTTATCAATTATAAAATATTAAACTTAAAAAAGGTCCAGTTTTACATATAGCTTTACATTCGTAACTTTCTCAGCATCAGTTATATGTGCACTGTATTTAATCTAAGTCACTGTGGTTTAGTAGAGACAAATATCTTCAGATCAAAGTTTAGAGATATTTCCCCAAAGGATCTCCTCCAGGGGACTCATATTGTATATTAGGAGATTCACAGTGCGCATTAACAGGAAAGTCCTTTTTTTGTGTGTCAAGCCTTGTGTAGAAAAAACAGATTTACATAGAATTGTGTTTTTCCTATAAGGCACACTAATATACACTGAGTATTTTATGGGTAACCTGATTTTGAGCAATGGTGGAATATCCCTGCACTTAGGGTGGGGCCCAGAGTGGAAATCCTTAATCAAAATGACATAGAATATTATAGAAGTGTACATTACAGATACTTTGTAGTTAAAGATGTTACTTATGTACTAGATTGCATATAAGCTGGTATATTAAAAAATGAAGAGGATCAAATATATTTATTTTAAAGAAATAATTATTTCATTTGTTAAAAAATTTGTTGAGCCTATACCCAAAACTCGACTCTGCTCATCACCATTATGTGAACTAGTCAAGAAAGCTAGACCTTATAGAGCTTAAATTCTAGTGAAACATTCAAGATATTTCCAAGCATTTATATACATTTAGGAATAATTTTTAAATTTATGTATGTATGATATAAATATTTATATAAGCAGATATTAAAGATAATATTGCATGTAGGTTTGTACCTAGTTTTAAAATGCTTAGGGACAAATGAATAGATTCAACCATTTTTTCCTGCCACTGGTTAATATTGTTTTAATACAAGGATGTGCATTGTGCTTTGTTGGTAGAATTCGAAAATTCAGATTTTTTTTTATGTTCATAAAAGATAAGAATATAAATTAACTGCATTTTTGAATGGGCCCTGTAGATCTAAAGGTTGGGTGCTTCCCGGCTTTGCTATCCAGTCTGAACTGAGATGTGTTATTACTTTTCTTTTTATTTTGTTGCATCGTCTATAAAACATGGATTCTTACCAATCAATCTTGTCACACTTTTAAAAATAGATCGTGATCAGATGACTATTTCCAGTGCAATCTACAGAAGAGCACCAAAAGCTAGCAGATAAGTTATTTATGATTTTAGCACAGTGTTGATTAGGCCTCTCTTTTCTTTTAATGAAAGAGACATTTCTTTTCCCTGAATCACACTTGTGAAATACATTAACCTCAATAAAGAGATTAACTACACAACGCAAATGAATGTTTATACGTTATGCTTTTTTGCCAACTGATCATACCACTAATTCTCATGTCTCTAATAATCCATTCTCATGTAGAGCAAGGCATGTAATACAGGAAAACTCACTATAGGAGGAGTCATAGCTGCCAGGATTCAAAACTGAGACCTGTTCATTAGCAATGAGGCTATGAGAAATTCAAATAATGCCACTGACTCTGTTTTCTTATTTGTGAATGAACCTAATTATCCAGTTTCATAGGATCACCAGACAACTCAAAATTAAATAATGTACGCAGAAGTGTTCTATAAAGTGTTATATAAATGTACAATTTGATTTTAAATCACTTGAAAATACTTTGTCAGCTGCACACAAATATGTTTTGTTCGCATTAGTTGCTATAAAACCACCCAGCTCTGATAAGATTTGAATATCTTGCTTTCAAACCTCACTATAATTTATAACCAGGGAGAAATAAGTGCCATTTAGAGGTGGTGAAATACGATAGCCTAAATTCTACTTATACATAATCATGTACCTATTTTTATAATTGTATTACTGAACCACAATTTTATGACGTGGAGCAAACTTATCCATCTACTCCCACCTTCTAAATTACTTTGTACAGTATCAAGAAAGCTTTTCATTGTCAGTTCAATGATACAATGGCTTTGTTATTAGTTCAATGTTCCCATCTGTACTGAATGAAATTCATGTGAATGTGAAGGTCAGGAAATGATGCTGAAGGCAATGAACTAAGGAATAGCTCATCATTAGACTAAGGAATCACTGTGAAATAATTGGTAGAACGGGGGTCTCAGTGGAGGACATAAATGTCATTTCTAATGCCATAACTAGATGGCTTAAGTTTGGTACTGACATCTTTGCTGTTACTTATTGCTATAGAATGGGAGATATTTGACACAATGATTTCAAAACCCCCCTCTCCTGATAAATCAAAGGTATCACGTGACCAGAGTTCCAAAGAGCTCTACCACTTCTTAGCAACGCCATTGGGTTCTTTGCAAGTGCACAGTTCATAAGAAGGTCACCTCTTTCCCTACACAGCCCAACCCTTTAACATCATCTCCCCACCTTTTCATAGTATTTGACCTCGTAGTCCAATATGATCCCATTAGGGTGTTCAGGTTCCTGCCAAGATAAAGAGATGCTGTTTCTGGATGTTCGATCCTTCTTAATTGTCATGACAGGCGATGGAGCTGTAGAGAAAGAATAATGGGAGGGGATAGTGGGAGGACATGAATCAATTCAATTAGGAAGGGTGGTAAAGAAGAGCAGAGGGAGAAGGGAACAAGCAAATGCAGGCCATCATTGCTCTAATCTTTGGCAAGAAAGCACTATCTCCATTTCAAAGGCTCTGGAGTATTAATCTGGCCCCATATCAAGCCCCAGCAGCTGGATTATAGCCCTGGTATACACAGGCCTATGGAAAATGAGCTGAGATTTTCAGCTGCTGGTGGACTAGTGGCAAGTGAGCAGATGTTTTCAATCTGCTACTATAATGTAAGCAATGAAATATATTTGATATATTAAAAAAAGAACAAAACATCAGGGCTACCTATTTGTTATAATGTTGCAAAGTTATTAATGCCAGATTCTGCAGCTCATTGATAACATTTTCATATGCAACTCTGTAAGAGGACTGGAATCCATTATGCACAAGGAGTCCCATGGTATCTATAGGTAATAATAATATTTAGTGTATTGTAAAATGGACAGGGTTTAGAACATATTATAGTAGGTCCTGACTTTTGACAAAAATCTCTCATGAATAAAACTATATATCAGGAAACAGTAATCGTCCGCTTTTGCATTTTTATTTCTTTTTTTTAAAGATTTTATTTATTTATTCATTCGACAGAGAGAGAGATCACAAGCAGAAAGGAGAGGCAGGCAGAGAGAGGGGGAAGCAGGCTCCCCGCTGAGCAGAGAGCCTGATGCGGGGCTCGATCCCAGGACCCTGAGATCATGACTTGAGCTGAAGGCAGAGGCTTAACCCACTGAGCCACTCAGGTGCCCCACACATTTTTATTTCTTTTTTTTCTCTTTTTTTTTTCACATTTTTATTTCTTAAAACGAAAATATTTAATAAGAAGTACAAAGGAATGACTGCTCTTTGTGTCACAAATCTCTGGATATATTCTGAGGTATCTTATTGGGTATTGAGTCTATATTTGTTATGTTTTGCTATGCATTATCAAAAGTACAGAATATGAATAAAAATCATCTGTTTGGATCAAATATCATATGGTCACCCTCATTTCTAATGGAACTTTAAATATATTTTAAATGATCTCCTACTTCAAATCCTTCCATTAAAAAGAAAAATGCATACTATCCCTCAGTGCACTTCTGGTTTCAAAACTCAATGTTGGTACACTGGCCAACTGAAATATCTCACGGTGGGGTTCAGCAGCAGCCCGTCCTAATGGATTGTAGCAAAATAAACTGCAAACATGAAACAACCCCAAATCAAGAATTCTCAAGTACATTAACTGTTGATCATTTTCATTGCTAAAGGATCTATTTTCTTATAGATTTTTCTCAAGAACTATCAGAATCCTGTGTGTGTATTTGTAGTCCCTTTAATAGCTCACATTGGAAGTTTCATATTTGTGGATTTGATGTTTCTGTGATTGTCACATGCTGACTTTTGCGTCTAACCTCTCAAACTGTTCCAGTATGTAAATGCCTTTCATTTTTATTCCTCACTTAAAAATAGAGTTTTCATTAAGCCTGCCTCATGACACTTTACTAGAAAGGGTAAGTTTAAATGAAGAATCCATTGCAATAAGCTTCCCATCCTCCTATTTCTATTATTTGTAGGAGCTTGTGAACTCTTTTGTAACTAAAGCTTCATTAATTTAATGGCTTGGGAATGATTATTTAATCTTTTGCCAAGGAACAATGTAGGTGTTGTTTTTCTGATGGAAAAGTAAATATATTTTCTTATTCATATTTTGCTCCCATTAGCAATTACTATCATTTCATGTAATTTACCATCATTTACCTTTCATATTTTCTTCTATTCATTATTATAATTTTATTTCCTGGATTGGCCTCACCATACCTTTATCCCCCACCCCCCTGACCTGTAGTGGTTTGCTGCTCTGAAATTGATTTCAAGCAAAGGATAATTTATTTTGGTTATATTTAGTTGAAATTTTATAAATGTATTCAATGTTTCTAAATATATCACTGTTATAAGTAAATAAATGTACGTTAATTTTTTGAGAATTCTTTTCTTTTAACCTAACCCTACTACTTAAAAAAATAATAATTCATTATCTAATTGCTAATAGAAAAATTGTAGTCCTAACATCCTGGGAAATAAGTTTTGCTTTTTGTACAAAAAAACCCAGCTAAGTTCCACTAATTTTCCTGCTGATTAAATTCATTAATAGAGTGATTTTAATATACACTTACGGAGCATTTCAAAGATGTCTGATGTTGGAACACTTTCCTAATAAACCCATGGAGACCCTACATTTATTCCATATCACCAGGAAACTGGTTCATTTTCCATAACAGTTAAAATACATTTTCAAAGAAGTTATGAAAATTATCATGTATGGCATCTCTCTTTAAAAAAAAAAAAACAAGAGAGAAACACATTCATTTCAAAGAATGATTGGAAGAAGATTGTATTAACTTTTTAATGAAAGCTTTGCAGGCTGTTTGGAGTCTGCCCAAATTTTACTGCTTCTGCAGTACTGAGCGAGGCTTTATAACTGTTGAAATTCTTCAAAGGTCTCTGAGCAAGCTGCAGGGCCCTGTTTGACTATAATAAATAGTCTTTTGTAATTCCACACTTACTTAAGTAGAGGCATTTGCTCGAAGCTTGTGCCATCTCTAAGTTAAATGAACCTTTTCTGATTGCTGCTTTTAGGCCCCTGTTAGGTCATTTGTTCTGCTCTTTTAATACACGCCTCTTGTGTTGGCTGCATGTCAGCAGTTTCAACCCAGTGCACCAGCTGGAATCCCGTTACATTTAGGTAATGCTCATCAATATTTTAATATTAATAAATAATTAACAGAATTTGTTTTTCTCTCTCCTAATAAATAATTTTAAGACATAATAAAACATACTGCAGAAAGAGATGAACTCTATGGGCACTCCACTGTATCAATGCTTTTTAAAGGGTTTTCTAGAACACTCTTAACTCACTCCTTGAAGTATAATTTATCCATACTTCTTCATGCGCTCGTAGAATCTGTAATATTAATGAGAAACCGTAATATGGATTACATTTCTTTAAGTTAGTTTCCAGATATTAAAGAATGGTTTGTTCCAAGTACTAATTTCTAAAATCCATAGAAATTTCTTTTAGTTTATTATTATTTTGTGTAAGAGAACATGGTATTGTAATGTAAATCATAAAATAGATTTGATTTATTTTGTCTTCATCTCTTTTTTTAATTTTGTGATTTGAAAGAACGGTGGGTCATAGTTCCATGGAATGAAAAAAAAATCTATCCCAAGACTAGAGAAATGCTCAGCACTAGAGTAAGAGGTACACAGGAGGAGAAGACACAAGTCTTTCCCAGCAAACTGCAGGTATATAAGGTGAAACAGCAATTACTGGTGAATAACCCGATAGTTCCAGATTGGGAGTTTTAATTTGGTGCCTCTTTTATATGCCTTAAATGATATATTACTGAAGTGACTCTCTTATCAAGATGAAGAAATTGATTACAAAGTTGGCTATTGTGAAACTGGTCCAGGCCTCAAAGTTAGTAAATCCAGACTTCTGCGGGTGGGGGTGGGGGGTGAATAATATATATATATGGAGAACGTGGTAATAAGAAAAATTAAACAGTAGGAAGGAAATAATTTTTAGTAGGCTAATGGCCTTCTTTAAAATAATGCCTTGGTGTGTAAAATACATTTTGTGTTATTAGTGTTTGAGAGGGAACAAATATTTGTCCTTAGCTTTTGCTATTCTGGGTACAGTTGGATATACACATGTCCTTTGGAGAATAAAGAAAGGAGAGGTGATATACTTAGTAGAGTGAAATGTATTATATTTTAACTGAAATATTTCTTAAAAGAATACACATACAAGAAAAAAGGTTGGGAGGAAAAGAGAGGTTCGTGAGTCACACAGTTATCTGTCCTCCATGAAGCTTTCCTATACTGACACTACACCACTGAGAAGTTCTGAACACTCCGGGTACTAAAAAAAAAAAAATCTCGTGGTGCCACAGTAGACTTGCTTATGGCTCTTTCAATTAATTTTTCTTTAAAATTTTTCTTTGTCATGCCATAGGGCTAGACAGATATTCAGATATTTTCACCTTATATTATCTACTAGTATGTGTTTCGTAGAAGCTGGTATCAAAATGCTTTTCAATTTTTATTCTAGGGAGAGATCACTCTCTGGGAACCAAGGATTGAATGTTCACTGGGTGCTTGCTTCCCTAGCTCCAGGCCACTGCAACTGGCAGCCTCTTGAATCACAAACATGCAATAGCCAGTCCAGAGGACAGAGAGATAAGAGAGTATAACCCTTAATAGTTAGTAACTAAAACCCAGTTATTTATTTATAGAGGAAAGGTAGGATTTCCTCTCATTGTCGGGGTAACCTGAGCCATTGACTACATCTAATGAAATAATAAAAAACCAAATTACAGTGAAGAAGCAAAAAATGTTGGGCTGAAGAGATTTCCATGTAAAGAGATTGAGTTAGAAATGGGGCTTGTATGGTTTACAATTTGTATTTGAGTTACACTTGATACACTTACATGCCAAATCTACTGACAGACGTGGAATATCATTATTTTTACTACGGTGTTTTTAAGCTACATATACTATTATTCTGAAGCTAAAATATGACCCATCCTTAGAATCAGGAAGTCAGAACTTCAAAATTCAACTCCTAAGGGACCTGGTTTGGTTTGTTTGTTTTTATTGGGACTTTCCTCTTTCTGGGTTTGGGAATTTCTAATGAACCTCTGAGGTATCTGTGGTTTAGAGATTGGACAAGTTAAAGTAATAACAAAAAGGGTTCAGTATTTCTTTTCTAAGTGAGCCAAAGCTTTTAAAAATTATCTCCATGGGAAAATATCATGCAGTAAATGGTTGAAAGATTTTTACTTTGAATCAGACATGCCTTTAAAAGCATTACTCCCTTATATTTTTGTACCATTCATTACAATGCCCACTTAAGAACATTTCCTTCTTGTTTTTTTTTCGGAAGTGAACCCTTCTATTAAATCCAGAAACACTCTTGGGTTTGAATTAGCATAATCATTCATAGCTTCATGTTCTCCATCTCACCACCCTTACCCTGATTTCCTCAACCTGTTGTTCTCTGGAATTTCCTGTTTGGGTCTCAGGACTCACTATCTCTACAGCCTAACCAGTTTGAATTTCAGAGTTAAACTTTATGTATTCTCCTTCACCAAGAGCATGCCAAAAGCTTCAACATCTGACAGCTGATGAATTTTCTTTACTCAATTATTATTATTATTATTCTAATTCAATTTTCTTTATTTAATTCTAGTTTTCCAGCCCTGCTTCAGTTCAAACTCTTGCCATTTTTCACCTGGATTCTATACTTTTCATCTCAGTTGTTCCAGAAATTCAATTTTCTACACATTTTGATGACTTCTTATTTTAAAGTAAATGAAACATTAACACTCGTCTCCTCCAAAATTTCATAATTTCAAATCAGTTTTTCCTAAACTTATTAGTTAAATAATAAAAGTCCAAAAGAAAGGTTTAGGAATCTACATTTTTAAGAAGTTTGTAAAAGAAAACTCTTAAGATCACACATTGGGGAAATTCTGGACTACAATAAAATACATAAATTGAAATTCAAGACATAATTATTTAAGATTCCTCATAAGACTGCAATGCACATACCAGTTTTAGTATTTAGTATGCTCCTTTCAAACAAAAATTCTAAAGATAATTCCTTTGGTCATCTGTCCACAGTGTGTGGCTACACTCGCTATCTGGAACGTTCAATCTCTTCCTTTTTCATCTGAAAAATCTCTTGTATTATTATCCTTAGAAATCCATTGCTAATATTATTCCCCCAAAAAGCCCTTCCTGAGTCCCTCAGGCAATAGTTAATCAGCTTCTTCCTCTGTTCTGATATACAGAATAGTTGTTCATTCTCTTATTATTTGGCCCACCACATTGTGTTGTAATTACATAATTTATTTACCAGTATGTCTTCCCACTATATTATAAGCCCTTCAGAGTCTTCAGTGCCTAGTGTCATGACAATCTTGCATAAAACTAGCTATGCACTTTGGTTAGTTTTACAGTAAAATATACAATATATTTTGTGGTTATTTCCTTTGAAAGATAAGTTCTATTTAGCTCTTAATGTTAAAATAATAAAATTTGAACCAAAATGAAAACTATAATGTGTTTAGCAGAGATACCATTATCTATAAAATTGTCATTAATTTCCTATACTAAAGAGAAAAATAATTTTCTCCACTGAACCAATAGTGATGGAAGAAAAACATTTTAAGGCATATATATTGAAAATAAAATTTGAGCAGTAGTGATAGAAGAAGGGTTCATTTCATAGGTGCTTATTGCATGCATTCTTCAAGAAGTGATCCCATTTTTCATTTTTTACAGTTGCCTTTCACATTCCTTATCTTTTAAACTAAGTTCTCCTTTTAATATCATTCAATATCCACATAGAATAGAATAATCCTTAAATATGTTTTTTTTTTAAGAAAAACTAGGTTTTTTTTTAAAAACCCTCCTGTGTTTTTCCTTTATTCTCCTATTATTACCATAGTAACAACACTTCTGACACCTCTGGTCACCAAATGTGTGGGTTTTCCCCACACCAACTAATTCTATGACACCAGCTGGGTTTCCTACAATTTAAATTCTGACACTATCTACTTCTGACACTATCCACAGGTTAAGGGCTCAGTCCCACGAGATTGTACTCCACGTAGATACCAATTGCAAATAGTAGGCCCTCAGGTTACTCACAACTTCTGTCTGACTTGGCTACAAATCGGAGGTTCCCATGACCCCTTTCTTCAGTTTGAGTTATTTACTATAATGGCTCACAGCACTCAGGACAATACTTACATTTATCTATTTATTAAAGAACATGATAAAGGATACAGATGAACAGCCTGATGAAGAGATACATAGAACGAGGTCTGGGAGGGTTCCAAGAACAGGAACTTCTCTCTCCACTGGAGTTAGTGTATCACCCTCCTGGTACTTGGATGTGCTCACAGACCTGGAAGGTCTCCAAATGCCATACTATTGGGAAGTTTATGGAGGCTTCATTACATAGGCGTGATCAATCTTAACTGCATTTCCAGCCCTTCTCTCTTCTCAAGAGAATGGGTGGCAGGGCTGGAAATTCCAAGCTTCTAATCATGGCTTGGTCTTTCCACTGACCAGTCCTCATCCAGGTGCTATTCAGAAACTCACCCAGAGTCACCTCATTAGAATAAAAGACACTCCTCATACCCAGGAAATGATAAGAGTTTCGGTAGTCCTGTGTCAGGAACCGGTGTCAAAGACTGAATACTAGAACAGAAGTATGCTGCTAGTACTCTATCATTTAGAAAACTACAGTTTTTGGAGCACTGTGCCAGGAAACAGGGACAAAGACCAGTATATATTTTCTGTTATCTCACATAGGTGATATGGCCTTGAAAATCTATGGAGGGTAAACCACAGGTTTCTAAATACAATGTTTCCATGTAAAAGAGGTTAATATTGATAAATAGCTATTTTTAAAACTCTTGTTGTTCACTTGGAGTTGATTAATCTCTGAAATAAGGAATCACACAGGTAGGAGGAGCACCTAGGTGGCTCAGTCAGTTAAGCGTCCAACTCTTGATTTCGACTCAGGTCAAGATCTCAGGGTCTTGGGATCGAGCCCCTCATGGGGCTCCATGCTCAGCGAGGAGTCTGTTTCTCCCACTGCCCTTCCCCCTGCTCAAGCTGGTGCACTCTCTCTCTCTTTCTCTCTCAAATAAATAGATAAAATCATCAAAAAATAAAATAAGGAATCGGTTAGGTAGGAAATATTAGAAATTAGAGCAAATAAAGCTTTTTCTTAACTATTCGTCTTTGAAAAATGTAGTATACTAGCAAATTTATCACAAAATATTGAAATCTTGGGAAAAACCAGTTATTATTTTATCCAACGTTTTAGTACAGACAAGGTTATTTTAGTATAGAAGGCTCCAAAGATAAAGGGCGATAATTGTTGAATGCAGCTAATGAAAACATGATAGTGGGAAAGGATTATGATGCAAAATCAAGCCTAGATGAAAGAACAAATCTTAGGTTATAACTAAGCTGTGAGTTTTATATATATATATTATATGTGAGTTTTATATATATATATTATAACCACACTGTGAGTTTTTGTTTGTTTGTATGTGTGTTTGTTTGAAAGGGCTGCTGAAGTAATAAGGTCTCTTCTGACTTAGAGCCACTCAGGGGTAGAGCTGCTAGAGCTGCTACATTCCAGCACAGGACAGATGGAACTGAATTTGGACCTTGGGAGCAAGCACTCTCTGTGGAGCTCGTGACAAAGGGCTTGCTCCTTTCTCATTAACTACAGGAGTGGAGAGGTATGACTTAAATACATGTTAGCACGGAAGAGGACTGACACTTATCCCGCTTCCATTTTATAGATCATGGCTAGAAATCTAGTAAAAAAGATGACTCCCTTAGGTTGTTTGATCCCTGTGCTCAATCGAGACAGAAAGGAGGAGAAAAATTTACATTGTATTATTTACATTATATTATGTTACATTTGGAAACAAGACAAAATATATACTGGTCTTAAGTAAATTAAACTTTTATTGGCAAACTATAACGGTAGATAGATGGAAAGAGGCCACTGATAGAAATACTCTATATTTTGAGTGGGGTGGATATCTTTGTCGAAAGTCATTGAATTTTACACTTAAAATTAACACAATTCGCTATATATAAAAGTTATTTCCATTTAAAAAGAAGCAAAAAATATAATTTTTTTACTCACTATCTCACTATGTCACTTTATTAACTATCTTTATTTTCTGTATTCTTGATGCTTTGGCATCTGAAGCCTTGCTGAATGGGTGGGGATAGACTGCCTCTCCCAAGGCTAGCCAATTCCTAGAAATAGCAAAGACTGACCCAGGAGGGTGCTTTTCATAAGAAAGTCATGAATCCAGAGCCTTCTCTATCTGAATTTATACTCTAGGAGGCAATATTTCTTTGCTTTAATCATCCCAAGGCTAGGTATCAGACAGTGTCCCTACACCTCAGAGTCCACTGAAATTATTCTAACTAGCTAATCCTAGGTCTACGTATCTTATCTCACCTTGCCTTTCCAACAGAAACCATAGTAAAGGCTCTTGCCCATGCTTTCCACTTGTACCTTCTGCCTCCTGACTGACCCTGGTACTCCTCTGTGTGGCCCCCATGGTGTGGCAGTCCCCCCCTTCCTCTTGGGAACTGTGAATAAATAACAAACTATCTTTTTCATAACAATCATCTCCTGACCAATCTGTTGGTCTCACCATACCTGAATAATAATAAAAACTACATTTTAAAACAATTATAATAGTGTAACATTGTCTACAAGTTATTGCAAGCAATAGACATCTTCTCAACAGCACTATGAGCTATCTAAGAAAATATCTGGCATGCACACAGTCTTGCTATAACTTTTTGTCTCAGCCCTATCAAATCCAGAGACTTCCATGATATATGGTCTTTGATGTCTAACCAACACTAAAGGTTAAAACCAGCCTATCGCAGCTTTAATAATATATAGTTATAATCTCTTATGCTACTTAAGGAATAGGTATTTCTGTACTTATAATGTTGCTATCTATTGGGTTCCTGTGTCTCTGTTCATCAGCAATATAATTTTAGCCAGATTACATCGGTAGTTAGACAATACACACTAAATCATAAGCTAACACTTTTATCTGGACCTACCCCTAGCTGGCACTGTTGAGGCTCAAGGTGAACCATTTTGTTTTGTCTTTACCAGAACCTTTCTGGTAAAGAAAAGAAAAGAAAAGAAAAGAAAATGGAGAGAATGATACCACAGTTGAATCAGTCCAGAACTCTGGAAAGCATCAAATATAAACCCTGTCGTGTAGGATCGATCAGGCTGTGTGTCAGAAGTAATAAATAGCTAACTTTAATTGAGGAACCAAAATTTGAAACACACATACATGCATGCACGCTCACACACACACACACACACACATGCATTCATGCGTTTGTATGAATTCGAGTATGATCCTACAATAACTTCACTTTCATTTATATACGTTCTTGGGTGAATGATTTATTCCTGAAGGAATGACAACTATCCTTATAAGTATCACATGCATGAGTGAGCAACCACTACTTTTCATTGCTGTATGAATCATGAATTTTTATAGTGCATTATCCCTCCATAAACGTACACCATAGAAGTATATATTACATCTAAATATTGATTCTGTGTGTGGAAACAGAAAACATGTTGAGAGATTGTGCTTAGCGTATGGCGTATGTAGGTCTGGCCCGTATGGCTTGTATGTGCCTAGCGATTCTATCCTAAGTGCAGCAGAGACCAACTGAAGCAGGAAAGTCCACTTTCGGAATCATGGAGGTTGATCTCTTTCTTTAGGGAGGTAAAAGCTGAAACCTCCCATATCACGAATTCTGCAAAGGCTGGTCAAACACTGGAAATCAGATTTTCAAAGTTAGCTCAGACCTATCAAATTTACTTACATATAGAAATATTCATTGGCTTGAAAAAAAAAAAAAAAAGGAGAGGGCAAGGGAGTAGTCCAGAAAAGAAGATTTTTGAAAGGTCACTGTATAGAATGTAGAACATTTGATTACCATGAAATCAACTTCCTGAGCAGCCCTATTTCTATGTTACCTTGATGCTAGGAACTTATTTATGATATGGTTATATTCTTAAAGAACACACTAGTCTTTATTTGTTAAGTTGAAAGAAATCACCTGAAAAATATTTTTTTGAAGATTTATTTATTTATTTAGGAGAGAAATAGAGCGGGGAGCTCAGGAGCACAGGAGGAGGGGAAGAGGGAGAGAAGCAGACTTCCCACAGAGTGGAGAGCCAGACCCAGACCTGGTGTTGGATCCCAGAACCCTGAGATCATTACCCAAGTTAAATCAAAAGTCAGACACTTAAGGAACTGAGCCCCTCACCTGAAAATTTTTAAGTAAAATAGGAAAAAGTTAAATGCATTTGGCAATTCTGTGAATCCTGATTTGTGCTCTACATCTCCTCAAATTATGCATCCCAAGCCTATTATCTGATTTCATTTAAATTAAAAAAATTAAGTAATAAAAACGAGGTTGTGATCATCAGTATTTTGAAGTCTAGCTGTCTGAAGGATGTAGGTGGGAATTATGCTAATTCAGGTATGTTTGCATATTTATACAAACAAAATGCACACCAACAGAGACTTACAGAGTTTCTAAAAGCAATCGTGCCTGCAAAATTTCTCTTTTGGCTGTAAAATTTGCATTGTTCATGCTTGCATTTAGTAATACTTCCCAAACTCTTTTTGTTCCAAACAAATTCCCTGTCTCCACTCCATATCACTTGATTAAGAAATGAAAACACTTAATTGCGATAAATAACATTTTACTCCCCACAAATAGAGATTCTAAAAAATATAAGCAAAAAACAAAGGGGAAATTGCAAAGTCAGACTACCTGCTGCTTCATTTCCATGATGCCTGTGGTTTGACCTCTTTAGTTCCAGGCAGAAGATTAATTTATCTAAAGAATTTTTGTCAAATACCTTTTGAGCTAGCATGAGTTTTGGAAGAATTTGAATTCTCAAGTCTATCCAAATAAGGAAAATACATCAATACATATTTTTGTCATTATGTAAACTCCACATAATTGACCTTAGAATTTTAAGAACTGGAGCAAATTAATTTCCACATGCAACATAAAAGTTTTAGCACATTAGAAAAAAATAGCCTAAAGTTATTCCATTTTTGGATTGCATAAGTAAAGCTAAAAAGAAAATTATGTGGATACAAATATAGTAATATTTGTTTCTTTTAAGAATTTGGCTTTCACTTTAATGTGTGTATTTAGTTTCCTGCATTTTGAATTCCCAATAGCTAACGGACAATTATCCTTAGTCTACACAGAGTAAGACTTCTCAGACAGTTCTGGGTAAACTTTAGGAAGGAAGACAGTACGTGTTTACCTAAGGTGTGGAAAATTCTAAAATTCATTCCCAAGTTTGTGAATTAAACTCAGGTCAGTTTGTGTTGAGTTTTATTTATGAAAAATTAAATTCAGTATGAAGACTCTTAAATTAGAATTTATATTTAAAAACTTGAGCTTAAAAGGCAGTGAGAGGCTCATTATTATTTATTAGGGGGATAAACATATCCTAAAACTGATTTATCCTAAAACTGACTGATTCAACAACAGCTGAATCAGTCAGAAGAGTCACTAAAAATTATTGAATTGTATACTTGAAAAGGGTAAATTTCATGAGATGTAAAACCCACCCCAATAAAGTTATATGTTTATAAAAGAATAATCTGAAATAAAAAGTAGTACACATAGTTTACCAGTACTGAGGGGTGGTTATATTAACTATATGGCTTTGAATAATTCTGAAAATTTTTCTGCTGTGTTCTAAACTTTTTTTCTAATTTTCAGGCTTGTTTGTTGAAAAAAAAAAACAACAAAACACATCTGTGTGAAACTATTTTATAGGCATTATTACTTGTTACTGACCTGGTCTGTCAGATTTATTCTGGAATTGAAAAACAATAAGCCAAGAATCATTATTATTCACATTGCACAGTCTGTGGTTTAGCTTTAGAAACATGCTTTTCAAGTTAAATTTTCTTCAAAATGCACCTAGCTAGAAAAAAAATAAGGAAAAATGCTAGAGGCAAAGCAAACTTTAGGTTTGAGGGGTCTGGCAGTCCATTCTCCAAACACTACTGGGTTTTTCTACCCCGGCTACATTATAGGGGGCTCACAGTTGGTTTTCAAATATGCATTTATGGATCTATGTGTGTATCTTGCATTCCTGGATGGTTAACGTGTGCTACTTTTATTTTTGGTTAACCTTAGGAATAACTGACTGTCAAATTGATTTGGGAATATAAGGGTTTGATTTAATACTCTGAAAGGGGATCTGGGAACAAGAGGCCTTGTAAGACCAGACGCTGGGTTCTAAACAATGTATACAATTTGCAAATGAGCACATGTGGAATGACTATTCCATTAATATATAATGTTCGATATAAAGCATCCAATGCATAGGCAATTACACATAATCAATATAATGTCTGTGCTCTTTCCATTCATAAATTCAGGGAAAAAAGTGTATACAAACACATTGGGAAGTTCTTTTGGTAATTCACCACTAGCTTCTAGTGAAATGGTGGATCATGAAATCAGAGCAGAAAATAATCAACCTAAATAAAACAAGTTTCGAACAACAACAACAAACCTATGTCTTTGTTCTAAAACCTGTATCAGTTAAACTTGTAATGAGGGAAGTGACAAGAACTACAGGCACAAAAGAAAAACCTTGAGAAAAAATTTTCCAACACATTCCATGAAAAGTCAGCAGGGTTTTACAGGAAACAATCAAGTGATTGTAGGAAGAAAACATGCAACCAAAGAATGTATTCAGTTAACATCTATAATTTAACAAAATAACATATGGTCAAAGTCACTTTTTGAAGACAAATTAAAAGGTCCTTATGGACTACAAATTGCTGACTACCGATGTTCATTTAAGGAAACGACGAATAATATTGATGACTAACTATCCCAAGACTGCCTGCTGCAAAACTGGCATCTGAATACTTAGTGTTGACTTTGCTGGTAACTTTGAAATCTTAAATCAACACATGTTTCATCCAAATACAGATGGAAGATATGCAATGTAGAGGAAACTATGTTTATGTTTTTAATTTTAAAAGTAAATATAAAATTATAAAGAATGATGACAACAAATAGTTTATGAAATTTGAACATACGTTCTTTAATCTATATGAATCATGAGAAACCCAATACCGGTGAACAAATTCTATACCCATAGTTGATATTTACAAAAAGAACGTGGATGAAATGTAAAACCTGAATGTAATAATCTTAAAAATCCTGCACAGGAAGACATATTTGTATGTATACACTACATACTATTTTTAAATATATATTTATTATCATAAATATGTATGTACCATGTACATATGTATCTTATCTGTGGTTTTGCTTTCCAGGATTTCAGCTACCCATGGTCAACCACAGTCCAGTAGCAGATGATCCTCCTTCTGACTTTTTGTCAATAGTCAGTAGTAGCCTAATGCTATGTCACAATTCTTACATCATTCACCTCATTTCATCTCATGAGGTAGGCATTTTATCATTTCTCATATCATCATAAGAAGGGTGAGTACAGTACAAAGGAATTTTGGAGGAAAGAAAGTGGGAAATAGCACATTCACATAATGATTATTATGTCATAATCATTCAATTTTATTCGTTATTGTTAATCTCTAACTGTGCCTAATTTATAAATTAAACTTTAGCACAGGTAAGTATGTACAGGAAAAAATAGTATATATAGGGTTCGGTAACATCTGTGGTTTCAGGCATCCCCTGGGGGTCTTGGAATGTATTCCCCACAGATAAGGAGGCACTACTGTGCACATTTACATCTATATTTATATCTATATATCTATATCTACATCTATATCTATATCTGTATCTATCTAATCTATGTAAGCTCAATTACCGATCATTTTATATATTAGATTCACACGTTCTTTTATTTAATTCTAACAGCTATCTTAAAAAATGAGAATTATTTTTTCAGATTCCACAAACAGGAAACCCAGAATTAAATTATTAAGAAACTCAGCTAAAACAACAGTCAGCAAATGGTGGTGCTCCCATTCATTTTCACATCCTTCTCTCATTTGAATCCCTCCACTCACACCTGCCAATACTTTTTGCAATATAAAATATGAAATAATTTGCTTCTATTTTAAAGAAGAGAAAAAAAATAAATGGTAAATTTTTTAAGGAAAAAAGTTAATGACCAGAATTTAACCCCATACTCTTCTTTCCTACCATCCTATTGGAATAAGACTAAAGAAGTGCTGACATAGTTCTCCAGAAAAACACTTGAGACAACATAATTTGTATCTCATTTAATAAAGCAACCATACTAACTAGTCTTATAGCTCCCCTTATTATCATTCTAAGGTCCTTTCTAAATTAATAATGTAAAGAATATTTCTTTACATATTCCTTTTTGCATATTTTTTCTTTGCATATCTTTGACTAATTCCTTAGTAAATAATATTAAAGTGTTTGTGTGTCTATTATATGCCAGGCATCTTGGAAGGTACAACGGGTAAAACAATGTAAAAAGCAGATGTGTAGCCTGCCTTTATGGAGATTGAAAACATTTGCATCACTAGAGTTGGATTTCTTTACAAATTACTGATACCCCATGCTCCCTTAAATGCATATGGAACCTATTATCTCAGTTAAACCCTAACTGGTTTGAAGTATTCCAACCCATCCAGGATATCTAATGTGTATTTTGTTGGTGTCCCGACAAAATCCCTTTGGAATTTATAAATGTAGTGTAACTTTTCTATTTCAAGATGCCAGTATCTTACTCTACTTGGGAGGGCTTCCTTTGAGCATCAGAGTCAGATCTGCCAAGCACGTCAGGCTGGACATTCTAAGAATTAATATTCCTTCAATTTACCTCTCGTCCTTGGAACAGCTCTCAGTCAAGGACTGTTGGGGAGTTGATGTATAATTACCCAAGCTTTCTCTTCGTTTGGGAGGGATAACTCCGAAGCAAATGTTCTACACCAACTCTCCCTGTTCAGCAGCAGAATTAATTTCCAGTTTCCCACAGGGTAACTTGGCCATTACCTGCCCCTCAAATGGTTGCCTTTGTTTCCCTGTTTCATTTTCATACTCCCTCACCTGTGTCTCCTGGGATAATCTCCCCCTAAAACAGTTTGTATTCAAATTCTCATCTCGACATCTACTTCTAGAAGAATACAAACTAAGACACCTTGGGTCTATGAAGATTCTCTGGGATACTGATGACAGCCAAGTCTGTCTTGAACTCTATGTAGATTTTTGAGATATTTAAACAATTTATGTCTGCTCTAGTTAATAGTCAATTCTGTCATTAGGAAGTTTTAACCCCATTGGGTCTGAGCCTAGGGAAACCAAACACAGACACACAAAAAAGTGCACAATTACATAGAGCTAACATACACACACATAAAATCCTACTCCAGCCTTATCAATGACTCAGACTCACTCTTGAGAGTTGTAAATGGTAATATAGGTCATATTAGAAATTATTTGAGTAACAGGACTATGGTTGCTACAGAGGGATGAGATCATTTGTGATACCATTTGGAAGGTTAGTTGCATCCCTTTTGTTCAGTGAGGACTCTGTTTTTCTATCTACTCTAAGTAAGAGTGACTCTTCTGAAACAAATGGTTAGTTTTTTAAAATTTCTATCCTATTCTCCTATGTTCAGAATGCAGCATTCTCAGGTTAGAGAAGCAGAGGTGTTTCATTACTTGGCCATTCTTGGGGATTCCCAAGCAAATACCAATGGGTATTTGCTTGGGAATCAAATATCATGATACAATACCATGTATCATGTACAATACCATGTATCATGACAATGGGCTCTTAAACAAGAAGCAGACATCACAATGCATACCAGATCTATAGAATTTTTTTTAAGTGGAAAACAGAGAACAGAGTTCCCCTGATCTGTTGAAACTTGCTTTCCTATTCTCTGATGACATTGCTGGAATGTCTCATAGCTTTCTGTTACTTTCAGTTATTAATACCCAGTATACACAGTATAAAATGAACATTTTCTGAGTTTGAGAGATAAAGGTTGACACACTTATTCCTCCTTTCTCTTTTCTGGTGTTGGGGCACTGTGGGGAGGTTGTGAAAAATGAAAAAGTTCACACAACTGCACTGTATTTGTTGAGTTCCATTGTTTTCTTGGCTGATACCTCCTTTTAGAATTGTGTGCTAACTTTCTGTCGCTGCTCATGACTTTTACAGAGGAACCATGGGAACCCATTTCAAGCCACTTAGAAAATCCTCCAGATGTATCTGGCCCCAACTTTTAAAATTTTCTTTTCAATGTGGTATATTTAGTACATTTTTGTACTATTTGTTATCTTCGTTGCCAATTCCCAAGCAGTAAAAAAAAACTACATATTTTAGCTTTTGGTTTGGAAATCCATTTTGAACAGATCTTTCTGTTGTCTTAATAAATTCTTGATAAATATTATATATTGTAATATACATAGTACCTATATCATAATAATTGGATCATATGGCTCCATCTTAGAGTTAACTTCTTGTACCTAAGTTGAATAAAACCATGGAACAACACCTTTACCATCCTACAGCTCTCAAAGCTTTACAGAATGCAATTTAAATCTATGTTGGGGTAACATATTATAGAAGCCCACAAATGGAAAGCTGGAATAGGATTGAAAGTGAGCTAGTGTAGATCTCTAAATAAATCCTTCCTGCTGATTCAAATGGTGAGTGATAATTAAGTCCAGTAGGCATCAAACAAAGAGGCAGATAAGCAAGTCCCTTCAGGGAGAGATTCATTCACAGTGATGGTGATATCCTGATATTCTACCGTCTAGCAGACTTCACCAGAGAGACACCTGTCATGCAGGAGTTGAAATTAGTGGGCTTATCCAGAAATCTTCCGTTTCTTACTTCTTCAGTTCCCACATTGCCACTTCACAACAATTACTCCCAAAATATTATTTTATGAGGTAAGGCAGATGTTAAAAAGAGATGTGCTATACATAGAGGCTTATGTAGGTAGACTACATAAAATGAGGAAAATATTATACACTGTGTTAAATTTTATCTTGCCTAAGGATCAGTTTTAAGAAAATGGTTTTGAAGAAATTACAAATGAACAATATGTTTTCTTTAAAAGTAAAGATCAAAGGAGATGAAAAAAAAAAGCCCAATTTATCTCTTAGGTTAATATTTACATATTACTTACATTTATAAGTCTTTACCCTTGCAAAGATTTGAAATTTGTAAAAACAAAAAATTGATTTCAGGAATAAATGTGAGGGTCTCCGGGTGGTTCAGTCAGTTAAGCTCTGATTCTTGATTTTGGCTCAGACCATTATCTTATGGTTGTGAAATCAAGTCCAGCATCGGGCTCCACACTAGGCATGAAGCCTGCTTAAGATTCTCTCTGTTCCTCTCCCTCTGCCCTTTCCCCCCTTAAATTAAAAAAAAAATGAACATTATACAGCATGAATTCTATTAGTGCCAGAGACCTTTAATCAAATTAAAAACTTACAAGAAAAACAAGACAAAGAAAACACACTCATAAATACAGAGAACACACTGATGGTTGCCAGAGAGAAGGGGGGGGTGGGGAGATGTGTGAAAGAGGTGAAGAGGATTAAGAGGTACAAACTTCCAGTTATAAAGTAAACAAGCCATGGGAATGTAGAAACACAGCATAGGGAATATTATATTAATGGAATAATAATAATTTTGTATGGTGACAGATGGTAACTAGACTTATCATGGTGAGTATTTCATAATGTATGTAAATGTCAATCGCTATGCTATACACCTGAAACTAATATAACATTGTATGCTAACTATATTTCAACAGAAAAAAAAGGAATTGAAACCACTTTTATGGAGTAAAAAGACTAGAAAAACAAAGTGATAAAATATTTGGGAGGACCACATATTTTCTTAATCAAGATGCATTTGTTTGATCAAATTACTTTCCTCATGCAGCAGTTCTATGCAGATACATCCTTGGTTCTTTTTGTGATTTAAATGGATTTTCGGCATACTGCTCTTTAAAATATATTACCAGTGCAAAGTGAGATAACATACCTTTTGTTAAGAGTCAGATGTTAAGTTATTCTATTTGTTTTATTTATGATTTAAGGTAACTGTCTCATTCATCAAGAATAATGCTAACCACAGTCTTCAGGAGACAGAGGCTAAGCTGTTCAAATGAATGACTATAAAGTGAGTAGCGTGTGCCAAAGAATGATTCATTTGATTTAAAACACATTTGTAGAACAAATTTTGGAACTGTGCACACTTGTTAATCTTCTCTTTTGTGATTTCCTTCTCTTTTGTCAGTTGACAATCAAAACCAACATTTAGACAGTGCCAAGTTTGATGAAGTGGTTAAGAGCATTCCTGGGAGTGGCACACATGCCAATGAATCAGCTTTTTACAATTAGAAAAAATAAAAAGTCTATGTTGGAATTAACAAATGCTGCTGTGTGGTTTTGGGTTTTTTATTAAAAAAAAAAAATGGGGGGAATACAGAAGCCTAAGCTGAAGCATGAGGGTGACAAGAAACTACCAGAAATAATCGATATGCTCCATCATACCATAGAACCATCAGGCCCAAAACTATCATCTGAGGCCTTGTCAAGTTTTAGGTCACAACTTGTGAGACTGTGAGTTGTTTTAGGGTCTTCTCTTGATACCTCCTGTTTTCTTATCCGCAGAGTCCACAGGGGCTGACTGATTCTAAGAATTTCAGATGGATCATTCTTTCATTCTAAGTTGGGCAATATCAATCCCAATTTGATTTGAATATCTCAGACCAGAAGGATTATGAGTTATGGAGAAATGTGCAGTAACATTTTTCTTCCCTGGTTTCTCTGTGCCATAAGTTCTTACATTTTTGGAAGTGAACAAAGCTTTCAGATAACTTCCCAAGCTAAAAGTGAATCACAGAGAATTACCCCATAGAAACAATGGACTTGGACTTGATTCTAAAGTACATCCCCAGACATACTCTAGTAACTCTTTAAATGTTGATTACTTAGAAACTATGTTTCTTTTCAACATAGCTGATCAATTTCCACGAAAGAATTTATTTTCAGTTTTGAAATTTGCTACGTTTTTCTCATCTTTACTTTTATTTTCCTTTCATATTACTCTGCGTTATACAATAAACTAAGTAGAGGAACATAAAGGAGAACAAACTTCCTCATCAAGTTTCCACCACTAATTCTGAATGTGTTAGACCAGATGGCTGCACGTCACTAGAGAAGACCCTGACTGACAGTTGGTACTTAGGAGACTCCATACATCTCCTTGGTAGAGGATATTAAGATACCAGCCCCATTCTTCCTTCTCTCTTATGTAACTTCTTAGTTCCCCTAGAATACACAGTACAAGTGGACCTAGCATAAAAAAGGTTCCTGTATAATGAATACAAGATAAAGAAAGATAGTTAAGTGCATGTTCATTAAGTGAGTAGAGAAGCTAATCTTCCATGGAAATTTACGACATGAGAACAGATAGAAGATAGTTTTGTTTAAATATGTGTAAGTAAAATGTTAGGGTAACTGTGGCCTTTAATATGAATCAAAACTTCTCAAAATCATCAACCAAAAAAGAAACCTGAAATTAAAAAATATATATGTGAACAACTAACATGAAGTTTTTGCAAAAATGAGCCATACAAAAATTAATTTACAGAGAGCCTGAGCACCTTGAAACGTTTATTTTCATCTAGTTTAAGAGTTTTCATATAGTTTAACACTAGTTCCATATTGACCTCCTCAGTTCCTTGGTAGTTTCTTTATTTTCTTAGTTGATATCCCCTAGTGAGTTGCAGATGTTTTGCCTAGGTGCACAAAGAAGATGAAAAGCAAAGGTCCCAGTTTGAGAGGGCATATAACATTTTTACTTTATACTTCAGTAACTTCTCAATTCTTATCCAATTCAGTTCAGTTCAATTCAGTTCTGTTCAAACAATGCCTGTTTCAGGCAAAGTGACTTTCTAGATTCACCCATATTTTCCTCCTTTTCTCCTAGGGTTGATGAAGCAGATTTTCCTATTCCTATCTATGACTTAATTCCATTCTTTCTTATGTATCATTCCTTAAGTCCTTGAAAGCCCTGCCTATCTTGTTGGTGATATTAATCAATACTATTTTCCATCCTGTGGCACACTTCCATAGAGGAGAGAGTGATGGTTAAGAATGCAGGTACTGCTGGGGCACCTGGGCAGCATAGTCAGTTAAGCCACCAACTCTCGGTTTTGGCTCAGGTCATGATCTTGGGCTCATGAGATGGAGCCCTGGGTGGAGCACTGTGTGGAGACCAGCATGAGGCTTTGCTCTCAGCGCAGAGTCTGATCAAGCTTCTCTCTCTCCCTCTGCCCCTCCCCCACCCCTCTCGCTCTCTCTCTCTCTCTCTCTCTCTCTCTCTCTCAAATAAACAAATAGATGTTTGGGGGGAAAAAAAGAATTCAGGTGCTGCTATCAGATTACTTGAATTCGGATCATGATTTAGCAACATCTGGGTGAAGTTAGGCAGGTTACTTCATATCTTTGCCTCAGTTTCTTCCATTGAAATACTGGGAGGATGATAGTTTCCATCCTACAGGATGTTTTTCTTAATAAAATTGATATTAAATGATATGCAGAACATGATTAGCACAAATGCCTGCCACATAGCATGTACTTTAACATTTGCAATCCAACTTCTGTTTCCAAATTTCACTCTGAATTGTCTCAAATAATACGATACTTCTCCAGCTACCAACTGTCGTAGCTTTATATTCTGATCTAATTCTGTGAAACCTCTAGTATTTGAATCCTGTGTGCACCCCTTCCTTTTTCTTACATCTCTTTCACTTAAAAAGTATTTAGAAGTGCCTATTTGGATAATGACCAAGGAAGCCAGTGAAGAAGCCTGGATTGTGCCCTCAGGATCTTAGAGTACAGTAGGGAAGATTAAATGCATATAAAATATCATTCTAATGAAAATTAAAATACAAGAGCACCAGAAGAGATAGTGCTAACTCATAATGTAGTGCTCTGGAAGGTCAGATGAAAGCACAATGACTTCCGGCTCAGAAAAATTAGAAGAAAAAAAAATAGTGGAGGAGCTGGCGTTTAATCTGGGCTTTTCAGAATGGAAGATAGTTGGACACATATGTATTAAAAAAGTATATTTTAGGTGAAGGTTACCAAATTTGCCAGACTTCCTGGAGAATAAGAAAGGGTTTTTTTTGTTTTCTTTTGTTTTGTTTTAAGATTTATTTTACAGAGAGAGAGCACATAAGTGGGGAGAAGGGGCAGAGGGAGAGAGAGAGAATCCTCAAGCAGCCTCCCCGCTGAACGTGGAGTCTGATGTGAGGCTCCATCCCAGGACCTTGATATCATGACCTGAGGCAAAATCAAGAGCCAGCACTTAACCGAATGAGCCACCAGGTTGCCTCTAGAACAAGAAAGTTTTAAATTCATTTTGTAACAAGGAGTAAAGAAGATTATGGTTGGAGTTTGCATAAATCTCACTTGTGAAATCTCTTACCTTCCAGGCTAAGAAATTTTGTTTTGCTTTGTTTTGTTTCCTGTGAATGATAGGGAACTATTAAAGCTTTTAGAGGAGGGGGCACCTGGGTGGCTCAGTGGGTTAAAGCCTCTGCCTTCAGCTCAGGTCCTGATCTCAGGATCCTGGGGTCGAGCCCCGCATCGGGCTCTCTGCTCAGCAGGGAGCCTGCTTCCCTCTCTCTCTTCCTGCCTCTCTGCCTGCTTGTGATCATTCCCTCTCTGTCAAATAAATAAATAAAATCTTTAAGAAAAAAAAGTCTTTTAGAGGAGGTAAGTGACATGATCAAACCTGCATTCAGTAAGATGAGTCTTGTCATGATTTCATCATAGTTCAGTATACATGGATAAGACGGGATACCTGCCTTTCGGGAGTCACAGCACTGGCTAAAAGCAAGTGATAGAGCTGTGAACAGATTCCTACAGGGAAGTGAGAGGAGTTGCTTACTCCCAGGGGGAAATGGAAAACTTCTTGTGGAAGCTGACTCATGAACTGATTTTTGAGAGATGAGAAATGAACAGGCATGGAGGGAAATAGAATTTCTTGTAGGTGGTAATAGTTAAAATGGTTAAAATGGCATGAAACTGTAGAGAGTTTATGAAGAGTACAAGGAATTGTATTCATAGAGCGTAAAGTGGAAAAGTATTAAAAGGCAAGTAAGCATGGAGCAGGTCACGGAGAGCTTTGCAAGCGATAGTAAAACACTTGGACTCAAGGCATTCTGTAAAACAAATGAAGTGAAGAACCAACTCTAGACCAGTGGTTACTGTAATAGTCCAAATGAGAGATCATGATGACAACCCCGAATTAGAGATAACTGTGAAGACAAAGGATGTCACAGAAAGAGGGGAAAGCTTGTGCTGGTGGCATCAAAGGGCACATGTGACTATATATCCATTTGATAGACATTTAATATCCATTCTATTTCAACCACTGAGAAAATACATCAATAATAGATCAATGTATAGAGTGGACAAAATCCCCTGCCCTCATAAAGCTTATATTTCTCGAGGAGGACTAAAAGAAGGGACAACAAGAAAATAAAACTTCATAAATAACTTCGCATATGGTTATTTCCTAGATGCAGGCTGAGCTTTGGTCCTGCAGTCAGCTCCTTCTCCTATGCTCAGTAGCTATTGGTTGCTGTTCCCAAGATCTTATTTTGAGCCCATTTTTTTTTTAATTCTATACTCTATATCCATTCCTTCTCTCTTCAACACTTATGATTCCCAACTATACAACTCATATTTAAGTTCTCTCCCAAGAATCAGACTTTGTCAACTGCTTACTCATCATTTGGATGAACCACCCGCATTTTGCCTTATTCTCAATTCCAAAATGCTCTATACTATCTTATCATGCAACCTTCCTCTTTGTACTTTATTTCACACTTGCTTATATCATTTTCATATTTGAGTGAGCTGCAACTCCCCCATGCTCTTTAATGCACATCTAATGCACATCCACATCTTGGTTTTCATCTCCGAAAGGTCATCTCCTTAATTTCCTCAGGCTTAGTTCAGACCTTACTATCCCCCACTTGGGTTATTGTTAGTTTGTTAACTGGTCTCCCTTGCCACTTTACTTCTATCCCTAAATCACAGGTCAGATCATGTCACTCTTCTACAGAAGAGTTCCTTTGTGTCCATTCTGTCCCAGATCATCTATAACATACACAAGCACCATTAGATATAAAAGAAAAAAAAAGTCCTATGCATGCTTGACATGCAAGAAGTTGCATAGGCTCTGCAGAGAGATGGGTTTTCTACACCAAAGAAAAGTAGAAGACAGACATACTATTCAAGGATACTGAGTCATTGACTCTGCTTCGATCCCCATTCTTTTCTGTCCATTGTTAATGTTGTTGCTCAGTTGGCTCAGGAATGAAATGGGCTCCCTATTTGTAAATCTTCCCCTAAACCGAAGAGCACAAATTCTTTGTGGGTCTCTTTCAGAATGCCTAATACAGAACTGAGTATTAAGGGACAGTGGCGCCGCAAGGCTAATGTATGCTTCCAGGCAAGACCCTGACAGCACAGGGCTATTGCCTGCAGGAATCCCGGAAGTCAGAGCGTGGAGGAAAGCCAAGATATGCTGTATCTGCTCTTGTGCCTGAGCCCATTAACTTCACTTAAATTCTATACCCTTGATTAAATCTGTTTGGAAATATTGGTGAGTTAGTGTATGTTTGCTTCAGTCCAACTGAATACCACTGGAGGAGTGCAGACCTCAAAGCAAATTTCCCGTCCACATCCCTCACTCAGTGCTCCCCAGTGCTTCCCCCTTCTATACTTCACCTGAATGGATTCGCTGGAAGAGACAATTACCTCCCTAGCCTCTCTGCTTCTTTTACTAGTCTGTAATGCTCTTGTTCCTGTTTGCACTGATCAAATCCTTATTTATCCCTCATTGCTACCTCAAAAACCCATCTCTTCAATAAAATCTTTCTTGATTTCCCAACTGGAAACTTTTCTTTACTCTGATATTTTCTTTATTCTTTATTCTGATACATTTTGATTGCAAAAACTATATTTAGTTGATTAAATGTTGAAGTAATTATAAATTCCTTGAGGGGAGCAAGCATGTATTAATTATCATTATATCCCCCCACAATGCATAGCCCATGTTGGTTGCAGAGCGTAGTCAATAAATATCTTTGGAATTAAATTGAATAATGAAACATTTCATTGTTATAACAGCACAATCACTTTAAAAAATAAATTTTAAGAAAAATGTTAAAAGCAGCAAAGACATAAAAATGCAGAAGAAAAAAATAACAGAACACAAGTTAATGCCTACTTTGGGTAAGTTCTGTATATTACACCGATGGACTTAGCTTTACTCTATAACAAATTTGGGAAGAAATCAAATACAAATGGATGTTAAAATCCTTTAGAATTAAATGGATTCAGAAAATATTGATAAGATAATGACCAATCTTTAAAATGTGCATGAAGTTTAGAAAAATAAGTGTCCTTTGAAGTCAAAATAACATTAATATACACAGATCTAGTTTTCAATGGATGTTTCCCATCTTCTATTTCTACAAATTCAATATGCATGGCCTTAGGCCAGGCAGTTAATCTAAGCTCAAACTGAACAAAGACATCAAATGTGAAAGGGCTGTAGATTTTCTGCCCATCTGCAACCTTGAAATTGGGAAAAACTTTCTCCCAAGAACTTCCAAGTGCTTGCTGACCAGACTTGGCTGTAGAGTGTTTTAAATATACATTGTTAGGGAACTGCTTTTATTTTCTGAGACATTAAATCTGTAGGATTGACTTGAAGTGGGTATACATTAACGTGTTGAAAAGCTTCTGAGTAATTTGTTAAAGCAATTCCATGTTTAAAAATCACTGAGCTTAGGGTTTGCATAGATAGCTCTACCCAAAAGATGATAAACAAGCTCTGTGAATGGTGCTATTGGCAGTCACGACACTGTCCTAAATTTAGGGATGTCCCTTAAAAACAGAAAAGGGGGAGGAGTATGGTAAAGGCTGTCCCATCAAATCTGATACTGTTTCTAGAAATCTGTCTAAAGGAAATACATTTGAAAGTGATCTCCAGGGTACATGTCTGTGAATCATCAGGCTTACACAGACATGTACCCTGGGGCAAGTAATACATTATATGTTAATAAAAAAAACATTAAAAAAAAAAAAGGAAGTGATCTCTAAAAGTATATTGTGGGCCTGAAAATGTTTATCAATACAAAACACGATAATGTGTGCCTTTGTAACAATTACATTGCTATGGATAAGTGGACACCCAAAGGAGGTCTTGAAACAGTATATTTGGGATAGGATTGGGGGGAGTATATTCTCTGATGCAGTAAGCATTGTGTTCCAAAGAAAACCTAAGAAACGAATCCCAAGAAATAATCAAGACTCACAAAAAGAGAATATCAATATGGTCAGTGGGTGAAATCCAAAGATTATTATTGTCTGTGGAACAACTTGTCCTGGCCTTTCCCTTAAAAATATAGTCTAGAAACCCACTCAAAAGAGAGACTGCAATCACACACAGAAACACATACACACACACACACACACACACACACACACACACACGTACCCTATTGCCATGGGAACTGAAATGTAATGGTTAATTTTTTTACGTGTCAACTTGGCTAAGCCATGGTACCCTGGTATTTCATCAAATAGATGTCACCATGAAGGTGTTTTCCAGATGAGATTAACATTTAAATCAGTAGATTAAATCAGTAGACTTTGAGTAAAGCAGATTGAACTCCTCAGTGGGCCTGGTCTCATATAATCACCTGAAGACCTTAAGAGAAAAAGACTGAAGTCTTTCCCATGAAAAAAGGAATTCTGCCTCCAGAAATGCCTTTAGACTCAGCTGCAACACTAACTGTTCCCTGAGTCTCCAGCCTGAAAGACTATCCTGTAGATTCTGAAATTCCTATCCCCCACAATTGCATGAACCAGTTCCTTAAAATAAATCTCTCCCTTTCTCTCTCTCTCTCTCTCTTTTTCTCTCTCTATACACACACACACACACACATACATATATACACAAACACAGTTTATGTATACACTAATATAATTCAATAAATGCTTTACAAAAAATACATAACCAAAAGCTATGTAAAAAAAAAAAAAGACAGATACAAAGCTTTATTTAAGATTAATTGATAGAATTATTGTCTTTGGTGCCATAGCCAACCATCTTACAAATCTCACAATTTGGGCTATATAAATCTTCTTTATTAAAATTCTAGGAGTAAAATAGAGGTTGAATGGGCCAGACTAAACTCTTAACTTGAGTTAACAAATATAACCCTGGTAAATAAGAACATTTCCTTTTAACTGTGAACAAATACAAAACCTCATTCATCTGGCATATTTTTGGTTCGCATTGTGTTGGTGATTCTTCTTTACAAGACAAGGACTGATGACTCAAGCTTCTCTGACATTTCTCCCATGTTGTGTGCATCCTGCCACCTGTCAGTCTGGTGCTTTTCATAAACACTAGGTCACATATGTTAAGCACGTTCCCCCTTGCCACACTTCCCAACACCCAAACACATGAGCACACTCTTAACATTCAAGGAAAATGTCTTTCTGCTCCACTTTCTGCATTGCTCATTATAGTGGTTGTAGGAAGCTTTCTGGTTGTAGCCTTTGAGACTAAAACATCAATCAATCAATCAATCATTAACAAAGCACACCCAAAAACTGGAGTCTGGGTGCAGGTGACTACAGCTAGGATGAGAAGCCCTATAAAGAAGTATTGACAATGAAAGCAGCTGCCTGGCACCAACTGCTGTATGAAGGCAGCTGCTTTCTGCACATCTAGGTAGAGCAAAGCTCACTCCTAGGCAGCAGTTGCTACCCTCGCAATAACTATGCAGGCTAATCTCTCACCATCCCAACGAGTATTTGGAGAACAAAAGGAAATGATTGAGTTTCTCCCTGAATTACAGACACACATAATGAATTTTCGTCTTCAGATGGTTCATTTCACAAGACATGAGACATAGACATCTCCAAAAGAAATGAATACATTTGATTAATAGCAGCGAGTTCCACTTTGAAAAGATGAGATGGGCTGCTATACTTATTTTTGAAAGAAATAATTGTGGTTATTATTTCTGGCATGGGGTCATCTCACATAGCCATCCTTAAGGTTTGAAACTACAGTATTGGGTTTTCAGTGCAGGAGTCTTCAGCTCTTTCATATTATAATCAGGTCCTTGGGGAGGGTGGGAGTGGTCATCATTCTTTCATACTTTCATTTGGGATATATTTAAAGCACAGTGTTAACTACATATGTACTCTATGTTAAATACATATACAAATCTTGCTTTTCCCACAGCACTAGTGTAGGTCATCATTCCGTGATAGACTCTGTTACCTCCCATTGGAAGAGTAACAAAGAGAGAATTATTAAATCGTGATCACACGCAACTCTCATATGGTCCCCACACTGCTGGTTTTGTGAAATTCAAGTTATTATCACCTCTCCAGGCTAAGGGCAGGGAATAGGCAGAGAGGAGAGCGGTGCAGGTCTGTGGAGCTGAGCGCTTAGAAAATGCTCATCTTAGCTCTAGGAATCCTTAAAGGGGGAATCTCATAAAGTAAAAGCAACCTTTCAGTGTCCCTAGACTAAACTGTGAAACATTTTTGAAAAGCAGAAAATCCTTATTTATGGCAGGAATGTTTGAAATTCAAAAGATAAATGCCATTCGGAATGCAAGCATGTTCTAGGTATCTAATATGTAATGGGACACAGCTGTGATAACAGCCACTGAACCAGGGGCCTCTCTATATCATGTCATTAGTTGACTTGTTATAAGCCGATCTTCTGGCCCTTTTTATAAGGGCCACTGGGGTAAAAAATAAATATATCATGTACTGAACATCTGTGGTCCTGTCACAAAGCACCACTCATATCAACTTTCAAGCTCATATCTTGGACTACACATGACACCCTTTTAAAAATGGATCTCAACAAAATGTATAGATTAGGAACTCATGAGTCTTTATTTCCAAAGGACAAAGGATACAAGAAGGCCTGAGCTATACTTTGGGCAAAACTAATGCATCCTTTTTTCTTATTGTTTTAGTGTATACTTTTGGGTTCAAAACCATATGTGTGTACTCTAGATAAGATTCAGGTGAATATTTTATATGTAAGATGTTAAGTGAGGAAAGAAATATCAAGTGTCCAATCTATTGACTTAGTAAGTCATCAAAATCATGAGTCAGAAAAAAAAAAAATCATGAGTCAGCATTTAAGAACATGCAATTGTTAGTAGCAATTCCTGCCTGAGCCTTTTTTTTTTTTTTTTTAACAAATCTATCCGGTCATATAAGAGGTTCTTTAATCTTTTCATGATCAAATAAAAAAATAATGCCTGTCTCCTTTCAGAGGAAACAGGCAAAGTAAATAACATATTTGAAATAATTAGGAAATTATATGAATTATAAAATGTAAACAGTATTAATCTATATAATGAAATAGTTCATGATATTAAACACTAATATAGTTATGAGAGGCTTATTTTTGTAGAGAAGGTATAGGGGGAAGGAAGAAATCCAGTCAGGAGGCATTTTAAGTAATCTAGGTAGGATATGATGGAACCAGGGTAGCAATGAACATGGTAAGAAGTGGGCAGATTCCGATGGATCTTGAAGGTATAGGTTTTTTGAAAATGCTGATGGATCAGATGTAAAGGTGTTAGGGGAAGAAAGGAGACAAGGATGACTCCAACAACTTTGATCTAAATAACCTGGAAGGACAGAGTTGGCCTTAAGATGAGGATGTCTGTGGGTTCCCAGTCCCATATTAGCAACTGACAACAAGGTTGCATAGGTGAGAAGCAGAATGCTACTCAAAGTGGTCCCACTTTACCCTTAGTGGTTTGCAGAAGGATCTTAGGAGTAAGATGGACTACATTTATCTAATTAGTCATAAATTTTTGGCAAGTGATACTACTTTTCTATTTACAGAAGTGAAGTTCTCTTTCAAATACAGTTCAGAACATGAAAATCAGGTATTGATTTAAGTACATTGTTAAACTGTAAGAGTCCTAGTGATACGTGGTTGAACTAACTTCCTGAAAGTCGTAAGTTGTTTATTGACAATTGGGAAAACTACTGTATTGGAAAGTCCTGGGTTCAAATTCTCCTCAGCCACCTAAGCTAGATAAATAGGGCTAGAGAACTAAAGTCTTAAAAACAGTTTTTTCTTCTATCAATAAGGGTAATGATGCTCAAAGTATAGAGTTGTTTTAAGGCTTCAATGATACCTATAAAATACCCAGTACAGTGTTTGGCAATCGCTGGCACTCCACACTTGGTTGTTACTTTACATAACACATTCTGATTTTTGTGTTCATTCAACAGTTCCTTTAGGCTACTACAACTGGAAGATACACACAAATATATACAAAACAGCTACTGTTTACCAATCTAATAAGAAATAATAAAACAATAAAATAAGAAATAAGAAACTACCAATAGTAGAGAAATGATTATTATCTGTATATACGTAAATTTTTAAAACTTCATCCAGTATTCTAAAAATTATAGCAAATGGTAATATAAATATCAGTATTACATGTGAAATCAACATTTAGAATCTTTTTAAGTACTTCCCAAGAAGATAAACTCATCTCCCAATTAAGTGTATATGCAGGTTGACCCATATGAAGAATGGCAGATTATTCCTTTATATCTAATTTCTCTGATAGATTTCTCATTTTGAAACTCATTTCAATAGTTTTTAACTTGTAACAGAGAGAGTGAGCAAAGTCTTTTAACTTTCACAAATAGGTGATATTTGTAAACATGGATGTCCTAATAAATATTAGCAGACAGAGTAGTAAAACCTGGCATACTATTAAGTCATCAGTGCTAAATTATGGCTATGTAGCTTTAGAAAAATTTTAATTCATGCTTATAAAGATTATTATGAACATTTCTAAAATTTTGACATTTTCTTAATATGCTGAGATAGTTTCTTCCATGATAATTACTATCAATGATTTCAGTGTATTCTAATTTCATATACTTTATGTGGTAACTGTCTATAAATTTGTATATTTAACTAAATAGAATGCTTCATTACGTATTAATAATTAAAAAGCTTGATTGATCAGTGGAAGAGTGAATGGGCAGACTGATGAGCAAGACCGATGTGGAGTTTCACTAGACAGATGTATATATCTGGTTTTATCCCACTATTATAAGTTCACATATTTTGACTAAGTGCTTTATACAACCCAGACACATTCAGTTGGGAGATCATTAAATTTTGCATGGAACTATCATTTAATTTGTACATAATTTTCCTTTTTCCTCTTTGTGGAAACACTTGAGATAGTATTCTGGTTTTTAGCATCCAAACTCTCTTTTAGTAATAGTAATTTTAAAAATATGAAGCTATTGCACATAATTTGGAATTATCTGTGAGTCTGAGATAAATCTGTTTCACTGGGTGGCTTCACTGACCTGCTGATGCTTGTTGAAGTCTCCTGGCAGCTGGCTTTGCCTGCCTTTTCTTGGCCAAACCAATCAATTTCATGCTGGTTGCTTAAAATCTTTAAGATCTCCTACTCAAATGAGAGCTCCTTGAAAATAGTAGTCACATCTTAATCATCACTTTATCCACAGTGCACCCAGCATAGTACCTGGCTCATACTAAGTGCTCAGTCATCACTTAGGCAACAGAAAAAAGCAATTAATCAAGTGTGTGATTTACGGACAGAGAAAACCAGGAGTTACCTAAAAGTTATTTTGATCTTCAAGACTCCATTTGTTGCTCATGCTTCAGAAGTTCATTAAATATACTAACTACCAAGCAAGTGTCAGTTACTTACTAGTAGCAAGCACCATACAGGGTATTACAGGCATTGGTTCTCATCTTTACCCCGTCTCAATGTAGAGGTAATCCTTATTTAATAGATAAGATAGAGTAAAACTACCCAAGTTCAAGCAATTTAGTAGAAAAGAGACTTTCTCCTCTCAGATCTGTTAGACTTCATAAACTTCTTATAATTTCACTTTTCCTGAGCTATACATTCTTCTTGAGCTTGCATATACACACACATGCACATACAACATAAATAGCAAGTTGTAAAACCTCATTCTTTATCTAGCTGTTTCATATCAGGACTTCAATAAGGACATCTATCTTCTATCTGCAATAATAAGAATTTATGAAAATAGCTTAAAATGGAAGCATATTTCAAGGAAGATTGATGGGATATATTTTTTAAACTATTCAGAAATAAAAATTTCCAACTAGATCAAGTTTTTCTACCATATCAATTCAAATCAACAAAGAACTATGTTACATTCTAAAATCTAGTTCTTTACTGGGAGTTAATGGCATATTTGGCAATGTATTTCAGATGTCAACTATGAAAAACCTTCTTGAAACCATTTTAATATAGAAGGAAAATAAAATTAGCTTTACTCAATGAAATAGAAATAGAGAATTTTTTTCCCTGGCATATTAGAAATCTGCATAACTCTAATATGTATTCCTTAGAGGATATATACACAATCTCCACAGATGGAAAAAGATGGACAAACTCTGCTCAAAATCTGTATTCAAATAACAAGATGAAACAAACACGTAAAAAGCACATGAAGAAAATCATTTTTCTTTAATATCTGTAGAGAGTATAATTTTTGGAATTTAAAATATTCTCTTGGAAATATAATAAACTTATTGAAATGTACTTCAAGAAACAACTAATATTCTAATGATAAAAGATGAGCATTTCCTAAGTAATTGAATTTTTTTTTCCCTTTAGGGATTTGCTCTTATTTCTTATCAGATTAGTAACAGATTAATATGTAATGGGCATGGAGAAGCTACAAAGATTTAGGAAGTCACACAACTTCTGGTCAAAGTTCATGATGTGTATTTTTGTTTTTCTTACTAGCTGGTTTTGAGGAATCATGGAGAACTGCCTTCAAGTTTTATTCTTGAAGGACAGTTCCTCAAAACTCCCTATGGCTTTTTTTTTCTCTTTTTGAGTATAGTTGACACACAATGTTACATTAGTTTCAAGTGTAAAACATAGCAGTGATTCAACCTCTCTATTTATGCTAGGATCATCACAAGTATAGCTCCCATCTGTCACCATACACTGCTATCATAATATCATTGACTTTATTCCTTATGCTGTGTCTTTTATTCCTATGACTTATTTATTCCACAACTGGGAAACCTGAATCTCCCACTCCCTTTTACCATTTTGTTCATCCTCCTGGCCCCTTTCTTTGTTCTCTGTATTTATAGCTCTATTCTGCTTTTTCTTTATTTGTCAAAAAACTCCCAACAAACAAAATTCCAGGTAGAAATGACTACCAAAACTGAAACAGAAAGAAATAGGAAATTCAAACAGACCGATTACCAGCAAAGAAATGGACTTAGTAATCAAAAAACCCCCAACAAACAAAATTCCAGTGTCAGTTGGCTTCATAGGTAATTTCTACCAAACATTTAAAAAAGAGTTAATACTTACTCTCAAAATATTCAACATACAGAAAAAGAAAGAAAACTTCCAAATTCATTCTGTAAGTCCAGCATTATCCTGATACCAAAACCAGATAAAGACACCATAAAAAAAGAGAACATAAAAAAAGATACCTCTGATGAACATAGATGCAAAAATCCTCAACAAAATACTAGCGAACCAAATCCAACAAATACATTAAAAAAATAATTCACCACAATCAAATGGGATTTATTCCTATGTTGCCAGGGTGGCTAATATTCAGATGAAAAGAAATGGAAAGACATTCCATGCTCATGGATTGGAAATGTTAAAATGTCTACACTACCCAAAGCAATCTACACA
Organism: Potos flavus; assembly: GCA_028534135.1. Lineage (NCBI taxonomy): Eukaryota > Metazoa > Chordata > Mammalia > Carnivora > Procyonidae > Potos > Potos flavus. The sequence goes on from CM052898.1 coordinate 156,154,452, forward strand.
TTTAATGTAAATCCTATCAAAATATCAACCACATTTTCACAGAGCTAGAACAAACAATCCTAAAATTTGTATGGAACCACAAAAGGCCCCGGATAGCCAAAGCAATCTTAAAAAAGAAAAGGAAAGCTGGAGGCATCACAATTCTGGACTTGAAGTTATATTACAAAGCTATGGTGATCAAATGGTATTGGTACAAAGTAGACTCTCAGATCAATAGAACAGAATAGAAAACCCAGAAACAAACCCACAACTATAAAGTCAATTACTCTTTGACAAAGCAGAATAAATATTCAATAGGAAAAAGAAATGGTGTTGGGAAAACTGGATAGCAACGTGCAAAAGAGTAAAACTGGGCCACTTTCTTACACCATATACAAAAATAAACTTAAAATTAACTAAAAACCTAAATATGAGACAGAAAACCACCAAAATCCTAGAAGAGAACACAGGCAGTCATCTCTCTGACATCGGCCATAGCAACATTTTTTTCTAGATATGTCTCTTAAGGCAAGAGAAATAAAAGCAAAAATAAACTATCAGGACTATATCAAAATAGAAAACTTCTGCACAGCGAAGGAAACAATCAACAAAACTAAAAAGCAACATAATGAATGGGAGAAGATATTTACCAATGACAGATCTGGTAAAGGGTTAGTATTCAAAATATTAAAGAACTTAAAAATCTCAACACCCAAAAAACAAATAATCCAATTAAAAAATGGCAGAAGCCATGAATAGACATTTCTCCAAAGAAGATATACAGATGGCCACCAGACACATGAAAAGATGCTCATCATCACTTACCATCAGGGAAATGCAAATCAAAACTACAATGAGATAACACCTCACACCTGTCAGACTGGCTAAAATCAACAACACAAGAAACAACAGGCGTTGGGGAGGATGTGGAGAAAAAGGAACCCTCTTGAACTGTTGGCAGGAATGCAAACTGGTGCATCCACTATGGAAAAGATTATGAGGATTCCTAAAAAAGTTATGGTCCAGCACTTGCACTCCCGGGTATTTACTCAAAGAATAGAAAAACACTAAGTCAAAGGAATACATGCACACTATGTTGTTAACTAGCTGGAATTAAAAACTTTAAAAAATATTGTCACTGATTTCTTCCTATATCTCCTATATCTTCCTATATCTGTCCATTTCTTTAATAATTATAGACATTCTTTGCTTGACTATCATTTTATTATTCTTACCTATCCCCTTATTTTATTTACTTATTTTTTTAAGTAGGCTCCACACCTAGCATGGAGCTCAACTCACAACCCTGAGATCAAGCCCTGACTTGATATCAAGAGTCAGACAATTAACTGACTCAAACCAGGCACCCCACCCATCCCTTTATTTTATGGGTGCTTTTCGGTCTTGTTCTTGCTCAAATCTCAGCAGAATCGACCAATATATCCAACCGCCTATTAGACATTTCCATTAGACCTTCACAGGGACACCTCAGTGCTGGCTCAAAGCCAATATATATACAGAGATGTGTGTGTGTGTGTGTGTGTGTGTGTGTGTGTGTGTGTGTGTGTGAATGTGTGTGTGATGAAAGGAGCAAGAATAGCTACTTATATTGAGAGTTGTTCCACATTGCATATATGAATTATAATTTTGAAAGAACTGGGGCCTAAACCAAGCACATCAAATAGAGTATTTCAGAACTTGACCTCTTGTTTTAATATTTACTCATATATATTTTATTTCATTTTTTTATTTCCCTCTGGATAAAACAAGATCAGTATGATGATACTGGAAATGGGGCACAATGACTTTTTTAAGCACTTCCTTGGTTACATATGCTGTTTCTCATTCATTTACTCCTCACAACAATCTGTGTGAAGTATTGTATCTATTTCAGAAAGGATGCAAGGGCTCCAATTTAGTCCAATAACTGCCTAAATTCATTTTTAAATAAAATTTTGAATAAATTCCTCAAAAACCATAATAATATATAATATATTGATATATAATATATAATAATTATATAATAAATTTCTTATAACAATATAAAACAACAGATATGATAAGTGACTCATTCAGAGGATCAAGCCAAAGACTGGGAGCACAGAGGGCCTTTTTGACACCCATTCCAGAACACTTCCTACCCTGACATATAGCCTGTCCTTTAAAGCTAGTTCTTGGACCAAATCATGAACATGAAGAAACATGAAGAAACATGAATCTTTCTTTTGATTTGTTATAATTATTTTTTCCTAATGAGATGAAAATAAAAACCAGTAAGAGGTTATTTCTGGATCATAACAAATTTTCAAGCTACATGTTATTTATTCATTTACTTATTTTAAAATATTTATTTATTTATTTAGAGAAAGAACGGGAACAAACGGGGGAAAGGCAGAGGGAGAGAATCTTCAAGCAGACTCCCTGCTGAGCACAGAGCTCAATGCCCCTCAGTCTCAAGACCCATGAGATCATGACTTGAGCTGAAACCAAGAGTGGAAGGCCTAACCGACTGACCCACCCAGGTGCCCTAAGATAAATATTCTTAAATTAGCATTGATTAATAGTAAGCACAATATTTCAAAGCTACGTTAGAAATTTAGGGGTTTTGTTTAGTTATTAACAAGAAAGGTTGGGATAAATAACTCTCTACTAAGGCAATTCAGGTTTCTAGTTCTTATCAGCATTGCTCAAATCATGTGAAATTTTGATTTCAAAAGAAACATATATCATATAATCTGTATGCCAGGCAGTCAGTCAATATTTTACAATAATAAGATAACTATCTTTATACATTTCTTTTTTCAGCATTACTTGTTTATTATGAAAAAAAGCTTATTATGAACTTTTATTTGAACTTTATTATGAGTCTGGCCAGTGGTGGTAAAACATTTGCTTCTGAAAACGGAGCATCTTTTCCTTTTAGATATGTTCATCTGTTTAATTTCTCAATGACTTGCACATTCTGCAATTATTCCTTAAGGACCTTCCATGCTTAATTTAACCCTTAAAGGGTAGAGCATATTTAAAAGTTAAGTCATTGTATTTTCTGTGTTTTGAGACTAAAAATATTCTGCTAGGGGCAAATAAGAATAATAAAGATTTCTGTCAAAGAAGAATTTTTTGCTCTTAGAAAGATCCAGTGAAGATGGCACTCGTTAGCATTAAATGGCTATTTCTTTCTTAGACTTTATATGCTTTAGTTAACACCGTATTTCCTCCTCTGGCTGCTTGTTGACATCTCTACTCTTGTGAAAACCCTTTAGGAGAAGCCAGCAAGAAACAAAAGCACAGTTCTCCAGGCACCTGTCTGCTCCATTAATTGTAGTTGTGTTAAGGATCAGAAATGAAGATGGGATGAAATTTAATTTGGATCCTGGAATCCCCTGTCTTCATCTCCTTGGTCTCCATAGAGTTGTGTCTGTCTTTATGTTCACATAAAAGTTCTGAATAACTGTAAGGAAAGTGTATGGTTCTACTTTTGTTCAGCTTATAGCTCCTGCTACAGATCTGTAATCTGCCTCCATCCCAGGACGTGATGGCTGAAAGGCATCATTAATGTGTTAAATGATGTGGAAGGCTTCAGGCACACAAGGACATATCACTGCAGAGTGATATTCCCAGATGCACAGGTATCTGCCTCAGTTTCAAATCAGAAAGAAAGAAGGCAAATTACAAGTAAAACGCACCAGGAAAATTATAATGTATATATTCACTCACAATCTCTGAGCCTGACTCAGACCTCACTTGTTCCCTGAGAGAAATAAAAGGGTGATATTTCCATTTTTAGGGTTTATTAACCATACAAGTGAAATAAGGAGGGCAGGATTCATCATAGTGCATAACTGGAATCTTACCACACTATTTTGTGGTTGATTTTCGTCACATTTTATCTTTCTAACTCATTTCACTGATGTAGCAAAATACCTTCCTCCATGTTCTGAAAGAATTAATGCAAATTCTTCTGGTATCTACTTTACTTCCAGGCTACATAATTACATGACAGCATATATTTCTTTAGAGACTACCCCAATATGTGGTCATATTTTAATAACAGACGCAGCTTTATGCCTTTTCTACCTTTATATTGAAACATTTGCTTCTTCAGAAATGTTAAAGACAGACCAGCTATCTTTGACATGAGATGTTCCAATATCATATCCATACATTCTGTTCCTAAATTCCAGAAGAACAACAAAGTGGATAGAGTAAATGTATCTCAAAATTAGAAATATAGAAGATTTAGAAATATTGTCTTATCAATGTAAAAAATTAGAGTAGATTCTAAATTTAGTGCCAAAAGGAACTGATAGTTCTAGGATTCATTTTTTAAAAGGATGTATTGCTTATTCAAGATGCATTAAAAATATCTGTTTCTTTTTCTACTAATGGACACTGTTATTTCATTCTGTGAGATAGCAGGCCACAACACCACTGGCCAGAAGGCTTCTAAAATCCTTTATTGGACATAAGTTGATAGGTGCACTTAAAGATACACTTAATGACGGGGCGCCTGGGTGGCTCAGTGGGTTAAAGCCTCTGCCTTCGGCTCGGGTCATGATCTCAAGGTCCTGGGATCGAGCCCCGTGTTGGGCTTTCTGCTCAGCGGGGAGCCTGCTTCTCCCTCTCTCTCTGCCTGCCTCTCTGGCTACCTGTGATCTCTCTCTCTCTGTCAAATAAATAAATAAAATCTTTAAAAAAAAAGAAAAAAAAAGATACACTTAATGACTAATATTATACTAGTAATAAAGTTCTGAATTATAGTCCCAGCATTACAAAGATAAATAAAGAAAAATTATAATTGGATTTCAAGTTCAATCCCTTCACATGATAAATAGTGATTTTTGACCAGAAGAAAAGAAGGGATTTGTCTTTGACCACCAGATTAAGTGGATGATAGAAATCATTTGGTCTAAAGCTGAAGACGGGCATCTTTTCATTATATTGGATAGTCTCTCAGATGTTATCCTTCTTTGTATAAATTAGTGGTCCTTCAGTAGGACATCTAAATAAAACTAAATTGAGTTCCTTTTCTTTTCAATAATATTATTTAGTTGTCATTTTTTAATGGTGTGGCAACTATGAAATTCCCAGAGTAATATCAAGCACCTAGAAAGTCCTACAAATAAGTGTTGGTTTCCCTTCCCTTTGTGTTTTTTTATCTGATTCGATTCACAGAAAAATATTAATTTATTCATTATTATAAATAGGAGCTATTTTATAAATAGAAACTTAAACAAAATATCAATTTGTTTTTGCTAAAGGGACTTCAGTGGAACAATTGACAAAAGTTGGCTAGTATCTGAGATAATAGCAGGGAACGATGTGAATGTCCTGATTCTGATAAATGTATCGAGGTTATGTAAGAAATTGCAGTGTTTTTAGGAAATTTACACTGAAGTAGCTAGCAGCAAAGTGGGCACATCATGTTCAATTTACTCTCAAGAGGTTCAGAAATAAATAATATTTATATAGAGAAGGAGAAGGGGGAGAGAATGATAAAGCAATTGGGGTAAATTATTAACTTCCAAGGCATCTGGGCGAAGGTATGAGCATAAAAGGTGTACTTCAATACAATTTGGTAACATTGTAGTATTTTCACGCATGTGAACAAATCACATCTTATGATAGAAATTGTACACCTACATGCAGAACTCTAGTAGGATAAATTGAAAGAGGAGGGAAAGTTCTGTTTGCTCTAGGTAAGAATTGGGGTCAGGATAATATAAAGAAAAAAATAAGTTTAAATGTAACTAGAGAAAAATATTAAAAATGTGTGTGCCTGGAGCAAAAAAAATAATAAAATTAGGGAGATGTTGAAAAAGGAAATACTAGAGCAATACTAGGACCCAGAGAATTGAAGGATATCTCTTTCAACTAACATAAATTAAGAGAAACAAGATGGCATTTACCTAAGTGTCAAACTAAGGTCAGTTAGTCCAATAATTCTAGGACTGATGGCACTTCAGTGTCAACAATCTGGCAACCAGGAATACGAGTAGGAAAAGGTTAAAGTCCCAAAAAATTATTTTTTGGGGGTTGAGTTTATGGCTCAAAAGTTTTAAAAATGGGGCGCCAGGGTAGCTCAGTCGTTAAGCCTCTGCCTTCGACTCAGGTCATGATCCCAGGGTCCTGGGATGGAGCCCTGCATCAAACCCCATATTGAGTCCCACATCGGGCTCCCTGGTTGGCAGGAAGCCTGCTTCTCTCTCTCCTGCTCCCCCTGTTTCTGTTCCCTCTCTCACTGTGTCTTTCTCTGTCAAATAAATAAAAACATTTAAAAAAAAGTTTTAAAAATGCCACTTTAGACTTGAAAATAATCATTACAGATAATATTTTTTTTTTTTTTTAAGATTTTATTTATTTATTTGTCAGAGAGAGAGCACAAGCAGGGAGAGAGGCAGGCAGAGGCAGAGGGAGAAGCAGGCTCCCTGCCAAGCAAGGAGCCCGATGCGGGACTTGATCCCAGGACGCTGGGATCATGACCTGAGCCGAAGGCAGTCGCTTAACCAACTGAGCCACCCAGGCGTCCCTCATTACAGATAATATTAATACTCATATAAATCCAATGTTAATTATTTCATTCTTTCATTTCAATTAAGTCATTCAAATGCTAAGAATTTTATTTATTGACTTTATTCCCTTCTCTTTTCAATAATACTTCTTAAAACACAAATTGAATGAAGTTACTCTTCCACTCAAAGTGTTTATCTCCATCCAACATCCCATTATGTAACATTCAGGTTGCTTGGTCTTCCTTGACTATTCAACCTGATTTCTTGTTACCTCTTAAACAAGATCAATTTCCTCCTTTCAGCCTAGCCTTCAGGAAACTCAACTCCGATACCATGATATGATATACATACTTCTTTTTCTTTATATCTATCTGATTTATTTCTATTTTTCAAAATACATTTAACTCTTCTTCCAAAGTTTCTTCCTAAAATTTTTAACTCATTTAATTACATAGTGTCTTATGTAAATTTGTTTGTTTCCTATATATTGAGTTTTTCTTTTTAAGATTTTATTTACTTATTTCAGAGAGAGAGCGTGCAAGCGAGCACAGGTATGAGCAGGGGAGGGTGGTGGCAGAGGGAGAAGCAGGCTCCCAGCTGAGCAGGAAGTCAGATGTGGGCCTCAATTCCAGGACCCTGGGATCATTACCTGAGCCAAAGGGAGATGTTTGACTGAGCCACTCAGGCACCCCCTCATATATATTGTTTTTAATTCAATGCTTAGATTGCAAATTCCTGCATGGCTTAGGCACATATGGCATGTAGGTAAAAGAGGCATTCAAACATATTTTTTGACCTCTTAACAATTTTTACACATATCTCAGTGGAAAGCAGTTGCTAAGAAGTAAAATATTTTTATTTAAATTTAAATTTTTATTTAAATATTTTACTTAAATATTTAAATTTAAATATTTTTATTTAAATTTCTATTAGTAGAAAAAGAAAGAACTATTTTTATTTAAAATATTTTTATTTATTTATTTTATTTAATAAAAATATTTTATTAATGTTAATGCTCAGAATATAAATTTAAAATATATTTATTTAAATTAGTTCCTACTTTTTTATCTTGGAATCTCAACATAATTAAAAGAGGGCCATTACAATTCATTCCATCATTTATTTATAAATGCTATAAGCAGGAACTTTAGAAATTGACAGTAAGTATAGCAAAAAAAGTATGAGGATCCAAAACAAGTGAAAGAAAAAATCGGTAGCATGTGACAACTTCTTAAATGTAGAAGATGAACCAAAGATGTTTCCAAGTGTTAGATTAGAATCTTGTGAACTGGGGAAATGATGGTTAACTTGGCAGAGAGGAAAAAAATAAGGAAAGAAAGTTGTTTGAGAGAGAATATATTTAATTTTGAATGATGAAAATTTCCATTAAACTATCATTCATTCATTCATTCATTCAGTAAACATTTGAGTGATTACAAGGCGCTGCAAGGCATTGTTCTATATCTGAGAAATACAAATGCGAACATCAGTGAAGGTCCACAGCTTCATGAAATTTACATTCTTCTTAACAATTTAACATAAAGATACAAATAGGAAATTATTACTGGTTTCTAGGAAGGGACATGCTGTCACGTGAGGCAGAAATCAAACCTTAGTATGAATGAGAGAACAAAAGAAGTAAGGATTACTCTACAAAAATACATATATAATCTTAGACTGAAAATTAGGAGGAAAAATAGGATGAAATCTTGAAGATCACACATTTATGTGCATGTTGTTATTGCTGCATCTGTTATTTCATTCTTTGTACCTTCCTCTAAGATGAAGGAAAACCTATACGATTCCACAAAAGGCAAAGAAAAAGAGCCAGGAGCGTGCATGCTGAAGATGCTAGAAGAGAAGGAGATTTGCTCTGGAGCACATTCTATAAAGATTCTGGAATCAGTGAGAGTTAGCAGGTACAAAAGGAGAAAATTAGACTTAAAGAAGCCAGGTTTGGCGGAGGGAATAGCATTTTCTTTTTCTTCTTAACCTTTACAGTCTTGATAAGTGAGGACAGTGTAAGAGGAAGAAAAACACATTCTACTGTGTCTCCTCTAATCTCAACACTCAACTCACAAAACACTTCCCTTCTGGTTACCAAATGTGTAATGCATGCCATGCAGTTCTGACCCATGAGCTGGGTATCCTTCAACTGAATTCAGTTCTGATACTATCTACCTGGAATTAGCATTGGACCCCACAGGTTAAGGGCTCAGTCCCCTTGCCCTCCTTTCAGCTGTTAATCTCAAGTCCAGGTTGTTATCTGTGATTCTGTCCCACCAGCTATAAATCAGATTCCCACCACTTCCTCCAATTAATTTGCTACAGTACCTCATAGAATGCAGAACATTTTTGTTACTAGATTACCAACTTCTTCTTCTTCTTCTTCTTTTTTTTTTTTACTAGATTACCAGCTTCTTATGAGAAGATTCAGGAACAGCCAGATGGGTGAGATGTGTAGCGCAAGGTGTAGTGGAAGAGGCATAGAGCTTCCACCCTCTCTCCAGGCATGTCATCTACCAGCATCTGTATGTGTTTACCAACCCAGAACCTTTCTAAATCCCATCTTTTGGGCTTTTAAGGAGGCTTCATTATGTAGACAAGATTGATTATATCATTGGTCATTGGTGATTGAACTCCATCTCTAGCCCCTCTCCCTACTCCTGGAGTTGGGGGTGGGGAATAGGGGAGCTGAAAGTTTCAACCCTCTAATCACAGGGTTTGGTTCCTCTGGCAACCAGACCCCATCCTTAAGGGTTTTCCAAAAGCCAATTCATTAACATAAATGCAGGCCTGGTTGAAGGGGGTTATTATGAATAACGAAATATACCTTTATTACTCTCATCACTTAAGAAATTCCAGGGATTTTAGGAGCACTGTGCCCTGAACTGGGACCAAGACCAAATGTATTATTTCTTATTATAAATCACAATATCACAGAGGGAAAATCATCTGTGGAGAATGAGGGCATGAAGGATGAGATTAGGTTTGCGGAAGAGTAGAGATGATAAGGAAGATCTAGCGCAGAACACCCCTAAGAAACCCTTTGACAGATGACTGAGAAGCAAGAACCAAGTTTACTAGGAATGGTATAAGTTCCAGCAAAGCCCCTCTCTGTCTCCAAGGCTAAGCATTTATTTTCGTAGCCACATGACATGAATCACAGGATGACAGAAAGAATATGAGGATAGAAGAATTGAATTGGAGTTGGGAGACATAAATGAAAGTTTGATCTCTTGATGAAATGTTGGAAAAGCCTCTGGGATCTCAGTTTCCCCAGCTTTAAAGTGGGGGTGGGTGAATCTCAGAACCGAAAGGCACTAAAGTCTCTATTAGTGCTCCCTATTTTTGTCTAAGATCATTACATGCTATAGGATAGTGAAAAGTGGGCAGACGTTAGAACAGAGGTTGAGAATAAACTAAGACAGACAGTCCACTAGTGAAATGATTATTTTCAGAACTGCAAAGTAAATACACTCATTCAGGGAAGAAAACAAGAAGTCACAATTTACACCAAGTTACAACTTCACAGATTTTTGTTTTGCAATCTGCAATTCTTTCTGAACACGTTTGACTGATAGATTCACAGATAGATACAATCTTTATGTAGAGACCACGCTTTCGATCTCACTGGCATACTTTGTGAAAGTATGGAACAAACATCCGAATTTACAACATAATTCTCTACAATTTAGAAGGTGCCTTATCACGTGGTCATCGCACGGCTTTCACAATGTAATCAAGAGAAAAATCAACAAACTCAATCTCACAAACTAAATTAAATGGGACACATTCACGTGCCTCCTTTATATCCTTGTCAAAGATAAAGAGACTAGGAGGAATTTAAACACCATGGCATCATATCTGTCACAGCCATATCTTTCTAGTGGTAGGGAGCTCATTTTTCAAGGCTACCAGTCCATTAACCTTCACAAGAACAAAAATAAAGCAAAACAAAGAAACAGTCCCTGGAGAAATGGCATTGCTCCTAATCTTGCTTATATATCTTACTGTGGGAATTTGAAGATGGAACAAAGACCTCTATCACCCCAGGCACACAAAATGATACAGACACCCTAAAATAAATATATAAAGTGCCTAGTGGTGCATAGTGTAGACAAATTTGTAATTCTTTACAAAAATGATAGTGGGGTTAGAGAGAGTAACTGATATCATATCTGCTGAATTTGTCTTACCTCGTGATTTGTAACTGGGAGGGCCAAAGCATCAACCCCATTTATTTTTTAATGTCTTGGCTTGCTCTTGGTTGCCCTTACCCAGATTCATTCACTATATATATCTGGAACTATTAGTTTCCTGATAAATGCATTGTCAGAAAGCCAGAGGCCAATGATAAGATAGGAAATAAGGAGCTCTTGCTTGTTTTTATACGTTGCTGTTTGACTTGGGAGATAATTATAACACAGATTGATGCTCCTATTTTAAACAAGGTAGTAAATCAGCATGAAATGCAGGATTTGGGAAAGCCATTTGCCACATAATTATAATTTCTTAAAATCCCTGTGTTCACTGAATATGAGAAGCTGTAATCACGCAATATATAGCAACAGCATTACTCATCTTTTTCTCTCATGGAAGACAGTTAAGTAAACCTAAGTTACAAATTTTTAAATACTATTAGTTATGAAGTTTAAATACCATTAACTGAAGCAAAGCAAAAACACATGTTGTTTGGTCTGGGATCTAGCTTCCAGTGGGGAAAAATACAGACTCAGTAAACGAGATTAAATTAATGACTCAGCACACTTCATTTAAAAGTCATGCCTTTTCCACAAATAAAGTTTACCACCAAGAGAGAATGTAAAAGTGTAAGAGTTCCATCAGCATAGGAGAGCAGAAGCAAAGTAGGAACAAAAGAGGGGTGTGGAATCAGAAAGGGAGACTTCTGCACATGGACTCTGCCAGGGGTAATATTCAAAATACCTATTGATGAAGTAGCAGGGACAAGGTCCCCTCAAGAAGGAGGAGTTTCAGTGCAGGACTGCGAAGACCTCCCTTATGCAAGCATTTATCCTTTGGTTGCCAAATTATGGGAGAGGATAGGTAGAGCTGAGACACTGGGTTTAGTAGGCTACCCAGGATAACTGAGAAATGAACCAATACAAGGTATTTGTGTAACTCACTTGCAGAATATTAGCCCTGGGTGACTGTATAACTTTGGTGATTTAACTAATGTTCCTGAGCCAGCCAAGTGAAACAAAAGAGTTGTCTTTTAGCTAGTTTTTTGGCTGCTGTTCTAAGACTTTTCCCAGCCAGAGAGAATTTAGTCGGCTCTCTTTCCCTTCCCCTATGCCATCCAATACACCTCCTGCTATCCTCAGAACAAAGGGCGAGTCCCACGAGACAGCAGAGGGGTTTCCAAATTTAAGCCACATGCAGGTAAGAGGCAAAGCTGACTCTTCATCCTGACTTCCAGCTCCGGGGTAAACCCACCTGGGAGCAGACCCAAGAATCTGTAGTTCTAGTTGAAGCATTCTCAGGGCACATTCTGTCTCTTCCTTTTCTCCCCTTTTTGGCTCCATTATTTATTTGTATGTAAACGATGCAATGATATTTCTGTCTTGAGCTGCTTGGAATGTAGCATCCCTAATTACGGTATCTTGGAGCAAGAATTATATACAATGAACATCAGCTTAACTTTGCACAGGCTTTGCTGACTACAGAAGAAAACTGTTTATTTCTCATTCATCACAGTTATCAATAATGGAAACACTGTGATCATCTTATCTCAAAGGGGTATCACTGGTGTGTCACATGTGTACATTTGTCAAGTATAACCCTTCCATATGTTTGAGAGAATCACAACTAAAAATCCCATAAATAATTTTGGACTCCTCACTGCTTAAAAAAACAAAACAAAAACACAAAAGCTATAGTCAAGAATTCATAAGAATTATCAGAGAAGGAGAAAACACAGAGAAGATTTAAGGGGTGATTGAAAGAACAAGATTTACTAATAGTAAAGAGAACAGAAATGTGGATGTAAAGATAAAGAAAGGTGAGAAGTTTGCTTATTGTTTAATTTTCCCATTCCCTGTTAAAGGGCCTTGGCTTACAACCTGCCAATGTAGTATTTTGTTTCAACTGGAAAAAGATTGTCAGTGGAAAATATAAAAGTAATTTATATTTGCAAAATTTTTAGATCAGTGATTTCAACTGTTCTTCACCAAGACCTCTTTTCACTATGCTCCTCCACAAGTTCCATATTTTGAATTTTAAGTAAGAGTTATATCTATCAAATAAAATGGATTTATTTTCTTATTTTTAATTAATCAGAATAATCTCAATGAATAACACTCAGAGCTACTGAAGAGCATAAAATAGCTGAATAATGATATCAAAAATACGATATAATTATAACTAAGGTAAAGATATTTCTAGCTTTAGGTATCCTGCATAACCTTCTGCAAGCTAAGTTTCAATGTCTGTTAAGTTCTTTGAAATATCAAAATGCATCGAGGAGCCCCACAAGTACCATCTCCAGTGTCCCAATTATTTAAAGATTCCAAATTGAAAAGCGAGGGATTAAACTAGTTTAAAATTATCTAAAATATATGATTTATTCCAACTTGAAGAATTAAATTGAGTTATTCAATGTAGCATAACTATCTAAACATAACAAAAAAGAAATTCTGGGGCTCTTTCTAAAAAAATTTTTTCCCACCCTTTTTTCCACTCCCTCTGTCAAAATCATTACTTGGCTTGGAGACCGCAGGAGTAGGAAGCCTCCAGCATGTACTCACCAGCCTGGTTGGTTGTGATGCTGACTGCAGCGACCTGCCTTGGTGGTGAGCTCAGCTCTGACACCCCGTTAATGGCATCAATCTCAAAGGTGTAGTTAGTATGTGCCAGGAGGTCTGTCACTGTCACTGTGGTGTTGGTGAGTCCAAACTGTCGAGGGAGGAAGCGGACATTTGGGCTGCATGGTTCACACTGTTTTATATTCCACCCACATTTTTTACATATGATGTTGAAGGTAACATCTTTCCGGCCTCCTGTGTCCAGGGGCCAACTCCAGTCCAGGATGACCGAGGTCTCGTTTATATTAGAGATAACATTTCTTGGTGCAGATGGAGGTCCTGCAAAGTAGTTCAACAAAGATTAATGAGCCTCACTTCTGTTTTCTACTACAAGGGAAATAGATAATTTACAATGGAACCGAAAGAGGTAAATAACCATCCTGTCTCTATTATATACTTTTCATTCGTCCTTAGAGGATCCATGAGATTATAGACACATGGATTCAAGAGCACTGTCCTCCCTGAGCCATAAATGGGGGAGTTTTGACTCAAGGTTGAAGATACATTCACATAGTCCAACAAGGGAATTTACTACTAAATTCAATGCCCTTGTGAATAGTTATGAAAACTTTATTATTAGTTTTATAAATCTTAGTCCTTTTTCCCTATGACCTATGACCAACACGTAACAAGAGGGAATAGAAATGTAAAAACACAAATCCCATGACTATAACCTCCCCTATTCTGTCAAATGTAATACAAGATCTAAACCAAGATAAAGAAAGTTCTCCTTCTTTCTGGGGGTCCTGTTGCAGGAAGTGCTTTAAAAACTAATTCATTTTGCGTGATAAATGTTGCATTTGTGGTGAGCCAAGCATGGAGAGTGAAGCACAGAAAGCTTTCAATTTGCACATGGATAACGGAAGGAAATGGGCCAAATGCTTTAAAAAAAAAAAAAGAATAAAAAAGCACAATAACAAGAAGAAAAAATAAAATAAAACAAACATGGAGGCATGGGTTGCAGCAAAACTACTCACGGGTACAAGCCATGGATGGAGGGTCTTTGTCTGCTCGGAAGTAATTATTCTCACACCTGCAGTTCACTGAACCATCTTCATGAGTAGAACTGTGGGGTGGGCACTTGGCACATTTCATATTACCATCCGCAGCCTTGTAGAAACCTGGTCGGCAAGCTACAAACAAAACAGCTCTTTTAAAATTCTGCAATAATTTTGAAAATGTATTTTTGAAAATACGTAAAACAGATTTCAGAATGTTAGGGTATATGCATTCATTATGAATAAAAATCCATCCCCCCCCCAGAACTTATAGAAGCAAATAATGTGGCCCAGTGTAGTTTCTCCACAAATACATTTGAATTTGCACCAAATGTTAAGGGGAAAAAACCCCAGAGGATTTAGATTATTTTGGCACCAGAGTGTGAGGAAATTTCCAGCTCATGTTTTCACAGCTTTCCTTGGCATTGAACTATTTGTGGAGAAAATACAGCAAAGCCATGTCATCATGTAGCCATTCCCTTTTAAAACATGATGCAATGTGTACACTCTCTGCACCACAGTTAGCCCTGCATTACATACTCGCTCAGTTTTTATGGGTTTCTGTGTGTACGACTCCATCTCCACAAATTGTAAGCAACTGAAGGAAGAAATCGTGGCTTCGTTATTTTAAGATTCTTGATGCATGGTTCCCAGGAGCTATGTTATTATTTTTTTTTCTGCCTTGTTGTTCCTTAACTTCTATAGCAATGGCTTAAGCTGAGGATTTTAATGTATTTCCTTGTCTGAATCTCAAAAACATAGTGAGGTGTAATTTCTATTTCAATATAGTTCCTTGTCTATATCTCAAATACATCGGAGGTATAATTTCTATTTAAACTGATCTACTTGTGAATTGTTACTAGATTAAAGCTTTTTTTTTTAAAGATTTATTTATTTTAGGGGCACCTGGGTGGCTCAGTTGGTTAAGCGTCTGTCTTTGGTTCAGGTCATGATCCTGGGGTCCTGGAATGGAGCCAGGAAGGGCTCCCTACTCTGCTCAGCGGGGAGTCCTCTTCTCCCTCTGCTCCTCCCCTTTTGCCCCTCCTCCCGCTCCTGTTCTTTCTCTCTCAAATAAACAAATAAAATCTTTAAAAAATATATTTATTTATTTTAGTGAGAGACACCAAGATCATGATCTGAGCTGAAGCCAAGAGTCAGCTGCTTAACCGACTGAGCCACCCAGGTGCTCCTAGATTAAAGCTTTTTTTTTTTTTTTTAGATTAAAGCTTTTTAAGTAAGCGTGTCATCTTCTTTTTTTTCTAGACATCTCTGAATGACATTTCTTTAAGTACAATGAACTCGTGATGAAATATTGATTTCAGCTGCCCATTTAACATTCTTCATATATTTATTGCTTTTATAGAAATATGCCTCTACTATATTAGTTTTGCTTAATCTATAAATTAAATTAAAAATGCTGTAATGTTTCATATGATCCAATACCAGAATTACATTGGGAACTGAAATCGCCATGAAAATCCTACAAGAAGTCTCTTGACATTGTTTTGAGGATTTAATTCAGGGTTCAAATTTTTTAAGTTTCCTCCAGATTATCTTTGTAAATCAATGATTTCTTAAATCTCTAAAACTCAGTGTCAATGCTATGTTGAGACTTGATGGCTTAAAGGACTTACATACAGAATATACCCAATAGATGATCTTTATCACTGAATCTCAGAATTTTCCTATATCAACTTCATATTGTGAATAACAGGTTATTTGCCTGCAAGTAAGGCCTGTGTGGACAAATCTTAACTTTCATAATCATTAAATGCATTTTGAAAGGTAACACATTATATCCTAACAGTGGGTCTTCCTACTGAATGTTTCTTGAAAAATACACTGCCAAGGGAAATCTACTGTCAAGACCCATGATTGTAATAACTAAAGATGATAGCATTCGTTAATCTAGTCTTGCTGTTTTCTAGTTTCTATCAAGAATGGCTGCACTCAGATTATCTAAATCGAACAAGTTTTGGTGCCACATTGAGAGTCACTCAGATAAATTCTATTGCCCTAACCAAACACGGATTAGGATTACAAACTTTTGAACATTGTTCTTGAGCACAGGTTAGAAACCACCACTCATATCTCATGTCATATTGCCTCAGGGGAAAATGATATAAAGTATAAACACTTAACTTCTGGTTTCAATTTAGCTCATTGAGCGCCTTTAAATTTGCAAGAGGGCAATGCTGAGTCTTTAAAATGAGTTGCAGTGTTTCAGTGTACTTTGTTTTTTTGGTTGCTTGTATGTTTATCTGTATGTTTTTATTGGAGGTTTTAATGGCTTTTACAACATTTAGCATAAAGGTATTCACTAAACACTCAATCACTTTTTGTTAATATTATAAATGGCTGTACTCTGGGACACTTAAGGAAAAAACAAGACAGCCATATAATCACTTCTTAGCTACAGCACAGGACTTCTAATAATAACTTGAAAGTAGCTAGAGTAAATAAACCTAGAAGTTAAGAATGTGATTCAAACTAGTAACTTGATTTTCTCTAAATATGATTCAATAACCTTAGATACAATAATAGTAAAAGGTAGGTAGACACACATATATTCAGTTTAATAAGTCCTTGGCAATTATGTATTTACTCTTGTTCAGGCTTTCTGTTAGCCTTGAAGATACAAATTCCCTAATTCTGTCCATCTTAAAAGGGCCCTTGCAATCAAAAGCAGGCAACAGACATGAAACACAGGCCACAAGGAGCGATCATCCCATTCTTGACTGAGATATTGGAAGGAACTACACCGAAGGAATCTCATTTGAGGAAGATTGGAAAATATAATAAAAGCTGGCCTGTAAGTAGCATAATAAAATACACAAATGCCAACAAGAAAAAACAAACTGTGAAGTAGAGGAACATGATGGTTACTGTTGGTCTCATAGTAAACACATAACCCTGCTTTCAGGTTGCTGATGGACTTTTGATTTTGTTCAGACTCGCAGTCTGCCGAGTACTCCTTTACACACATATAGTTGCAAATAGTTATGGATGGCCCAAGTGATGGCTAAAAGATGGGCAAAAAGATACAAACAGAAATCTGATGAAAGTCTTTGAAACACTTTTTTTTTTCCCTAAGAAGATGTCCAAATGTAACAGAAGCCACTCTACCTACGTTATTCCAGCATTGATTCTCTGCATAATGGTTTACATATGACAATAAGTTAAAGGCCAAGAAAATAGATGTGTAACCTGCACTTGCTGATTCAGGTAGCACCTCTCTCAAGATTTCTTATAATGTCAGAAAAATAACACCATATTTGTTTAAGTCACCATGGGCAAGTTCTTCATCGCTACAGCAGAAAGTATTTCTAAAGGATGAGAGACAAGCAGAGAATCCAGTTGAGAGCTACTAAATAGAATTATAGGCTAAGGGAGCTAAAAAGATCCTAATAAATCACATGGGCCAGTCTGTGTGTAGTACGTCTGAGGACCCAGAGGTCTGGGACTTCAGGTGACACACAGTTGGGACAGCCCCCCCTGCTCTGTATCTTCTGGAGGTAGCCAGGTGATGGGCTCTACTTCTCCAATTTGTTGATATTCATGAAATTACAACCATATAGAGTCCAATAATAGATTCGGGAACAACACCCGAAATTTTGTAGATTTCTTTACTGTTTCTGAAAAACTCATCTCATAGGTACCATCTCAGTTGAATCTCACAGCAATTGTATTGAAATCATTGGGTAAGATATTAATCTACTCATTTTACAGAATGGACAATTGAAGCACAGACAGAAAAAGTAGCATGCCCCAAGATAATGAAGAATTTAATGGTATAATCCAAAAAAGAGATTTTCCCGCTGTTAATTTTATATAAATCACCTTCTGACAGCAAATTGCTCTTTAGAACCATGAGTTATTTACCTACTAATTCTAAGTTGTTGTTAGGACACTGAAGAATAGTCATTTAAAACTTATTTAATTAAACAAATGCAAGTCTTTCGTCATCTACTCTTAGTAAAAAACTATTTCACAAAGGGTAATGTTTTCTTATCATTCTCTAGGATTTTCTATTTGATGTCTACTATTGTTATGGAGAGATGGGCAAGTGTTTTTTCTTGGAAGGGCAGAGCTGTCAAATTCAGGAATAGCACAACTCACGATGGGTGGGAGGTTTTTTTTCCTTTCTTGTTACAAGCAGATCTTTAAATCTTCTACCAAAACTGTCCAGAAAATTTGAGAATATGACTAAATAATTTATATTCATTAATAAAATTATACTGGTAAGAAACACTCTCTTTAAATGCATAAGGAGAAATTCTTTATATAGCATACTTACTTTTGAATTTTTCCCATCAGTAAGTAATCTCTCTTATCTTTCTTCCTTGCAGTCAATCAATTTGTGCTTAGATACCTATCTATCTATTATACCTTCTTCATCTTTCAAAATTTTCTTCCTGAAAGAATTTGAAACTTTACCTCTAAGGGGCATAAATACCTGTGTTTTAGTATCTTGCTTATAGTAACAAAAGCAATGATTGTAATTTGAGAGCACCTCCTTTCTCCTTGAATGCAAACTAGTGATAAAATAATCAGCACATTTCTTTCATTCAAGTATTATTTCAGGGAGCGAGAAGGTTTAGCATAAAAAAAAAAAAATCAGGTAAAGGAGTAGAGAGTAATGTTTTCTTTCCTTTCATATCTCAAGGGAAATCTTAGTCAACTTACTACAGAACATCAAGGAAAAGAGAATGGACAAAATGGATACTAATTCAGATTTATCCAGTTTTAAATTTTAAAATTAAAAAAAAAGAAAAACCTGCTAAATAGTTAAGGCCTTCTCTGGTTCAGGTGAGCTACTAACGCAATATTCAACTAAGATGGATACACACATATTCAAAACCTCTGCCAAAATGACAGAATTCTGATTTACAGATTTCTCCAGGTAACCTAGTATATGTGCTCTTCTCAAACACTGGCTAAATTATTCACAGATTTCAATCCTAGGATAGTAAAACTAAAGAGTAACTACACAGTTTCATACCATTTGAGTGGAAGCAAAATACCGCTCTAGTTTTTGTGGTCCCAGAAATGTTTTATTCCCCTGCTTTAATGAAGATTTTTGAAGTAGTTAAATGTGGCAGGAGCTCTCATCTTTGATTTTGTGTTGATAAATCTAAGTAAGGTGAGCCATGAGCTTAAATTAATAATCATTAAAAGCCAGAGGTATCACTTCCTCAAACCCTACTAGATATCAGCACGAATTTACTAAGTAATGAGACTTGTTCATACAGTGTTTGGATATTTTTATTCATTTTCATCAGACAAATATGTATTAATCTCCAAGATGTCCTAGACACTTTATTGTGTCCAGTCTTATAGTGATAAAAGCTGCAATCCCAGCTTTAAAAAAGATCAAATCCATATGGCATGGTTATTTTAGAAATGGATCGCCTCGCTTGAAAATGTGAGTGCTAAGATAATTTTCAATACGACATTTTAATGTTATCTTCATCCAGAAATTCTTTCATTTCTCTTCTTTTAATCCCAAGACTTCAAGTTGTTTTCAGCATCTTATAGGAAGAATCCTGGACTAGGAAGGGGAAAATGTAGGTTAGGATCTAGTCTTTCCTGCTAAATGGGTATTATCCCAAAGTCACTGGCCAAGAGCATTCAAATTTTAATGATGTCCTTGTGATAGTGACTTCCTCTTCTATAAATAAGTCTCAGGTTCCATTTGTAGTAATTACCACGTGTTCTCAGGTTAGACCCTGAGCAATATGGAGACAGGAGTTACTTCCTATTCATTTTGTATGCCGAGCATCTAGCACATTGTTCAGCACCTAGCAGTTGATGAGATACATTTTTGAAGTGAATGAGTAACTTGAACCCAATTTTAGTCCCTACACTTCTATTTTTTCATTTGTCAAGTTATGGGCATTGACTAACTTATTTCTAAAAACTCTTCACGCTGACACTTTAAAAGGTTAATACTTTGTGTACCAAGATTTGTAGGATTCCTAGAACTTTCTAAGTAACAAAAAGTAGTTCAAAGTAACTTCACTTTCCTCACTGCTTTAAGGATTAAAATTCTCCACTGAAATTACAAAATCACATAGGGCAACAAGACAAAGAAAGGAGGTTCTCTTCTGACTTAAAAGAAATATTCTTGAAAAAGAAATGACAGATTTTTATTTTTGTCAGTGTTTTTCTGTATCAGAGTGGTATGTATTCAAAGGGCATGATGTATCATGATTGAATGGGTTGAAAAATAAATTGACCACCGAACAAATTATTCCTTATTTCATAGTTTCATCTTAACCCGTAGCACAATAAAACCATATTTGATTTTATGTACAGTTCAGATGGAGTAGGATGTTAAAAATCTTGAAAATCTTAAGGGAATGAATAAAAATTAAAATAATGACATTCTCTTTAATTTTGTAAAATGTAAGAATTTTTTTCTTTTTTTAATGACAAGGGAAATGAGCACGAGATTGAAAATAAAGTTTAAAAGAGAATATATTTCTCTTCTGTTAGTCTGCCATGAAGTTTTGCCTTTTCCTTACTAATCTAGATTTTAGTTCCTCTATTCTAAACACTGAGTTAGTGAGAATATGCTTGCTCACTTATTGAGCAAACCCCAAAACTTATTGAAGGACCCCAAGATAGGCCACAGTAGAACAAAAATGATAAAGTCCTTGCCAAATGTTAATTTGCTATTGAGAACACTAAAAAATATGAATAAAATAATAGAAGGAAGCCAAAATAATACCAATTTGTAGTGAATGAATTAAAAATATTTTGGGAATCTGCTGATTCCATATTTATGAAGAGGTAACAATAAAACAGGAACTAAATACTACAGGTCAATAGGTGGGTAAAAAAAAAATCCAACCATCAGCTTTGGAAAATAACAAAGAAAAAGTATGAAATAGAGAGTATTATGAGCACTGTGTATACAATGAATAATAATTATAAAAAGGCTTCAAGATAGAATCTTGGCCTTATTCCCAAAGCACATAGCATACTTTCCTCCACGTCATAATTGATGGGTTTGAGCTACACTGATACAGAGAATGGGTAAAGTTACCATAGTGAAAGGAAAACAAATGCACTTAGTAAACCATGGTGGCTACTGTTGAAAGAAAGTAGACAGCCTTTCAATTGCAAAGTGAATTTTGTCTCCAGTTGACTAATGTGGTTGACTTTTAAGAGAAAACATGGTCCTAATTAAGGGTTAAAAGGCTCATTTCAATTTGAATTAACTTTAAATTAAAAAATAAAGCTGTTGGTAAATAGGTCCCTTTTAGTATTCAGACTTTAGCTCCATAGACACAGGGCTATATTATCAATTCCCAGCCATAAACACAAACTAATGACCAGAACCAGCACTGACTAAACAGATGATTTCCTGGCCTTGCAATTCCAGGCCTGACAGGGTCTATTTGCCGGTACAAGGTCAAAGCAACTGTTTATTCCCAAAATGAGCTGCACTCCACAGTCTTACAGGAACCCTATTCTTTGCCATTTGAATAGAGGTACAATGCTTTGAGGCAAGGCCGAAGCATTTCAATACACTGGAAGTGGCTACGTTCAGTCATTAAACCCTGTCTGCAATGTGCAGCATTTACAAAGTGATCAAGTGTTTCCTTCTTCTGTTCCTTCCACTGTTCAATAAAAAAGGCCTAAGGCAAAATGCCACCACACCATTAAACACAACAGAATCAATCACAATCTGGTGTGGCTCAAAGATAGCTTAGTAACAAGACTTTATTGTGTTTGTTGTTGTTCCATCAGATTTAGCAAGACAGGTGCCAGTAGACCTGAAATATGTCCCATGCACATTGGCCAAAAAGAGAATACTAAAACAGCCCCCATCCTGTGGATGTTGCATTTGGCAAGTTTTTCTGTTGTCTTCCACTTTCGGGGAAGAACTGTGAATCCTCAGAGTAGCACTTACTTGAGCTTTTCCTTCCTTAAATATCAATGCCCAGAGAATGAGACTCATTAACTAAGTTTACAGATTCACAGGAATATTATGTACATAACGAATAGGTAAATACTAAAAGAGGGGAAAGGGGAGAATTATGAAAGAGAAAATCATTTTTGTGGGGTTTTATTATGGTGAATGTAAAATGCATAAGACCCAAATCTACTCAGGGCATACTGACAGACAGCCCGGAAAAGACTTTCAGAATAGTGCCAGAAGTCTTCTGTAGATTGGAATAGCACTGGATTGTCTAAGAAAACTATTCCTAGGAAGGGGTTTTGGAGAAGGTAAATCACTTCTATGTTTAAGAATTACTATAGATTAGCATTTTCCAGGCTGCCCTGGAACTGTACCTAGAGCACAGGGAGGTCACCAGTCCAATATTTATGTTTATAAACTAATTTTAGAATAGAAGTTCCATACTAGATTTGTAATCACCCAGAGTAGGAATTTGAGACACAAATCATGAAAACCTTGGGTGTGATCTCCAATGTGATTCACAATGCATATGATTGCACAAAAAACAGTTAGGTCCTGTGTGTGTTTATACACAAAGACATATTTATGATATTGACAAATTAGGAAGAACAGAATATCTCAAATTAGAAAGGTGGTTAAATTATGCCATAGTCATACATTTTCACAAATACATTATGTTATATTCATACATTTTTTTTAAAGATTTTATGTATTTATTTGACAGAGAGAGAGAGAGAGATCACAAGTAGGCAGAGGCAGGCAGAGAGAGAGGGGGAAGAAGGCTCCCTGCCGAGCAGAGAGTCTGATATGGGGCTCGATCCCAGGACCCTGAGATCATGACCTGAGTCGAAGGCAGAGGCTTTAACCCACTGAACCACCCAGGCGCCCCTAAATTCATACATTTATCTGAAAGAATTGATGTCTCACACAGAAAGATGCTCATGCCATTTTTATGGGAAAAAAAGCAGGATAAAATAATAAATATGTAATCCTGATTTTTAATTTTCTTATTAATGTTATCACTTATCTAATGACAAAAACTAAAGGGGTTTTAGAAGCGAAAAGACTGTAGCATGTACACACAAAAATATCACAACACTTCAGTCTATGAACATTTTGTGTGTGTGTGTATGTCTGTAATTTGAGCTTTAGATACATGTAATGAAAGTAAGAAACTAACTATGCATACTATATGTGTGTCTTAGATTTATACATCGAAATTACTCTTACTCTTACTACATACACACACTCACACACACTCTCACCACGGTTTTGTTAGTTCTTGTTTCTATCATACTGCTCTAGGTATTTCCTTTTTCCTCTCCTCTCTTCTTTAAAAAATGCAACATGGAGGAAAATTATCATTGACTGCAAATGTCAATAGCTCTACTAATGTGAATTTCACACTTTTGATCTCAAGTAACTATACTTCACTTGGGAACATTTATACAGAAAGTAGCACAATTTTTAAAATCCAGAATTTTAAGAGAAACCTATAAAAGGTAGAAGACTCAGAGGAAAAACAAAAAAAGAATTCTGTGGATGCTGCAAGACACAACCCAAAAATATTTGCCATCTTAGTTATACAGTTAATTATTCACTCTCCAAAAGAGAAGAGCACCATCTAGAATTTGAAAAATGATGATATCATTATATTTTATCAGAAGTCCTCTAGATTTGCTTTACTTTCCAGATAAGTTTATTTTAAAATATTGTCCAATTTTATCCTGAGGAAACACCTCTGCAACTTTCAAATTTTTATTTTAACACATCTTATGATCCTGTCAGCTTTCTATCCCATTTTTATCTTGTGAAATTTATTAAAATGATTGATAACATCGTGGTCAAAAAGTGATGAATTTAAAAGAAACCTATATAATGTGTCATTTATATGTTAAGTTTCATTTTATGGTCACAAAATATTACCAACAAGAATTGTGTAATTTAAAAGTATCCAATATCGGCTTTGAATACCTTCATGGCTAACATTTGTAAGATAACATAGAAAAAAATGAATTACTGTAATTCCAGGGTCTCTTTTTATGTATTTCTACATTTATGGTAAATCTTTTTCCGAAGATAAAAAGGGGATTTCTACTCAATATATGCTGAAATTTCATTCTCTAAATGGGTAAGAATGAACTTTACAAAGAAAACATAGAAAGCAAATAGAAGCCCATAAATAGATGCCCATGGGATCAACAAAACCATCAGTCAAATAAGTGTTTCATAAAAATTTCAACCAATCATCTAATTTGAAACTGTTAGGGAAGACATAAATGTACATAACTGTATAGAATAGCATATCTATATACTTGAATTTCACATAAAATTAGTTCCATCATATTCAAGAAAAAAATTATTTTTCTTCTTGCATAAGAAAAAAAGAAAAAAAGTCACTATGAGGTTTCACATGCATATGTCTATTTTAATATGTATGTCAAAAATACAAAATATCTCTCCATAATCAAGAAATAAACTCAAAATATAGAAAAGAATCTCATGGGCAGGTGACACAGCAATAGATCATAGTATTTTATGGTGTTATGAAAATAAAAAGGGGTGGGGCACCTGGGTGGCTCAACCCATTAAGTGTCTGACTCTTGATTTTGACTCAGGTCATCATCTCAGTGTGGTGAGAACAAGTTGGGCTCTGGGTGTGGAGTCTTCGTAGGATTCTTTCTATCCCTCTGCCCCTTCCCCTGCTCAAGCTCTCTCTCTCTCTAATAAATATTAAAAAAAGAAGAAAAGTAAAAAGACCAGGTTCAAATTCCTTAAAGTGGTTAATTTCTAAATATAGAGGCAACCATTTTTTTTCTGCATAGTTAGACTTTAGTATCCACAACTTTACATTTGACTTGGGAGACAGATCATTAAATAAAAAGGCTAAGAAGATTAAATTAAATTCATCTAAGAGGAAGAAAGAATTAAAGGGTGAAAGAATGTTAGAAAGATGAGAAAATATGACAGAAGAAATATTAAACTGCATTGTTTATAGCTGGCAAACAATCATTTTTCTAGTACAAATAACTAGGACACATTAAAAATTTGGAACATAAGGATGAAAAACAAATTAAAAGGACGTCTGCCATTTTTGTCCACTCTACTTGGTCATTTTACATAATTTCAGATTTGGTCACCTGTGCTTAGTGTTGTCACGCTTGAAGGGAAGGGGGTGGTGGGAGCCAGAGAGATAAAGAAAAGGGGAGAGGGAGGGAAGGATGGAGAAAGAGGTGTGTGTGTGTGAGTGTGTGTGTGTGTTCCTAATTAAAACCACTGAGTAGATTTTGCAAGTGTTCCTTCAAGACAGAGATCATTATATATTCCATCCACCCTTTGGAATTATTATTTAGAATTTTGTTGATTGACTTTAGAAATTCATTTAGCTTAACTTCTTATATCCTGCAAATTTAGGGGTTTAGTTCTTGCACATGAGGCTAGAGAAGTGAGGGATTGGTCAGGGGATGGGATATTTAAGTCACATTTTATTCCAGCAGGCTTTGAAAACCCAGGCAGTGTTGTATATAAGAGATGAATCATTAAACTCTACACCTGAAGCTAATATTACACAGTATGTTAACTGACTGGAATTTAAAGAAAAATTTGGGGGGGGAAAAAACCCAGGCAGATTGCATTACCTGTTTGCAGCACCTTCCACAGATCTAACCACTTGAAGAAAATAGTTCTCACCTCCATGTAATATAATAAATACCATTTCCTGAAAATCTCCTCCATGTCTGGCACTGCACTTCTACTTTACTTCCGTACTTACAACGATCATGTGAGACAGGTATTATCTACTTTTCCTTGAGGAGATGATTGAGGCTTAATGAATTAAATGCATTGGCTGCTTATCCCTCTCTTAAGTGTTGTAACCAGAAGTGAAATCTAAGTCTGAGGATTTCCTAGACACAGATATTTATTTGCTTTGTATCAGCTGCCTTCTCTTTCTGTAAAATTTAAAAGTGATCACTAATGCTGGATCGGCAGTGAATCCAGCACCCTAAAATTAATGCAAAAAATGTATATGGTATGACTATAAAGATAGTAGGCAGACGTTACTGGGCATGTAGAGAAATTGCTTCCCTTGTTTCGTTGGAGTAACCGTGGATAGTTTTCTTCAACAATATCTCATTCTCCATCTCCCCAGGTGAATAGCTCTGAAGGAGGAAAATTCTAGTCACTGGGAAGAGGGAATGCTTCACTGTTGGCAGACTATGAGAAAGGTATCTGTGAGCTGGATGTCTTTGCAGAGTGTGCCAGCTCACCAGAGAATACATTTTCTACTTTCTCTATGTTATCTGCTGAAACAAGGAACCTTACTGTGTAGGGGGGAAAAGGCATACCCTTAAATAGTTTCCAATCAAACCTAAAAGGGCGAATGCAATTCCACTTTATTGCTTTAGTCTCCTGGACATTTAGAATTTTCAAGAAGCCTAAGGAAGTAAAATATTCAACTTTATCATACAATTGCATAGGTGATTTTCACTAAAATATAACATCATATTTGAAGTTCTTCAAAGTGTATATTGAAGCTTTAACTGCTCAGGATCCCAACAGCAGTGAAAAAAAATAGCACTCTCCCAAGACATTGAGGTAGATTTGAGGCACTTCAGAAAAGATGCCAAGCCAGGCCTTCCGCATAGCTGCCGATCTGTACTTGTCACTTCAGTTGTATATGAGGCCCAACTAAGCAACAACAGATTTAGAAACCAGTCAACTTTTTATTAATTAGGACTGGAAAGCATATATCTAAAATGCCTCCACATAACTTAGAACAGCTGGATCCATACCCTTTTCCTTCTGAGGAAATCTTGGTTTCATAACACCTTCAATTTATTTGATGATATATTATAGGGAGCTATACCTAAAACACAGAATACATTTTTGTGACTACACAAAATTCCGTTCACATTCAGTAATACCTGAAATCTCCCAAGAGCATAGTACAGCACCCATTCAGACCATCTTCACATTGCACAATCCACATGAAATTCCCCACTACCTGTAATCCTTCCTTTCAAAGTGTGCTCAACTCAGTTGATAATTGACACGTCTTTTAAAGCAATATAGTTACTAGCCTTACATATAAACTAAATACTGAAGATATAATCATGCTTTCACAAATGTATGTATCAGTAACATTATACTCTTTAAACCTCAATTCCTCTTATGTTACTGTGGTGTGATAGATAAGATAATGCGCACCTCATGGACTTTTTTTCCCTTTATTCCTTGGTGCCTACTAGAATGCTTGGCTCATAAAAAGCAACTAATATACTTCTCTTGAGAGAAGAATGAAAGCCTTATTCATCTCTCCATAGCAGTGTGCCATTATAACATTTCCCATGCACAATTACTAGGTTCAGCCATTCATAAACATCTCAGAATAAATTTCCCTTTAAAGAATCAGGCTCATGGTATGAATCAATTATAAAGCTTCACGATGAAAAAAATTAAAGAAGATGGAAAATTTAAAAAAAAAATATTATGTGTTCCATTAGGTGCTGAATGCAGAAATATATAACATAGTATGTGTAATATACATAATATGTAATTATATATATGATTAATAATAATCATAAATTGTGCTTAAAAGATAGAAATAAAGAAAGCTCTAAGTTTCTTCTAAGCATTTCTTTTGAAAAAATTCTTGAATTATGTTTAAACAAATATTCCCAGGATAAAAGAAAACATAAGGCTATTTCCTAAAGAAACTTCACTTCCTAAGCGAAGATGCTACGTTAGTTTAGAACGAAAGGGAGTAAGTGGATTTCCAATTGAATAATAATAATTATGATATGTATACCATCTAAATCTTGAAATTGAGGACTATCATTTTCTGTGATACATATAAAATACTATAAGATTTATGTGATATGCAAAAGACAGAAGCAAAAAGTGGACAACAGATTATTCTGGGGTGAAAGCCTTGAGGTAAGAGTTTTGAGAATTTTGGAAGTAAAAGAAAAAAAAAGTATAGCTGAAACAGAGAGCTTCAAATCGGTCTGGGGAGTCATGCAGACAAACCAGGCCATGTAGTGCTGTGTTTATATTAAGGGTTTGTTTTTACATAATAAGTGTTGTGGGAAGTCACTCAAAGTTTTCATACATGAGGTACACCATAATCAGATTTATATTTCGAAGAGATCATTCTTGCTCCTATGGGACAGATGCATCAAAAGGAGTCAAGAATAGAGTAGACAGAGACTAGTAAAATAGTCCAAATTAGAAATGTTATGACATAAATAAATAGTTATGACCATAGGAAGACATATATTCATTTGAGATATATTATCTAGATAATATTTATAGATCTTGGAGAGAGAATGGATGCAGAACATCAAGTGGAAGAAACCAGAAGTGGCACCTAAGCTTCTTGTTCAAGTTCTTGGGTACTGTTCCTATTTTCTGAGTTAGGGAGTGAGTGAATATATAAGGAAGGACACACCATTTAAGTTTGGATATGTTGCATTGAGTTAGCCAAGTAAGCATTTGCTGTACTAAACTGTGTAGCATTTATCATATTTGTACTGTAAAGAAACTGATTCCAATATATTCATGTTAAGGAAAATGCCAACTTAAGTCTTCTCTGTCATATAGGCTTTTGTTTATGGACAACAGATGAAATTAGTTATGAAAAATATGGGTTTCCAGAGAAGCCAACATGATCAAGCAATCTATAGGTTTTTTTTAATGTAAAAAAGATTATAATAAAATATCGGTGGAGAAAGCTTCCAGGTCACAGACACATTAGAAAAACAGTGTCTTTACTGAGTTGAATGATCCTTCTTCTCAGAACAGAATATTGATTTTGATTTGCGTAGGAACCAGATACTTGGATTCAAAAACAGAAAACCTTTGTTCCATGGACTCCCAACATTTGCCTGATTTTGCTAATATACACTATTTATCCCAAAGCAAAAGAGAAAATTTATGAGATCAACAAAATATACCATAACTATTGAACCAACAATTTAAAATGCAGCGTCAATGCTGGAAGATCAATAGGAATTATTATTTTGGTGTGCATGTTATAATAGTAGGAACACAGTTTTGGATTGCTCAGGTTCAAATCCTGACTCTGTCACTTACTACCTGTGTAACTGAGCCAGTTACAAAGTCTTTTAGTATCAGTTTCTCTGTATCTATAAGATGGGGACAGTAAAAGAGTCTTACCAGGATTTTATAGGAATTAAACAAGAAGATAGTAAGTTTCAAATACATATTAGAAATTAACAAATATTAATATAGATTTATATAAGTAATTAAACAAACATAATGTATACAAGCAAACATTTCTAAAATTTCTGGCATAAATCAATAGATTTCTCAGTGTATTTGAACAATATTAAACCACATTTGCCTTTTCTTAATTTTCTACTTTTGAGATGTATTAGGCATTTCTTTCTCCTTAAAATGATTGCAACATCCTTCTCGATTAAAATTCTAAACCAGAATTAGATTTTTTTAATTTTTTCCAGAGGAATCACAAAAATATATCACAAAAGAGCATTCTCTTGTCTCAGTACATTACTGATATATGTTCAGCCAATTTTTCACTGTATCCAATATTTCCAACTATCTCTTTGTGACTCTGGAGCTTTCCATAGATATCTTATGTCTACAAAACTTTTTATTAAGATAGACAAACCAAAGCAATGTTTTGCCCTTCGTTCCTTGTTGATGTGCCAGCCCATCTCATTACACACTACTAATACCTTTATCCTCCTTTGAAATCCTCATATTTGCTAGTAGAAAGACCAACACAGAATGGGTCCCCTCAGAGGTAATTGAAATGATTACCTCCAATTTGTAGCTCAAAGCCTCTTTGCGTCTTTATTCAGATTTTCAGATTCAATCTTTCTACCCCCTATACTGGCAGTTTTTTTTTTTTTTTTGGCTGCCATATGCACTAGCAAACACTTACAAACTTGGCTGACTTCCCTCCACATCTTCACATTTTGCCCTCACTTCTTGAAGTATCTTTCTTTTACTGAGCTGCAAAATAAATCTGACTTTGAAATTCTTTAGTTTTCCTGAGTCATTTCTCTGTAAGTACAGAATGTTGCTAAAGTGATACTGATCTTTTTAACTTTCAGCCGCTTGTCCAAATCTGTATCATGTTGGCACTGACCAATGTCTCCCCTGTCTGATAGCTTTTCTGACAGTTAATGAGAAGTAAAAGGCTAGAGCTATTAGTCCAAATCCTAGGGGATAAATATCCAGATTAGAAAAACCACATTCACATATGGCAATAATTGGCAGCTCTTTTAGGTGATCACAGCCTTATTTCCAAAGACCCAATGGATACATGAGTAATTTCTTAGTGCCAAATAGGAAGCTCTTCTGACTAAGATAATATATACTGCTTTTTTTTTTTTTTT
>CM052898.1:156185581-156241043 GCA_028534135.1 Potos flavus
TTGTCCCAGAGCCCAGCTTCAGAAGGTGGTAGAGAAGAACCTGACAACAATTCTTCCCCTCACCTATTGCTTCCATTATACTAACAGCCTAGATCTCTAAGAAACTAAAAAAACTTTCCCGAGTCAGTTTAACCTGGGGTGCATGTACTTTTGATAATATTTTACTCTACGGACATGTTCCCATACTGAACTCTGGGAGCAGTCTAATAACACAAGCCAGTGGTATGAATGTCCTCATGAAGGAACAGAAAATTTATATTATCTATCATTCTTTCCTATATTGATTGCTATAGGTACAGAACCAATTTTTCAACAGCCAGTATGATGCTGATTCTATTTTAGGAATTCCTTTTTAATTTTACTTTATAGAGGAATTTCTAGCATCTATTCATATAGATAGGTTGTTACTCATCACATGAATAAAATTTTTTTAGTCAATGGTAACATGTTTGCACATAAAATCCATTAATGGTTTTTCAGAAGTTGTAAAAGACTTCCAGATACTTCTTGCGATGTTGTATCTCT
Source organism: Potos flavus (assembly GCA_028534135.1). Classification (NCBI taxonomy): domain Eukaryota; kingdom Metazoa; phylum Chordata; class Mammalia; order Carnivora; family Procyonidae; genus Potos; species Potos flavus. Next base: position 156,186,107 of record CM052898.1, read on the forward strand.
ATATTCATTGCTGGTAACCTAAAACTAATTTTTGTTAATTAAGATCTTAAACAAGCATATAATTAAATTTAAACAAGGATTAAAAACCCTTGCCATGTAGCTCCATGGCTTAAAAAAAAAAAAATCACAGGGTTGTTTTATTTAAAATCCCATGTCCTAGGATAAATACACTTCCCCATCTATTTAGCATTGGTCTCCCAGGATTAGAAGATGACATGAGATGGTTCAATGATTACATTGGAAAATATGTTTCCCCTAAAGCAAGGATAATATCCCTGTAGTCACCTTTAGTTTCTTATCTCAAGTTACTCTTTCATTTGCTGAATTTCTATTCCTCTGTGTCAACTATGACTTGAAAATTAAACACCTTTGGGACACTAGGGAATAGCATAAGATGAACACTATTTGGACCACAGCTGGAGGCCACAGAAATGCTGCTGCACCAGATGAAGTGAAAGGCTGGGATGTCTGGGGAGCCTAGTGGCAGGGAGTTGGCCTTTGCATCTGGTTCCCTCCAGTATTTTCTATTTGAATTCTAGGCACATGAATGTATGCCTATCATTCTTCTAAATATTACTAATAAAACATGATGTATAATAATCCAAATAAAACAATGAGTTACCCTTCCTAGAATTATGCAATTTTTTCAATATTAGAAATTTCTAGGGGCGCCTGGGTGGCTCAGTGGGTTAAGCCTCTGCCTTTGGCTCAGGTCATGATCTCAGGGTCCTGGGATCGAGCCCCGCATCAAGCTGTCTGCTCAGCAGGGAGCCTGCTTCCCCCCCTCTCCCTCTGCCTGCCTCTCTGCCTACTTGTGATCTCTTTCTCTCTCTGTCAAATAAATAAATAAAATCTTTAAAAAAAAGAAAAGAAATTTCTATTGTTCAGAATTCTGAATATTTGGAACATAGTCATTACTTAGATACACACATTTTTTTACAATAACAGAAAAATACCTTATTTATAAATGCTGTATACGTATGTATAACGTATACCATTACTTTAGAGATAAACCTAAGAGTATTTTAAATTCATTTCTATGGATATTTATAGAAAGCAGATTAAGAGCAATTTGTTATTTCATGAGCCTCTACTGAAAACCTGCTAATCTTCGTAGGGAATTCACATGGTTGCTTAGCATTAAAAGAGAGAGAAGCTATTTCAACATTTCATGGCATCAGTTTGCACAATCTGAGGCCCCCATTTCCCCAAAGGATCAGCCTGTCTTCTGACAGGACAAGTTGGTTAAGGCCCCTCCAGAAGACAGGGTTCCAATGGGTGGCGTCGTTGTGTTTAGCTTCCCCGTTTCAGTTTTCTCACGATCCTGAATGGTATCCTAACTTCTGTCGGTAATTTTGACCCTTGGGTATACTTTAATCTTAGTATATTACATTCTCATTATCTCTCTGTGGGGCTCTCAACCCTATTTCACTGAAAGTTCATTGAGAAGAGGAATTTTGTCCTATATATCTTTGTATATTAGATATCTTAACACTGCTTGATGCAAAGTTGTTAATGGTAGTTAATGCTTGTTGAAACAAATTAACACTAATACATACATACATGTACACATACATGCAGGGTGTGTGTGTGTGCGTATGCGTGTGTTTTGGGTGGTTAGTACATATATCACGTCACAGTATGGGCTCCCCTCATGATCTCTCTCCTGTCCCTACTTCCACTCTGTTTCTCTAACCAAAGTTCTTAGATTCTAAAGGAAAAAACAATTGAGAAAAAAGAGACATTACACTTATGAATAGAAATTTAGAAAACTGCCCATATTTTGGTTTTTGCTTGTTTGCTTTTTTTAAAAAATTAATTTTATATTTTATTTTAATTCCAGAATAGTCAACATACAGTGTTATGTTAGTTTCAGGTGTACAATATAGTGATTCAGCACTTGCATACATCACCCAGTGCTCATCACAACAAGTGCCCTCTTTTAATCCCCATCACCTATTTCCCGCATCCTCCCACCCACCTCCCCTCTGGTCACCATCAGCTTGTTCTCTATAGTTAAGAGTCTGTTTCTCGGTTTGTTTCTCTCTTATTTTCCCTTTGCTCCTTTGGAAAACTGCCTACATTTCGGAACCTGGAAAGAGCAAATGATACTGGGAAGGAGACATAGGGAGTGATGAATGGGATATATGCATACTAGGGTCAATAATTTCAACAAAAGGATGGGCAAGAGTAAAATATTCTGAAAGAAATATGAAAAGTGTAAGAACTGGGGATGTGTGTTTTGAGTTATCAGACTTTTAGCCTAAGGAACGTTGACATTTGTTATTCCTTTAGGGAGGGTTGTGTGCATGTGTGTGCGTGTGTGTATGTGTGTGTGTGTGTGTGAAATTCTGATTCTACAAAACTGTTTAAATGCAATTCACAAGGTCTAAGCATTTGTATAAGGTGTTATACATTTTCAAATATGTATACTACAAGAAAACTCATTATTAATATCAATTCTTGGACTTTATAACTCTATCATTCTCCAGTAGTGTCATTTTTGTATCTTTACAGATTGTGAGTAGATTCAGCTTGGCATCTCCAAAACGAAAAGTTCTAAGCTTTTGATGAATGTAAGCTCTTGTTCAGAGATGCAATGCAATTAACCATAAGTACCAACAACATATCCTTTCTGTATCAAACAAGCCTGTCATCTGATCATCTATGTGCAAAGTCAGATACTTTATCTGATCATTTTGTGCAAAGGAATGGGGGCCTGGATATATAGAGGGATCTCTAGTAGAAGTCAAATTACTTAACTGAAATAGTCTGAAAAGGAAAGGATTTGAAAAGAAGCCAAGATAACCAAGTTATACAAACTATCATCATATCCCAGGCCTCCCCTGTGACAAAAATATCCAATCAAAGGATCGGGAAATTGCTTAGAAAAGAAACTTCTTTAATAGATGTTAATAATGTACAAAATTATACCTTAACATCTCATTCCAGGAAGAGAACAGTAAGTTTCCATTTCACTCCAGAAACCATGATTTCCATTCATCAACAGTATAGCTTCCTAAAATATCTCAAGTTATTATGGTGTTTTATAACCAAGCTTGATTGTAAAATATGATGTTACAAAAAATCAATAATAAAATATTCATATGATCCAAGATTTTCCCAAATTGAATCTGACTGGGTCATGGCAGTATGCTGATGTCTGGAATGCAAGTAATATACTATATTATTGATGCCTGTCAAATAACGGAAATTGTTACAAATTAATTCATCCCTAACCTAATTAACCCCGTGTGCAATATTATATGCATTCCAGACAAGTACTGTTTTGCTCTGGCCATAAAACTAGGAAGGACAATATTTCAACCTATAAAATCGCCTTTTAAGCCACTTAGAAACCTCAAAGAATATTGCTTATGTAGAAGTGATGCAAAAGAATGCATTACCTCATCTGTTTGAATTATTTTTGGTCTGATACAAAATGTTCTCTCTAACGTTTTTTAACTGTAAAAATAATCTAAGGAAAATGTCTAGTCTGTCTTACATACCGAGTAGATAGAACACATTCTTATTAATAGTTTGCATTATTAGAAATAAAAGCTGTGTACATTTTGGAGGGGAAACAGGGAAGCCTTAACATTTTCTTGATATTATAAGATAAAAATTGTTTTCTATCCAGGATATCTTGTAGTTCTGACTTTATAGGTCAATTTATATCAAGATACATTTTATCACTGTATATGATTAGAACTGGTCCTTTTGGAATTAGTGGGTAGGTTGTTAATTTTTTATGGAATTTTGCTATTTCTCTTCAACTCTCCTCAGACATATCCTTTCCCACCCCCATTTGTCAATAATACCCTGCTCTTTGGTAAAACAGAGCTTGATTCAAATATACCTAGATTTGACATTTTCCTGTGCTCCAAATCTGTCTTGGATCTACAACACATTAATATTTATCAGTTCTTTATTTTCTTTCCTGCTAGTTGAAAATGCCAGTATGCTATATCTCCTAGTTTTCTTAACTTATTATTAAAGTTAAAAAAGAAAGGTAATTCCAAAGAAAAAAATCTAATTGTGGAGATGTTCTAAACTATTTCAAGCTCACTTTCTGTGACCATCATTTTATATCACACTGCAACATTTTCTTTTAATTATGGCCAAAAATTTCTATTTTTTCTAATTTTTCCAATTTTAGAATAACTTGATATTTGGGTAATAGATTTTAAAAGAGCGAGGGTGGCCTTGAAAGGCAATAGAAAGCTCATGCAGATGGTAAATTTGGATCTCTGGGAGACTCAGGGTTTTGCTGCATTCTGAGTGATCTCGTTGAAGTTATTCAACCTCTTCGAACTTAATTTCCACAGGTGCAGACTGACTACAAAAATGCCTGGCTCAAAGAGTGGTGGTGAACACTGAAATGACCATTCGTAAAGTGTTAATACAGAGCAGATATTTACCAAAAAGGAGCTTTTATTATTATTTTACAGTTACATTCAAAAACTGGCACTTGTGTAGAATGTTAGTATTTTTCAATTCTTAGCAGTTCAGTCTGGGAATTGTTTTAACATACGTAATTATCAAGTGTGTTCAAAAATCTATGGATTCGGTTCATTTTCTATAAAAGCACATTAGATACTCTTAAGAAGAAAGCCGTAGCACGTTTTTAAAGAGAATATTTCTTTCTGCCTTCAAAATCTAAAACAGTGAGAAAAACAAAAGTGCTTTGTGGTTAATCGCCATTTTAAGATATATATCTGCAACTACATACCTATAGGTATATCAAGAGAGAAAGGGAGAGATCCTTGTACTGTGCTACATGTTGTCAAAATGCGTTAGTGAAATATCATATCTGATAACAACTAACGTGAAATGATACCCCACTGATTAGAATGTCATTGATGCTGTGGCCTGTTGTTCTTGACACCAGAGAAGAGGATCAAAGCATCTTTCATAGTGATAAAGTTGGCAACATGGACGGGAAATAATGCCAGAGAGACTGATTAAGTGTTAACATTCCCATCTGGTGCCATGAAAATATGACACAACATCCATAATTCTGGATGATTTTCTCCTCCTGTGTTTACTTTCGTGCCAGCTACAGTATTTGAAAGAGTTAATACTGACAAACACTTCCTTCCTCATGATATCTCCCCAGGTAAGGAATAGGTTATAAGAGGGCTTCTCTTTCAGCGTGAATCCTTTAAAGTAATACTTTTTATATTTACATTAAATATTAGAAAGGTAGTTCAAGCGGGCATAAAAATGTGACTCATCCATTTTCCCTGCTTCCATGTCTGGGTTGACAGATACCCCACGCAAGCGGTCTCTTGACTGACAATCACCTCAGTGGACACTTTTTTTTTTTATGATAATGTTTTAGAGATAATTCAGGGGACCCAGATTTGCATTCTCAAGGAATAACGCCAACTAGAATATGAAGTTCTGAAATGAGAATAAATCTTTATTTGAAACCATGCTTCATCTATCATAATTAAATTGCTTGTACCTCTCATCTTTGCATCACTGGCTTCTCTCCATGAAACTATCTGAGGCAAATCCAGTGTAAGGCCTGAAGAGAAGGAACTCTGCCTGAACTGCTAGAGCTTAGATGGTTAAGAAGATAACACTGCTTTTTTATATTTCTTTATTTTTCTCTCTTTTTTTTTTTTTTAAGAAAATTCTCTTCACAGGCTTCAAGCACCCTAAATCAAAAGACAGCAATATTCATTCAACCTTAGGGAAGAGTCTCCTAAAACAAGATTAAATGTCATTGCTAAAACAGATCAATGGTAACACATTTGTGTGAGTCACTACTATCCACAAGACAAAAAAGCTTTTATTAATTCCTGAAGGTGTACTGAATTGTTCCTGTCCACTCAGTTCTGAACTATAGCTCTTGTTCCAAATGTCTCATTATATAATATGACTGACACAATCAAAAGCATGCTCCCCAACACTGTCCTCAAGTTCATTGTTTGTTGGCATACACTCCTGTGATAAGACTTTACATTTTAACAAATATAAAATAATTTTTACACACACATTCACACATGTTTCTCTTTCTCTCTCTCTCTCTCTCTCTCTCTCTCTCTCTCTCTCTCTCTTTCACACACACACACACACACACACACACACACACACACACTATTTTTTTCCAAATACAAACATCAGGAACTCATTTGCTGGATGTACCCAAATGATGTAATGATGTAACAGGTATTTCTATTACTAATTTGTAGATTTTAGTCAGGCTTTATGGTCCATTTGAAGGCACTGTGTTTACATTTTGTAGGCTGCCATCTAGGTGCCAGATAGCTGAATGCATCTTATATTACTGATGAGGTCATCTTCGAGTAGCATGCTGAGAACAGCAGGACTATCACCAGGCTCTGGAAATGAGGCACAGTCATGAAAATGTGTGTCTTCATTTGTATCCTTTCATAATTTATTTCCAAGAGCTTTCACTCTATAATCAGTGCACTTTGGATCTTTGATAAGCACATTATAAATTGCTTTGCATTACATCACATTGATGCCCACTATATTAAAGCTCTCCCATTGTTTGAACAAAGTATCTTATTCATCTCCATGTAATCCTCATGACTCATTGGTTTATATAAAAAATTTAGTCATATACTTTCAATGTCACAAAACAAAACAAAACAAATTACAAAATATTGATTAACTACCTTAAAAATTAGAAAAAGAACTTTATATGTAGTGTGAAAAAATTGATTTGACCATTTGCTGATAATTTCATGGTGAAAGAAGTAACTAAATTTGACAATATTTGAAATTTGACTACATAATTGGTGGCAGAAAAATTGACCTTTTCAAACATATTTAAGTCATGTGTAATATTCTGTAACTGTAGATCCCTCAAACAATCAGATGGAGAAAGGCATGTTGAAGTGCTTAGTAAAATGAAAAGCAATATAAAATGCTATTTCTAACAATATGTGTCTCTCTGTGTGTGTACAATACAATATCAAATTCATATTATAATTATCTCAATTCGAAGTTAATACCATAGAATCACAAAAATTTGGAATCCTTACAAGAACAGTTTGCTTTACAAAAATTATATGTTTCCCATGATAAGAGTATATATCATTTTATTCTACTGATGACAGTTCTGAACAAAAATATGTTGTATTTAGAAGCTGGAATATAACAGAGTGCTAGTCTAATGATTTTTGCTTTTTTCCCTTCTGTTACTATTCACTAATATATTACTTCTTTTCTTAAATTATTTAAAAGCCCCATGAATGGTTAAACATTAGACTTTATATTTGCTATATATATGATATAATATGATATAATATCATAAGATAACAATAGCTGTGGTGGGGAGCTACACTTAAAAAATTTCCAATATTTTGCTAGAAGCAATTTGCTATTAACTTGAAGTAGATTTTGATAAGTTAGGGATGTACACTGAAATCACTACAGAAACCACCAAAAAGGTAACACAAGGAAGTATTGTTTAAAAGTTAACAGAGGAATCATGGTGATAAAGGAATTAATTGCTCTATTAAAATAATGGTGTAACAGAACAAGAAAAGATTAAAGGAGAAACAGAAGGGGAAAAAAAGCACTCAGAGAAAACAGAAAACAAATAGCAAATGGCAAACCTAGAGCCAAACATATTAACTTTTATATTAAATGTGAATTAAATACTCCAAATATATGGCAGAGTTTGTCAAACTGGATCAAGAAAGGAAGAATCAGTTATTTACTATCTATAAAAAATATACTTTAAATTCAAAAACAAAAATAAGTTAGAAGTGAAAAAGATGGAAGAAGATACATGATGAATATAGTAACATGAGAGAATTGGAGTAGCCATATTAACATCAGATAAAACAAACTTTAAGGAAATAAATATTTTTAGACATAGGAGAGACATAAAACATCAACACAGTAGGAAGAATTACACATATAAATGTATCTGAACCTAAAAATATAACAGGAAAACACAAAGCAAATATTGATAAAATTTAAAGGAAAAAGGTAGATTTAGAAAGAAATACTTAAAACTCTTTATTCACAGACTACATGATTGTCTATATAGAAAATCCTAAGGACTCTATAAAAACAAATTATTGTGTAACTGTGAATGAACTCTCACATTTTAGGTTCTCTCTACAAAACACCATCTCCAGTTTCTTAGAAGTTTTCTTAGAATTTCTGAGACTTATTAATAAATAGAAAAGATAAGCATTATTTTAACCCCTAAGTACTTTAAGTTCTTCAGCAAAGAGTTTACATTACAAATGTTGTTTTGTTTTGTTTAGAGTTTCAATTTTGATACTTTAACACCATATGGTATATTTGCTTAGTGCAGGCTTGAATGAGAATTGAAGAAATTCAGACAATTAAGTTTAAGATCCATATATGACTATTAAGCCTGGCAAAATACAGAAATCATTGAAACAGACATTTTAACTGAATATGAGTTTTATAAAATTGTACAAATCTTCCAAGTAATCATAAATCAGTTCTCATTACAGGTACTTAAGGCAATTAAAAAGTCACACAAATTATACTTTTAAGGTTACAATGTTTAACGTTTATCAAATTCAATTCCTACAACTAGCAAGATAACATATGAGTTATTAGGACTCAGACCACGTCCTAGGGACTATTTACTTGGGGATCCCAGTTGCACCACAAGCTAAATGACAACCAGTGTTTCCTGTTTGTGTACTTTCTTCATTTCCACCTTTACTCAAGTCATCTGGTTTTTGGAGGGCCACCATTGTGCGGCCAATGATGGAATGGTCCCCTGAATGTGGCCTTTCAGCATGCACATGGCCTTAATCTCCATGACTTGGGAGGGCAATGAAGGATGCTACAGAAGATGCTGACACCACATTTCATGTTGATTTTATTATTGCAACAGGTCACAAATATATGAGACCAAAGGCCTGAAACAAAAAACCTTTGTGGAGGAATGGGTTGATCACAGAAAGTGAGGGGCCAAGACTTTGAAAAGCCACACAGATTCCATCCCTCAACTTCTCTAACTTTAATTGTCATTTAATTTACTTTAAGGATTTTCTTTTCATTTTTGGTGTCCCCTTTTCCTCTCTTTTTCAACAAAATTATGCCTAAGTTATACCAACCCCAAATCCACTCTTCAATATTTTTGGCAACTCCGCATTGGACAACAAATCCCAGAATAATTTTAGACATCACATGGAAAATATTCTAGGTTGCATTGCCAGTTATGAAGTGTTGAAAATACAAGTAAAAATACAAGTATTCTTCTGTGCCAACGAAGGATACTCTGAGGTCAAAGAGCCTTTTGGAAGTATTAATAAGATAGATAATAAACAATTCCAGAGCTGGCATTTGTTGAAGAAAGACAATCCATAGTCACTAACGCAGAATAATAAACATGAATTTTAAGAGACAGTTAATGGCTTGGACCATAACTCTCCCAAATCCACTGGGTCTTTTGGCTAGCACTAAAGAGAATATTGAACTTGAGCACGTCTGAAAATTCTGAAAATGCCTTGACTCAATTATGATTATAATTTGTTTCTTTCCAGTCTAAGTGAATGATATACATGGAAACAAAATGCAGAAGTTTAAAATCCATTTCTCTTACTCATATCCCAATATCACCTCTTGTTCCATTTCGGACACCAACGTTTGCATAGTTTCACTTAGATTGTTGGTCGACACAGTAAATGTCAAAAGCAAGAACAAAGAAATGGTAATATTCACCAAAAAGTCTATTTCTCCAAAATGTCAGCACTCCTTTGTCAAGGTTAATAGTTAGGGGAACAAAAGAAAATGTGCTGAAGTTAAATTCTTTTATTTTTTTCTTTCTCTTTGTAATCCAGAATCTGAAATACATCTTCTTTCTTTTCCTTTTCTTTTTCATTCTTTCTTTTTCTATTTTATTTTTCTACATGGGGAGGATCATTATGTAATATGTATCATGTATTTTTTCATTTGAAAAAACTTATTAAGTAATAGGAGTGACCATTCATAGAATACTTACTATTTGCCAGTCGTCTTCCTGATTTTATTTAATTTTCACTACAATCTCTTGTATCAGTACCATTATGAGCTCCATGATATAGAGGAGAAAACCAAGCAGCAGATAAAGGAAGTAACTAGCTAGGAAATGGATAAGAATCGTGGTATTTTGGTTTCAGTGGCTGTGCTCCTAATCTCTATGGTTATAAAACAAAACAAACAAATTACAGGCTAAGATATCTCAAAAAGACTAAAATTTGCTTTTTTACCATTGTTGATACTTAATATATTTGTCAACACATCAGCAGTCCAACTAAATAATCTAGGTCTTATATTCGAATAGCTACCAAGACATTACAGTGATGCATTACTGGGATAATTATTTTATTTATTGACTTCCAGGAGTTTGTTATGAATTAATAGATGATTTACTTGGCAGAATGTGTTTCTGCCTTTTGGAGAAGTGAATAAGGTTTTGGAGATAGCAGGAAGACCCAGGATATAAAAAACAGGATAAAAAAAGTAGTTTATATCAAGAAATGGAAGGACTAAAATAATTTAAGCTAAGCTTCATCCCTCAAAGTGCTTTTAAGTGAAACTACTTACCATATGAATATACAGCTTAGAAACACTATATGAACACTAAGAGTTTTTAGGAAAGCATTTCATAATGTTCCCATAGCCATCTGACATTATTCTGTGCATTTGGAAGAATAACCATGATCATCTCTTCAATTTCTACTTTTTCTTTAAAGGTATTATATTTAATATTTTTCCTATCCCTTAAAATTAGTACTCTTGTGATCTAATATGCTTTTCTACTGACTCGTCTTTTTCTTTTATATGTCTACTTTATATATAAAGAACTCTGGTTTGAACTGCTCAAAGGGTCGTACAGATACCAGCTCATTAAAAACTCTACTGTGTGATAGTCTGTGGACATTTTAGAAATTGTACCACTTTTCACTTAGAACAGAGAGTTTAAGGCTTGTGAAGATCACCCTGTGGGTTTTCCGTCAGAGATGTGACTTACTGTAAGAATCTTGGTTCTGGAGTAACGAGTCCAGTTTCTTCTGAACTTTAATTCACAAGATGAGTAACTTAGAGGGACAAAAACCACAGGATATGAGAGTAACAATATGGAATATTTATGTGTGTGGAGGCATTTTATTGTGTCGAAAGAAGAAAGGAAGGATGGACCCAAATATCTCTCAAGGCCTTTAAGCCTGTATTCAGTTACTTATTAAAAAAATGTAGAGATCTGACTTAAATTACTATTGACACAGGAAACATAGGTTTGGCAGTAAAGCCAAAAATATTCCTAGTTGAAGGCTATCAAATAAATGAATTAAAATAACAGTAACAGTAAAGACTAAGCTACCAGTTTGGAAATGCTCTGAATATGAGCAATAGACTAATAAATGTTCAGATAGATGTGGGGCTCTGTGTGTGTGCGCATGTTTGTGGACAGGTGCATATGGCATGAGGTTGAAAGTGTATGGCAATAATCACCAAAAATTGCATGACTCTGAGAATCTAAAACTAACAATTAGTACTTCTCTTCCTCATATATCTTCCACCTGCATATGACTCTCACCATTTCTCCCATATTAGATATTATCAGTTATGATGCATCATATTCATTAGCCTCTCTCCCAATGGTCATAGATGAGCTCAAGACACTGCTTTCCTATAAGAAACAACAAAATAACAACCTCCCATAATCCCCTTCTCCATGCCAAAATGCTGATGTAACTTTTAATTTTTCATCTCCAAAACAATTGTGGAAAGGGTATCCTCTTCTCTTTCTGCTTTCTTATGCCCGTTAATTCTCCAACTTTTACCAATTTAATGGGAACATTGGGATAAATGTCAAGAACTAATCTTCCAATTGCTAAACCGAAAGGGGCTTTTTCTTCACTTTCTTACAGTCTACTTGATCTGTAAAGTGATATTTGGTACTTTCTCTATGCCCTTGTTTAAGAAGCTCTCACAATGTTGGGACATCTTTTTTTAATTACTTCTTGAAAATTTCTAACAATATTCTTGAATATTTTACTATCTTTTTACTATCTTCTCTAATATTTCTAAGAATTTTCCTCTGTTAGCCTCCTAAATGTAGTGATAGGGACCAGTGATCATTCATATGAAAAGGTAGTCTAAAAAAGACTGAATATCTTCCTGAACCCATTGCCTTTGCCATCCAATCCATTTTACATGTGCATTCAATATTAACCTTCTTAATTATTATTATCAACACAGGATTACTGAGTTACATTCAGATTGTTATTTCCATCTTCTTTTATACAAACTTCTTCATCACTCTACAAATCTCAATGCCTCATTCTCACCACCTGCAACCAATATAGCCAAGGTGATGCTTCATAATGTTTGCTGAGTTGAATGTCATTTTCAGCTCAAAATCTGTAGTTGCAAATTACTGGCAAAATTCATCCCCTTAGCTATAGTTCATAAATAATTTGCTCCCTTTTGACTTCTTCCTACTTGTTTCCCACTACTCCAGTTAGGACTCTTAGTATAACCTTTATTTCAAACATTCTCCCTGTACCCTGGCTCCTCATTTTGTCCATTAGATGGCCCCTGCCCCTTCTTTAAGATATAACCAGCTTTGTCTATTAAACTTCTGTTTACTTCTCGCCTTTGGTGATTCTAGTTCACACTGATGCCCTTTCTCAAACTTCTTTGGCTCTATCTATCTATCTATCTATCTATCATCTATCTATCTATCTATCTATCTATCTGTCTATCTAGTCTTAGCTATATAGATGATGAGGAGGAGGAGGATTTAGTGTAGCTAGGTTATTTTTCTTTAGATTTTATTTGTTTATTTATATATTCATTTATGAGAAAGAGGGGAGAAAGAGAGAGAGAGAAGAGCAGAGGAAGAGGAACAAGCAGACTACTGAGCACAAGCCTGACATGTAACTCAATTCCATGACCCTGAGGTCATGACCCTGAGATCATGACCTGAGTCGAAATCAAGAGTTGGTCACTGGCCCATAACCTACTGAGCTACCCAGGCACCCCTAGTGTAGCTAGGTTTAAACAATCTTAGGTATAATATAAACATAGAGAAGATACTTTGAAACAATCCGTGGGTCAGAAAAATTAAAATTCATCAAATTTCCTGACACCTAGGAAAATGTAGTCACTTACACCAATGCACATATGTTAATATAAAATTTAATGTTAAATTACTGTTCCTTTAAATTTGAAGTTCAAATATAGGCCTAATATTTTGAAATGTCAGAGGAACAAACAACTATTTAATATAAGAATTTTTCAATTTTGAGGCTTTTTTCTTCATTCCTAACCAAAGAAGTCCTGAAAGATACTTTATCTAGAAAGGATTATGTCAAATTCAAAAGGACCAATTTCACAGTTGGCAAGTATCACCTGACAAGTCGTGGAAGACACAGATTTCTACTCTCAGCTTTCAGGCTAACCAAACCACAGCATAGTGAGGACCAAACAGACTCAAATCCACAGGGCTTTTCTGAGGATTACTCACAATTTGCTATGAATGAACGGCTAGACTGAGCTTAGGTGAACTGACCTGGAAAAGCTAGGGAGTCTGATAATCTATCAGACTTGAGTTTTATAACATTAAATTTACTGCCATTATACAGCCCATATCTTTGTTTCCCAAAGGCCTAACCCAAAATTCAACTATAATTTGTTATTCAGAACCTTATATGATCACTAAGTACTTTATGGGATACTTTGTTAAGATGGATGAAATAGGAAAATTAAATTTTCTGAAAGCCAGTGCTAACACGAATTCTATCGTAACCATAAATATTCACGATGTCATCTAACAACCTCAACTTTTGCTTTCATGATAATTTCAATACAGTTAATTGTTGTGAGGTGACTTAAATTCTCTGCTTAGAGTTTAATGGGTAGGATAAAACCAAAATAATATAGTAAGTAAGAAAAATGGGTTTGAATTCTTCAGTTAGAATTTTGGCTTCACCATTTACAAGCACTATAACCTTAAACAGATCATTTAACCTCTTTGTGCCTCAGGTTTTCACCTGTATGATGGGGACCAGAACACTAAGTCTCTAATACTATGATTGTTGAGATTAATCAATATGAAATGTAGAATACTTAGAATATTGCCTAAAACAGAGTAAGCACAAAAAGATCACTGATGATGACGATAATGTTGATGATGGTGATAATGATGATGGTGATGATGATGGTAAGGGTGATGGCAAGGACCAGGACTATTCCATAGACACATCTGCCAAGGTATACCAACTGATTCTATCAATGATAATTGCACACAATAATAGTTACTTATTTTTGCATCCACGTTTCCCCTTTTAGGAAACACAGCTCTCCATGAAATTTACTTTTGTTCTACATGATATTTGACTTGGTGTTTTATTGCTAATTGGCTAGACTAATAACAGAAAAATAAAAGGAAGTTGTTTTCAGAAAGCTGTTATTCTCTGCAGTGTAAAATAGAGCAGACAAATCTGATAGGACGCACATTGTGAGGAGAAGGGATGCAAACCCACGGAAGCAGTGATCTAGAAGTGGGAGCAGCCACGATGAGTTGATATGGTTAGCATGGAAAATGGGGCAAACACGAGGGTCAGAAAAGATACATTACAGTTTTCCATCTAGCAATCAAGAACCTAAATATGTAGTAGAATGAGTGAATTTTAAAGGTTAACAAGATATTAAAGAATAAGTTTCAGAGGCGTGAAGTGACCCATTCATGTTACACAACAAGAAAGCAGTAACACTGAGGAATTTTTATCTATGATTTTCTCAATATCAATCTAATATTCTTTCCTCTACCTTACAGGATGGGTTCAAAAAGGAGCTTTTTGAACCAGTAGTTCAGAAGTGTAAATGTATTTACAAATGTTCATAGAATAAAATTAAAGTTATATGTCTATCTGCCTTCTATTAACACATAATATAATTTGTCATGCAGAGTGATACTTTCCTTAGCCCTTACTTTTCCCTTTATTTTTAAAAAATATTTTATTTATTTATCTGAAAGAGAGAGAGAAGAGCATGAGCAGGGGGAGGGTCAAAGGGACAAGCAGACTCCCTGCCGAGTGTAGAGCCCAATCCAGCGCTTAATCCCAGGACCCTGATGACCTGAGCTGAAGTCAGACACTTAACCGACTGAGCCACCGAGGCATCCCTACTTTTTCCTTTAAACTATAGCAATTTTCATGTGCTGTGCTAAACAGTTAATCATATTGAAAAGTATAAAATCAGAGAGGGCTAAAATGGATATTCAGAATGGGAAGATGATTATAGCAGTAAAAAAAAAAGGTAACAGAACAAGAAAAAGGTGCGAGGAAATGGGAAGTATTGCAAGTGTATATATATGGGATATTCTTTAACAAGAAACAATTCCTAGTACAAGAGAGAACCATGCCCCAGAAAAATTGCTAAGCGAAGCAGTTTTAAATAGACAGAAATAAAATTTTTAAAACATAATTCTTAAAATAAATAATCTTTTAATCACATATCAGAGAGGATAACATCAAAGTAAGATGCTCATTCACCTAATGACACTTCTGGAAACACTTTCATTTATAAATTCATCAAATATTTATTTAGAGGTGACTATGTTTCATGAACTTTTCAACGTGCTTAAGATTCATCAGTAAACAAAACCAATAACCCTGCCCTCTTGGAGTTTCCACTGTAGTGTGCACTGAACAGCGGGGAAGGAGAGGGGAGAGAGGGAAAGGAACTAGACAATAATTCAGGAATAAAATAAATATATATCATGTTTTCTGTTAGCGACAATAGTAATTAAAATGCAAAAATAAAAAAAATAAACTGCGACATTAAGAAAGTAGTGTGTGAGGGGAATATTTTAAATAGAGCAGTCAGCTTGTCATGCACCTGAGCAAACACTTAGTGGAGGTAAAGGTATTTATCATGTAAATACCTAAAAAGACAGTTCCTGGACTAATAAACAGCCAGGACACAGCCCTTAGGATGAGGATAGAGTTCAGGAACTTTAGGATGTCCAATGTACCCAGATTGGTGGAACTCATGGGGAGAGTCATAAAAGATGAGTCCCCAAAATCAAATTATGTGTGGGATTCAAAGTCAGTACAGGATTTTGACTTCTGTCCTGAAGTAAATGGGGGAGCCATGGAGGATAGGGGCAGAGGAGAAAATGAATTAGCTAATTTGGAAAAATATCACTGTGTCTGTGTTGAGAAGAGATGGTGGAAGGGTAAGGGGGGTTAACATTGAAGCTTAGTAAACCAACTCATACTGGACTAGAGAGTGGGGAGTTTGTTGCTAAAAGGCTAAGTCTGATATGGTGCTGATGATGAAAATTTTATCAAAAGCCACAGTTTGTTCTAAAGATCCAAGGACCTTTAAACTTACATTCAAGTGAGTAGCAAAGCAAAGGCTAAGGATACTACAGGAACTAAAAGTTCTCTTAGTTATGAGTTTCAACAGATTGTCAATGTAGAAGAAAAAAACCTAAAGATGTTTATTGTTTTAAAAGTCAGCACAGAAAAGAAAGGGAGGTCTGGATCAGCTCTTACTTGGTGAAACTATGTTTTATTACTAAAAGAGACAGCAACTTTAAACTCCCTTTGGTGATTTTGGACAGAAAAGCACAGAGATTCACAAAGGCTATCTGAACTATTTGGGAGTGGCAAAAGTTTTCTGTACTAAACTTTTGTTTTTCTCCCTGTGTAAGAAGTCCATTTTTTCATACCATAAAAAATTAGTTGCTTTATTTTTAGCATCCTGAATACAGTATAGAGATTAATAAAAACAACATGAGATGGTTATTTGTTTGAAATGTTTCCAAATAATCCAAGTATCTTTCGAGTATCATTTCCAACGTGGACTAACTTGTCTCCTCCACATTTTTGTATAAGGAATTAATATTTACATAAATATGTATAAGAGTAATAAGGATATGTGACAACCAGTTCCAATGTAATAACTATCCCCTCCTTCTCTTTCTCCTACCCTCACTTATTTTCTTCCTTTCACCTTCTTCCTTTCTTTCCCTCTCTTGCTTTCTTCCTTCCCTTTTTCCAGATATTCAGGTTTACATTTTAAGATCATCTTTTTGAACTAAAGAGAAAATATTTTTTAAAAATGGTACTGGGAAGAAGCTTTTGAAGATAATAGTGAACAGAAGACAGAAAAGAGCATTTGGAGCAATTACAAGCAGAAAAAGATACGATGTGTGGAGGGCAAACGCCATCAATCCAAATTGTTTTAAAAGTCAAGAAATATAATGTGAACAAAGGAAGGAGAAAAGAATAAGATCAAATGCTACTTGAGACAATCCTGTCATAAATATTGTTACCGGACCAAACGATATTGCTGTTTTTCAAATTCTAATGTCATTTAGAACAAGAAAGATACAAGAGCAACAGCAATGAGCTAAACTTCAGGAGAGTATTAGCAAGTAGGGAACTACCATGATTCTACATTCAGAGAGCACAAAGACAGTTTGAAGATTTTTACATATCTTAAAACATGTGGGGAGGAGGATATTAGAAAAATAAGCAGCCATTATATACACATGAAATGAATACCATATGGTATTCTTCATTCACATACAATATCTTTCACCACTTTGCTCCTGACTGCAATCCTCTAATCACTCCCACCTACTCAGGTCCTTATTCTCAACTTGTACTGAGTTAGCATAGAGTCAAACTCCTCAAATGGATATGATATAAAAGGCTTTTGTACCTCCCACAAAGCAAGTTAAACATTAGAATCCCTTTTGTTCTATTATATCAACGAGAACAGAGTAAAAGAGAGGCTGTTTTATAGCAGATAAAAAGATTATCAATAGGTGGCAAAGGGGCTGTAA
This sequence comes from Potos flavus, assembly GCA_028534135.1. Classification (NCBI taxonomy): domain Eukaryota; kingdom Metazoa; phylum Chordata; class Mammalia; order Carnivora; family Procyonidae; genus Potos; species Potos flavus. Next base: position 156,203,931 of record CM052898.1, read on the forward strand.
GTAGGAAAAATTGTGTCATTATATAGAAGTATTTTATTCACTATATAACTTTAAAATTATGTTACAATATGAATATGATTGACTTTAGAATATGGACTAAATAGATTGTGTCTTCTAATTACAGAAGACTTAGCTTTTGGGATTTTATAGATGGACAATAAAATGAAAAAGCTGATGCTATGCCATCCCCTAACATGAAATTTAAAATAATTGTTTTATTTCTTTATTTAATTGTCCAGAAAAGATTCTTTCATAGGTGTAAGTAATTAAATTTTTTTCTAAAGCAGTGACATAGTCAGAGTTTATTTTTCTTTACTTACTTGAATACAAGTTAAAATTATCAATATCACAAAATAGCCATACCACATTTTGTTTTAGATCCCTATATCCCCAATAATGTTGCTGAAGCTTCACACCCTTACTCTTACAGAGGTTTTCAACACCAATATAATATCCTAGATTAACATTCCAGAGTCTGTTCTATTGTGTTGAGCTTCTTAGAAAATGAAAATAAAAATTAGAATACATCTCCATTCATGGAAATTTGTGGAAAAGATCATGATGTCAACTCTAAGTAAGTATCCTGTGATATTTTATACCTAACTCTCAATTTACACAATTAATATTCCTATAATATATTAGGATTCAGAGGACTGAAATTATTCTTTGAATATAGTTGCTGAATCCATAACAAACACCCACAAGCATGGCAAGATGTAAATATTTAAATATGTAAATCAAAATATCATGTGACAGTTTAATTAATATGAAACACAATTTTATTACTGAAATTGACATTTATTAATCCCTTGTGTGTGGTAATATGCTAGTCTCTGTTCAAAGTAAGTTTAGTAAAATCTCTTTAAGACCGAATATATGTTTTATTACTAAAAGTGACATTATCAACTGTTTCTATCAAAAATATCCATAATATATCATTCCAAATAATAGTGGCAGCTTAAAAGTGGAAAATTGAGAAGGCTGCACATTTATCCCACAATGCAGCTGAAACTCAAACCATTTTTGAGAACTTTCTTTTGACATTGCCACAGAGACATTTTATGAACCACAAGAGAAAATTTTCCTCAGTGCTTTAAATTCATGACTCATTTTTTTATTCTCTTCTTTTCATTCCTAAATGGCCTTTCTTATTTGGTAATTCATTTTAGCCACCAGGTTTGATGCTGGATAATTCTTTTTTTTTTTTTAAGATTTTATTTATTTATGACACAGAGAGATAGCGAGAGGGGGAACACAAGCACTGGGAGCTGGAGAGGGAGAAGCAGGCTCCCCACCAAGCAGGGAGCCTAATTTGGGGCTTGATCCCAGGACGCCTAGGATCATGACCCAAGCCAAAGGCAGACCGCTCAATGACTGAGCCACTGAGGCTCCCCAACTCTGGATAATTCTTAACAGCTATGAAAATTCAGCTTACGGAAGTTCGATTCACCATAGAGAGAAAAAATCAAAATGGGTTGCTATTGCATTTATTTATTATTTATTTATTTATTTATTTATTATTTATTTATTTTTTTTGCTATTGCATTTATTTAAAGAATGGGTCATAGGTTCTGAAGGTATGATTTGGTACCTTCATAGAAACATCATACACACTATAAACAGGTCTCACAAACAATGTAACTTAAAAGTGAAGGAGAAGCAAGAGATACTCAGAAGTTTCTGGAGAGTAAATATGGCAATATGGTTAAGAAGATAGAGGCTGTACATTTTGAGAGGTTTTACTTTTATGAAATTGGTTTCACCACACAGGATTTCCTTTATTAAAATAAATGGAATACACTATATTGACTCAGTATATCTTAGTATAGAGCAGTGTGACATTGTGGTTAAAAACCTGAGCTTGGAAGTCAGACAGTGAAGGTTGAAATCTGGCTCCAAAGCTTATTACCTGAATGACGCTGGGCAAATTTCAGACAATGGAGATAATTGTTGAAGGTATTAAATGAGATCATCTAAATAAAGCTTTTTAGCATGGTGTCTGGAAACACAGTATGTATTAAATAATTCAGTCCTACCATTTTTCTCTCTGCTTCTTAGCTTGTGCCTGTGTGTGCAGTTTTGTTAGTACATCAAACTTTACATAGATTGACGATGCTAAATGGGTTTCAAGGGTAGTTTATATTGACGTTAACTTTACTGCTTTTATTACAGAAAAAGAAATCAGTTGGAGTAAATACTACCTTCCTGATAGAAAAAAAATATATATGTATATATAATCCAATGGGGAAAGACAAGACATTTTGATCTTGAGACTTTAATAGTTCCTTATCAATTAGAAGATTTACCGAGTCGCTACATAATAAACAAAATGAAGTAATCACAATTACCCAAGACATAAATCTACTGTGGTTCAAGTCTTGATAAATACTAGCACAAATGTTTTAAAGTCTTTCTTTTTTTGGGTTAGGGGTAAACATAATGTGAAAACAAAAATAAAATAATCTTATGTCCAAAAGAAAAATCGATACAGAAACATGCAGTTACACCATAACACTATCTCAGATTTTAGGTAGGCAAAACTATGAGAGTAGTTGCTATTTAGTGGTATCAAAATTGTTATTTAAGGCTAGATAGTGTACAAAACAATTATATTTTCCTGTTTGATATACAGTGTTAGACAAACTCCTGTCCAATATGTTTTCTTTAAAACTCTACCTATATCATTTTAATAGTAATTATCTATAAGAAACTGGGTTCTGGAGCTGGATATATTGAGATTCAAATCTTGACCCACCACTGCTTGCTGTCACCTTGAGCAGAAGACTCAGATCAATATCCTCATTTGTAAATTACAGATGATCATAAAAGCTTTCAATAGTGCTGTGATGATTGAATGAGATAGTCCATGTACAGACTTTTGCAAAGTGCTTGCACATATTGCACATTTAACAACTATTTCTATTTATTATTATTTTATTATTATATCACTATTTTTATTCAGTTCATTTTAGTTCATTTAGTTTTAGATTTCCAGATTTCCTGGTGTTCCATTTTCTATTGATATTTTCATTCTGCTCTTTTATCTAAATGTCAATCATCTTAGAAATTTCCCCTTTTTTCTTTCCCACATACAATCATCAATCACCGACTTCTGCCAATTTATACCATATAATCCCTCTTCTGTCTTTTCTTTTCATCCACATAGCCAACATATTAATTCAGTTCAGATAAGTATAATAATTTTCTCACTATTCTCCCTAATATTGGTTTCCCTGTCACTTCATCCTGATTATTCTTGCTCAAAATGGGTTTCAGCATCCTATTACAAACTGGTTGCACAATTTTAATGGTTTACTGCTGCCTTTATGTAAAATTATAAACTTGAAGTTTCTAAAATCTGGAATTTACTTACTTCTTTTAACATATTATCATCTTTTATTGCCCTCTTATTTAAAATTATCTCTTCTTTGATCATTTTGCACAGCATACTTCTAATATGTAGTGTTTATCTACATGGAAAGACTTTTTCCAAATGAATATACTAGCCTCGGACAATTTACCAACACTATACTTTGTCTATGTATGGGTCTCTAAATGTATAATCCTCAGTAAATTCTTATAAGGTTGAACTCTCATGTTTTCAAACCAGTTAGTGGTTAATTATATGATGTTTTTATCTGTTCTGTAATGTTTAATTGACCTATATCCCATACTTTTTACTCATTTTAAGAATCTGCAGCACACCAGGATGCCTGAGTGGCTCACTTGGTTAAATGTCTGCCTTTGGCTCAGGTCATGATCCCAGCCAGGGTCCTGAGATCAAGTCCCACGTCCGGCTCCTTGATCAACAGGGAGCCTGCTTCTCCCTCTGCCTGCTGCTCACCTTTATTCTCTCTCTCTGACAAAACAAAAACAAAAACAAAACTTCAAAAAAAAAAAAAAGCAGAGAGCTGATAGTTAAAAGAAAAATAAAAGAATCTACAGCACACATTACTCTATAGGATTGTATGCCTTCCTCATCACCTCTGATATATAGTCTTAAAACACAAACAAATATTTTAAGAGAATTAATACATAACAAAACTCAGTCCTTGAGTCCTCACCAAGATAGAGTAACAGGGACTAGATTGACTATATCATAAGAAAAATAAGAACAAGAAACAAACAAACAAAAATATATGAAAGAGCAGTTTTTAAGTCACTGAATACCAGGCAACAAACACAGTGATCCTTAAGAAAAAGGAAATGGCTAAGATGAGTATTGCAATGTAACATCTTCCTGCCTTTAGATTTCCCCTGTGGCAAAATGAGGAGGAGGAACCAGGGGCAGAGCTCAGGAAACTCTCTGATTTCAGGAGCTGAAGCTGAATTTCCAGAGAAACCAAACTGACTAGAGTTCTCAGGAAAGAATACCAGAGAGGAGAGAATTGCATAGAGAGAGAAAAAGGTCCCCTCCTTCAGGTTTCAGCAGAGTACTAACAGCCCAAGAGTGAGAAAACCTCTTAAAGCCAAGGAGAGAACTACTCAAAAGTATTGGAGGCATCATGTTTGGTGATCACACAAGGCTGGGAAAAATGCTTGCTCTCACCAGCTAAATTGGAAAACATCAAGATTCATGAAGCATTAGGTAAAGTACATGTAAGTGTCTTACCTCAGTAGTGAGGAATACTCAATCCTTGGTTTAACGGTGCTATGATTCCACAGAAAAGATCTTAAAAGCAAAATTCACAAGGATAAAACTGCTTCCCAGTAGTGTAACTGTGCCCCATAAAAAAAAGCTCAAGAATATTTATAGGAATACAAAAATACCTAGCACTCAAGAAGGTGAAAGTCACAATGATTGGCATCCAAAAAAAAAAAAAAAAAAATTACAAAACTTGTAGAAAAATACAACTCACAATGAAGAGGAAAATCGGTCAATCAAAATCAACCCAGAACTATCATAGATGTTAAAATTAGTAGGCATGGCCATTAGAAGTGTTATTAAAGCTATATTCTATATTTTCAAAAGGTTAAATACATAATGAGAGATATAAAAAGGATCCAAATAACCTTCTAAAGATAAAAATTACAACATTTGATGGGGTGCGTGGCTGGCTCAGTCTGTACAGCATGTGACTCTTGATCTCAGGGTCGTGAATTCAAACCCCATATTGGGTGTAGAGATTACTTAAAAAAAAATTACAACATCTGATAATAAAAAATACACTGAATTGGATTGGCACAGATCAGATATTACAATGAAAAAGATTCATGAGCTTGAAGGCATAGCAATAGAAACTACCTAAAATGAAAAATACAGAGAAAAACAAAAAGTTAAGAGCATTAATGAATCCCAGGACTACTTCAATTTGCCTAATATATGTGTTACTGAAGTTCCAAGTGGGGGGCAGGAATATTGAAAAAAATAATAACTGAAATTTTTCCACATTTGATGAAACCTAAAAACCCATAGATGTAAGATCCATAAATCCCACTCACGAGAAAAAGAAAACTCCATCAAGGCACATCATAAACTGTTCAAAACCAGTAATGAGCCAATCTGAAAAGCAACAACAGAAAAGTGACACCTCACATAAAAAGAAATAAAGATCACAACAGATTTCTCATCTTGGAACGGTAAGAATGAAACATCTTTAAAGTCCTAAAAGAAAAATGTTTCAAACTTGAAAGTCTATTCCCAGCAAAGTATCTTTCAAAAAGGCAGGTAGATAATCTTTCTCAGATAACCAAAGTTGAGGGATTTATCACCAGCAGACTTAAACTATAAAAGAAAAGTTGATGGAAGTCTTTAAGAAATAAGAAAATGATACTAGATAGAAATGTAGATTTACATAAAGAACTAAAAACAACAGTATTAGTAACTACACTGGTAATTATATAAGAGTTCTAAATATTTTAATCTTTTGAAAATATATTTGGATTTTTAAACTAAAATATTAACAATGTGTTATTAGATTTACAGCACATGTGTAAAGGTGAAGATGTTTGAAAGCAAAACTTAAAGTCTAGGAGGAAAGAAACAAAAGTATACCAGTACAAGATTTTGTATTATATATGAAATTGCATATCATTAAAGATGGATTATGATAGGGGCACCTGGGTGGCTCAGTCAGTTGAGCATCCAACTCTTGATTTTGGCTCAGGTTGAGAGATCAAGCCCTATGTCAGGCTCTGTGCTCAGCTGGGAGTCTACTTGAGATTCTCTCTCCCTCTGCTCCTTTCTCCCCTCAAATAAATAAATAAATGAATCTTAAAAAATAAAAATAAGTAAAGGTAGACTATGATAAGCCTATATATATATATATATATATATATGTGTATATATATATATATAATAAACCCTTAAAAATACTAAAATAACAAAACAAAGAGTTAGAATTTGATTAACAAAAGAAATAAAATAGAATCATAAAAATATACCCGATTAATCCAAAAGACGAAAGAACAAGACAAAGAAGGAACAAAGAGAGGGGTGCCTCAGTGGCTCAGTCAGTTAAGTGACCAACTCTCGATTTTGGCTCACATCATGATCTCATGGTTGTGAATTCAAGCCCCACGTGGGGCTCCATGCTGGGCTTGGCACCTGTTTAAGATCCTCTCTCTCCCTCTCTCTCCACTCCTCTTGCCCTGTTCTTTCACTCTCAAAAAGGAACAGAGAGAGGAACATAAAACAAATAACAAGATAATGACTTAAACCTAACTATCAATAATCATATTAAGTGAGAATAGTCTAAACAACCCATTTAAAAGGCAGAGATTGTCAACTTAGATTTGCTTATTCATTTTAATTTATTTTTTAAAAGATTTATTTATTTGAGAGAGAGCAAGAGCAGGATTGGGGGAGAGGTGGGGCAGAGGGAGAGGGAGACAAGCAGACTCCTCCTGCTGAGCATGGAGCTTGACTCAGGGCTGGATCCCAAGACTCTGAGGTCATGACCTGAGCCAAAATCAAGAGTCAGCCACTTAACTGACTGAGCCCCCCAGGCGCCCCTCAAGTTAGATTTATTTATTTATTTATTTTTAAAGATTTTATTTATTTATTTGACAGAGAGAGAAAGATCACAAGTAGGCAAAGAGGCAGGTAGAGAGAGAGGGGGAAGCAGGCTCCCCACTGAGCAGAGAGTCCGATGTGGGGCTCGATCCCAGGACCCTAAGATCATGACCTGAGCCGAAGGCAGAGGCTTTAACCCACTGAGCCACCCAGCCGCCGCTCAAGTTAGATTTAAAAACAATATTACATGTTGGCTAATTGAATATAATAATAATAAAAAATATATAAAAAATAAAAGCAATACTAAACTTTATGCTGTTTAAAAGAAACATATTTTAAATATAGACACATATGGGTTAAAAGTAAAAGGATTAAAAAGATATAACATTCTAAAACTAGAAAAGAAGCTGAATGATTATATTAAATCAGACAAATGAGATTTCAGAATAAAAAATATTGAGAGGATAGGGGCACCTGGGTGGTACAGTCAGTTAAATGTCCAACTCTTGGTTTTGGCTCAGTTCATGATCTCAGGGTGAGATGGAGCCCTGAGTTGTACTCAGTGTGGAGTCTACTTGAGATTCTCTCTACCTCTCCATCTGCCCTCCCACTCATGCTCTCTCTCTCTCTAAAATGAATAAGCAAATCTTTAAAAAATTATATCGATGGGATAAAGTTCATCTCAATGGAATAAAGGTGTGAATTAATCAAGAAAACATAACAATCATACATGCTTATGCAAATCAAGACAGAGTTCCATGAAGAAAAAAAAAATGAGAGAACAACAAGGAAAAACAGGCAAATACAAATTAGTAGATAGAGATTTCAATACCTCTCTCAATAACTGATAGAACAAGTTTGGAGAAAATAGGTAAAGATAGAAAAGACTTGGCCAGCACAGTCAACCAACTTGAACTATTGCCATTAATAGAACACTCCACTCAATATGAACGCAATACATACTTTCCTCATGGTCACACAACACATTATAAAAGTAGATTATGTTTTGGGCCATAAAAGAAGTCTGAGTAAATTTTAAATAATTCAACTGACACAAATTCTGTTTTGAGAAAAACACTGAATTAAATTTACATTCAGTAATGACAGGAAGACTTTCTGAACAAAATTTCTAAATACTGGAAATCAAATAATACACTGAAATAAAACATAGTTCAAAGAAGACATAAAATGTAAATTAAAAAGCATTTTAAACTGAATGAAAATGAAAATACCACATATTAGAATTTGGGCCATGCCAATAAAGCAGTACTTAGAGGTAATGTATAACACTAAGTACCTATATTTAAAAAGAAAAGTCTCAAAAGCAATGGCCTCAGCTTGCACTATGAAAACAAAACAAACACGAAGAAGAAGAAGGAGGAGGAGGAGAGGGAGGGGAGGAGAAGGAGAAGAAGAAGAAATTGAAGAAGAAGAAGAAGAAGAAGAAGAAGAAGAAGAAGAAGAAGAAGAAGAAGAAGAAGAAGAAGAAGAAAAAGAAGAAGAAGAAAGAGGGGAGAGGGGGAGGGAAGGGGAATAATAAAAAGAAGGAGAAGGAAGAGGGGTAGGAGGAGGAGAAGAAGAAGGGGAAACGGAAGAATAAAAAAAAGGAGAAAGAAGAGGGGGAGGAAGCGGAGAGGAAGAAGAAGAGGGTAGATTAAAAATAAGCTAAGAAAAGAAAATATTTAAGATCACAACATGAATTGATTAAATAGAAAACAAAAAAAATGTACAGTATCAATGGAATCAAAGATACGTCTTTGAGAAGATCAGTAAATTTGAAAATTTCTAACCATCATGGTGAGGGAACAAAGGAAAAATCACAAATTACATATATCAGGAATAAGAGAAATGACATTACTATAGATAATGAAAAATTTTATTCCAATAAATTTGGCAACTTAGATGAAATGAAACAATTCCTTGAGAGATAAAGTTCATTCAAAAAAGAAGAGAAAACCTAAATGGTCATATATCTATAAAATAATTTAAATTTGAAAGAACGAACAAAGTTGGAGAACTAACACTAATGATTTCAAGACTTAATTCAAGATGTTGTGTTGCTGGTGTTAAAATAGACAAATAGGTCAATAGAACAGAAAACAGTCCAGTAATAGAATCACACATAATTGACAGATGATTCTTTAGAAAGGTACAAAGAAATTTAGTAAAAAGTACACTTCTTTCAACAAAAGTTGCTGAAACAATTAGATAGCCATTTGCAAAAGATGAACTTCAAGATTTGTATCACATTCAAAAATCAATTCATATGAATCATAGCCTTACTGAAAAAAAAAAATAAAACATCTAGAAGAAAACAGAAGAAAATCATTTTGACCTGTGTCAAGATACTAGTTGGCAGTTTATAGCCGGCACGTCAAATTCAATCCCCCACTTATGTTTCTAAAATGTGTGAGCTAAGAATATTTTTTTTACATATTTAAATGATTGAAGAAATTTTAAAAAGAACACTATATCATAACACATAAAATGTGTGAAAATCAAATTTCAGTAAATAGTTACTGGAACACAACCACATTCATTTATACTTTTTGTGTGTGTCAGCTTTCACACTACAGGCACAAAAATGGTTAGTGAGGTAGAGGCTATATGGATAGAAAGCCTAAGTTGCTTACATCTGGCCCTTTAAGAAAAAAAATTGCCAACTCCTATGATAGGCAATTTCTTAGATATAACAGCAAAAGCACGGTCGATAAAAGAATAAATTGATAAATTGGATTTCGTCAAAATTTAAAATTCTCCTCTTTAAAAGACACTATAAAGAGAATGAAAAGCATTAAACCATGAACTGGGAGAATATATTTGTAAGACAAATATCCGATGAGAGAATTGTGTGGAATGTATAAAGAACTCTCGAACTCCATGGTTTAAACCCCCAGTCCCCCCTAAAGGAAAAAATATTTCAACATATATTTCACAAAAGAAGATATATAGATTGGAAATAAAAACATGAAAAGATGCTCAACATCATTACCTCTATGGAAATGCAAATCAAAAGTATAAGAAAATACCAAATATGCACTTATGAGAATGGCAAAATTTTTTCAAAAAATACTGACCATACCAAAGGTTGACAAAGATGTGAACTGGAATTCTCATGTAGCTCTAGTAGGAATATAGTAAGTTTTAGGCACTTTGGAAAACACTTTGTCACCTTCTTTAAAGCTTAAATGCCACGTGATGCAGCCAGCCCACAGTTTGGTATTTATCCAAAAGAAATCAAATATGTGCTTAAAAAGTCTTATGCACAAATGCATACTCAATTCAAAGATTTTTGAAATTTAGAATAAATTTCAGCAACCATCTTGTGTGTGTGTGTGTGTGTGTGTGTGTGTGTGTGTGTGTGTGTAAAGGGAGAAAGCAAGATTTTAAAAAGTTAAGTATAGAGACTTTGTAGAGACTTTAGTATGAATTGTGGGGTCTTCAGTTGATAGGCTATGCTTTCTGAAGATCAAGTACAGTTAAAATTTTTTTTCCTATATATATATAAATTTGAAAAATGCAATACTGTGCTCATAAATAGCCTTTAAAAGCAGGGTATCTGAGGCAATATGGTAAGATGTGTTTTCTCTTTCTGTTGTTGTTTTAGGTTTTTTTTAAGTTTTAGTTAACATATAGGGCATATTGATTTCTGGAGTGGAATTCAGTGATTTATCACATATATACAACACTCAGTGCTCATCACAATACCCTCTGTTTTTTTTTTTAAAGATTTCATTTATTTATTTGACAGAGAGAGATCACAAGTAGGCAAAGAGTCAGGCAGAGAAAGAGGGGGAAGCAGGCTCCCCGCCGAGCAGAGAGCCCGACGCGGGGCTCAATCCTAGGACCTTGAGATCATGACCCGGGCCGAAGGCAGAGGCTTTAACCCACTGAGCCACCCAGGAGCCCCCACAATACCCTCTTTAATACCCATCATCCATCTAGCTGATCCCTGACACACTTCCTTCCATCACTCAATTGGTTCTCTATCCTTAAGAGTCTTACGGCTTGTTTCCCTCTGTCCTTTTTCTTTTCCCTCTTCTGCTATGTTCATCTGTTTTCTTTCTTAAATTCCACATATGAGTGAGATCATATGGTCTCATTTGATCTTTCTCTGACTGACTTCATTCATTTAGCATAATATACTCTAGCTCCATCTACATCATTGCAAATGGCAAAATTTCATTCTTTTAATGGCTGAGTAATATGCCATTATCTTCTTTATCCACCAGCATTTGGGCTCTCTCCATAGTTTGGCTATTGTTGATAATTCTGCTATAAACATTGGGGTGCATGTACCCCTTCAAATCTGTATTTTTGTATTCTTTGTGTAAAGACCTAGTAGTACAATTGCTGGATCATAGGGTAATTCTATTTTTAAACTTTCTGAGGAACCTCAATACTGTTTTCCAGAGTGGTTGCACCAGTTTGCATTCCCACTGATATGTGCAAGTGTCATTCCCCTTTTTCTGCATCCTCTCCAACACCTGTTGTTTCTTGTGCTGTTAATTTTAGCCATTCTGACAGGTATCTCATTGTGGTTTTAATTTGTATTTCCCTGATGATGAGTGATGTTGAGCATCTTTTCATGTGTCAGTCATCTGGATGTCTTTTTGGAAAAGTGTCTATTCATGTCTTCTGCTCATTTCTTAACCGGGTTATTTGATTTTTGGGTACTGAGTTTGATAAGTTCTTTATAGATTTTGGATACTAACCCTTTATCAGATATGTCATTTGCAAATATCTTCTCCCATTTTGTAGTTTTGTTGACTGTTTCCTTCAATGTGCAGATGCTTTTTATTTTGATGAAGTCCCAATAGTTCATTTTTGCTTTTGTTTCCCTCACCTCCGGCGATGTGTCTAGTAAAACTTGCTACGGTTGAGGTCAAAGAGGTTGTTACCCATGTTCTCCTCTAGGATTTTGATGGTTTCCTGTTTCACATTTAGGTCTTTCATCCATTTTGAGTTTATTTTTGTGTATGGTGTAAGAAAGTGGCCCACTTTCATTCTTCTGCATGTTGCTGTCCAGATTTCCCAACATCATTTGTTGAAGAGACTCTCTTTTTTCCATCGGATATTCTTTCCTACTTTGTTGAAGATGAGTTGACCATATATTTGTGGATCCATTTCTGGGTTTTCTATTGTGTTCCATAGATCTATGGGATGGTTTTTGTGCCAGTACCATGCTGTCTTAATGACTATAGCTTTATAATACAGCTTGACCTCTGTCTTTGGCTCAGGTCATGATCTCAGGGTCCAGGGATCGAGCCCTGCATCTGGCTCTCTGCTCAACAGGGAGCCTGCTTCCCCCTCTCTCTCTGCCTGCCTCTCTGCCTACTTGTGATCTCTCTACCTCTGTCAAATAAATAAATAAAATCTTTAAAAAAATGTTTAAAAAAAATAATACAGCTTGAAATCAAGAATCCTGATGTCTCTAGTTTTGTTTTCCTTTTTCAGAATTGCTTTGGCTATTCTGTGTCTTCAGTGGTTCCATAAAAATTTTCAGGATTATTTGTTCCAGCTTTGTGAAAATGCTGGTGGTATTTTGATAGAGATCACATCAAATATGTAGATTGCTTTGGGTAGTATAGACATTTTAACAATGAGCGTGGAATGCTTTTCCATTTCTTTGTGTCCTCTTCAATTTCTTTCATAAATGATCTACAGTGTTCAGAGTACAGATCTTTTACCTCTTTAGTTAGGTTTATTCCTAGGTATCTTATTGTTTTTGGTGCAAGGTATATGTTTTCTAAGTTCTACATAAAAGCTAAAGTTACTTCTTATAAGTGCTTTCCTTTACCTCCTCTACTTTCCTAATAAAATAATTCTTCATTTATTATCAAAGGGATTTCTGGAAATAATTAGAGTATCTTTTTAGCAAAATTTTTAGAACTATAGAAATAATTAGGCTTACTAGTCCACTGAGTCCAAAATCTTATTGCCACCAGAAGATGAGAGTTTGTCAACCCAATATTAATTTGACTGCCAGATAGTTTACATTCATCTCTGCTCTCCAGGCATTGGTAGTACCATGCATTCAGATGAATCTTGCTTTAAAAAGTAGACTGAGGATCATACATTATCACAAGTTCATTGAAGAAGCAGATATTTTAATTTATCCTGGCCAGCCGGCACATATCCCATAAACCAGGCCAAACTTTTAGCCTCACAGGGTGGAAAGTTCTGATCTTTTAAGTGACAGAGTCATAAAATGGAGCAAATGATCCTTACACGTAATCTCATGCAACATCACACTTGAAGGTCCTCAGAGATTTAGTAATAATTCTTCAGTCTTAAGTACCTACAATTGACCATAAGTTATCTTGTATCTGTCTTCTTCTTCTAATTTTATTACTCAAGAATCTTGTAAATAACTTTCATCTCTTCTCATCTTTTTATTATTATGGAAGACTGGTCTAAATCGGGTGTTAATTTATAAAACTGGTGCAAATGTGCACTCTTTCTCAATCTCTCTCTTTCTGACATAATTTTAGAAGATATTTCTGAATAAAAACTGAACCATTTTTGCAGACCTCTTTTCCTCTGTAATACAAACTATGGATGAAACTACATGCAGTTCAATTGTGTACCATCTATAATTATTTCTTAGATATTTAATTTTACCTATAAAATTCTGTGATCAAAGTACATGAGGAGGGGAAGGCGGTCTAGGCCAGCTCTCATATTACATTAATGATGGCACTTGGGAGGGGAGAGGTTCAGTGACTTACTCTTGGCCACAGCATGAGGAAATGCTTAAGCTGGACTTGGATCCACCTTCACTCATTAATTAATTAGACAGTTCTAGTGATGAGCCATACATTATGCTAACTACAAATCCTGTATAGAGAAAAAGGCACAAAGCCAGCCATCCAAGTGAGGAGAGTCTAGTAAGGAAGAAACCCAGTCACACATCCTTCAACTCAGTGGATTCTTGGTATCATAGTTTTTTCCTCAAATTTGCCATTAAAGATACATTACATTACAAGCAAAATACTTACAACATTACATAAAAAATATGGGTTTGTGAGTCTAGTTTATTTCAATTACAAAATACACCAAATAACTCTAAAATAAAGAAGTCGCCTGCAAATCATTTTATTGAGGAATGACGAATACTAGTTTTTATTTGACCTATACATCTAGCAGTAACAGTGAAAACAAATTCTTCATGCAATGCTAAAGCTTAAAATGGATAGGTAGATGTGATTTTTATTTACAAATGTGCCTTCAATCTCCTTTGCAGTAAGGTACAGCTTTATTGTTAACCAAACACATGGTTACACTTTTCTTTTAAGTGTAGCAAAAAAGAAAAAGACAAAGAATTAGGAAGATAGTTTAATTAACACTTGTCACAATTCCTTTTTTATAACTTACCATTATTATTTTTGAGTGTATTTTTGAGGAGTTGTATCCATTCTTTCTAAACCATGAATGATGCATATGTGAAAACATGTTTTCCTCTGTATACTACTCTGATGAGACCACACTTTCAACACTATTTTTATTTGTTGATCCAGCAGAGAGAAGGGGTAAAGAATATATCAGAGAGAGTTTGGCAGAAATCATCAGAAGATTGTTGGAAATAATGATACTATTCATTAAAATAATATTCATACTTCAACAAAGTCTGTAGAGGAAGATATAGGTTTTGCTTATAACACTTATATAATAAAACTTCAGAGAGAAGTGTCTAGTTAGAATGATATGATCGACAGAAATGAACACTTAGGATAGCAACAGAGTTGTCTAACAAGGAGATAATGATAGCCTCACAGTATGTATTTCTTTTTACTTTGTATTTGATAAAATATAGGAGAGATCTCAGAGGATGACTCTTAAACTGGAGGCCAAGCAACACAATCTATTACATCAGGTGCTTTTGGGCTGAGCTTTCTTTGATGCTTATAACCCAGAAAGTTCAAATTTACCTAGCTTCACTCCCAGAAAGTCCACCCAATATAATACAATGTAAAAGGATTCACTTCTATTACTCAAACTTGAGTGGAAAGAAAGGAAGAATGGCAGAGTGGCAATGAATAGGAATCACAGCTTTTTTGTCTTCTCTATGTATTTCTTTTCCTCTATGTGTGTCTAAGTCTCAGCTCCCTGTATCATCCCCTTGCATGAGTACATGTGCAAAATCTACCATTGTTAACCTTACATCACTAAGAATTCAGAAAATTAGATAAAATTATAATTTCTAATACAAAACTCCATAAGTAAAACATTATATCTATATATGCTCCATATCTATATATATCCTACAGATATGACATATCTATGTACACTATATATTTATATACCATATATATCTCAGAGAAATTCAACAAATTAAAAATTGGTTCAAGGCGCTCAAATAAACTTGCCTGGCACAGTCTGTCTGCTCCAGGATCCTATTATAAAGGATGGATTACTTTAATATATAACATATAATTTCTTTCCTTTTTCATTGAACACCCTTAGGAGTAAATTCTGAAATCATTAATTTTTAGAACCAACTTTAATACCAAATTTAGCCATCTATAAGGGAACTTGATTAGCATTCTGGCTATCAGTGGAAATAAAGAATAAAAGGCAGAACTAAGCAACAACTTCCTTCTACCAACCTACACCCCCACACTAGAGAAATTCAGATACAGAAATTTAAGGTCTATATACCTCAGTGATCCCTGATGACAAGTGGATCCCACGCACTAGCTCTGTGACAAGGAGCAGGTCAACTCACACTTCTGTTTCAGTTCCTTAGCTTGTAAAACAGTTGTAGTAATAGTTGTTATCTCATAAGGTTGTTCTGATGACCACGAAGATTAATATATGCAAAAACTTTGTCCTTCACATAGTAGGTGCTATATTATCTGTTACTATAATAATTATATCATGATTAACATGTCCATTAGCAAAACTTTACCATCAGTATAGGGTAAACATATCTTCAGAATGCTTTATTAAGGCCAAAGAACATTTAATAGAAGTGTTTCCATCAATCTTAGATTAAATAAAAATGCTTTACATTTTGAAGTTTAAACTTTAATTATCTTGAAAATTTTCTAAGCCATAATGTCTCATCTTACTATAACAGTGAAGAAAGGCAGTATCATTTATGTGACAATTATGATGCTTTTGAGTTTAATATACTTGGTAATGTTCAAGGTTTACATAAACAGTATTTATTATCAAATTAATTATAGGGATCTTTGGTTGGGTTTGTCACCTGAGAACATGGCTGGGTTATAGTCACCATTTGCCATTAGCACAGAAGGATTGACTCAACTCTGTACCCACATCGACTGTAAAACAACCCACGATAATGGAACACTGAAGTCTATAACACTTTTCACCACATAATAGTTACTGCGCTTGTCCACACACAGGCACTTTAAAATAGATATGCCATATACTCTGTATCCACTCAAGGATTCGAGATAAAGTCTATGAAAGTGGCTATAAATGTCAACATTATACAGCATCATAGTCCTATATTTGTGGCAGGAAGGCGTATTACCAGTTTAAGGCTGTAATCATTCATGTCTTACCAAGTAATGGTATGACACATCCATTTAGAAAGATGTTCTGTGCTCAGAGAGTATTATATTAAAAAGACGAATGCATATATACCTTAGCCTGAATATATACAACATTGACTATGTATGTGAGAAATTGCTTTTTATCATGGTAACTATTATGGATAAACATTGAACAATTTTTTAATGCTATTCTTTTATAGCTGTTGCTAAGTCATCTTTTCTTAGGAAGCACACACATCTTAGGCTGTTTTTTACCTTTTTTTCCAAAAAAAATAAATTCTGGGTTTTCTTATCTGGTAGTCATCTCTATGGAACTGGAATAGTAATCTA
The DNA here is from genome assembly GCA_028534135.1 of Potos flavus. Taxonomy (NCBI): domain Eukaryota; kingdom Metazoa; phylum Chordata; class Mammalia; order Carnivora; family Procyonidae; genus Potos; species Potos flavus. The sequence continues at coordinate 156,220,743 of CM052898.1, forward strand.
AGTTATATTACCATATTCACACTTTTTTAGTTGTCAGAAAAAAAGAAAAATAAACTATTTGATGTATTTTCTTCTATTCTTAAGAAAAATTTGAAGTCAATGTCCCACCTTGGAAGAATCTTGAGTGGGGAGAAGAAATGGCAGAAGTAGGATTCAACATAATTGATCCCAACTTGGGTCAGTATCAACCTGTGTTATCTGGGCAATTACTAATTTTCTATATGTAAATAAGTGTGTTGACCTCAATGATCTTTATGAAAATGTTCTACTTCTAAAAAACATTTAATGCTGAACTAGATATGTTTGCTTACTCTTCTTTTATTCCTTTCTTTTGTCCTTAGGGTTTTTTGGGGGGATGTTTAATAAACTTGTTTACCTGTACAGTATATATTCCCAGAATATTATAGTTATTCCAGGGGGTGATGGTTCTTTCTTCTATTTAGCTGGTATCACACCCTCTCTGAACTCAGTCAGCCCACAAGCAGCAAAAAAACTCGTAAATGTCAGTCTCACCGACCTCACCATTATCACTCCCTTCTATTGCGAAGCATCACCATAACCATAAAAGGGCACTTTTACCATTTGGGACCTGATACCTTGATTTAGAATCTCAATTTTCTTACTAAGCTCCCTATAGCCTTTGACTAGGCATTTAGCATTACTGTGCCTCAGTTTTCTCATCTGTGAAATGAGGATAATGATAGTACTTGCCCTCCAGGAGTGTTCTGTATTTTGAATGGCTTTATTACATGTAAAGACAGAGAATTGTGCTTGGTACTCAATAAATGTTAGCTACTGTTTTTCTGTTCTTAACTGTTCTGCAGCTATAAGTTTGGTGTTTGTTTGGTTTTTTTTCTGTTAAAAACCAAGGATAAATTTAAAAATTCTTTCTTTTAACAAATAAGTGTTTCTAGAGGGCTCCTCCTGAATCAGGTTTGGTCAATAAAGTAGATCATCTTTGTGCTTGTATAAAGCTTACATTCCAGTGGGCACAAAAAGATGATATCAAGTCAAATTAAAAATGAGTAAGATATTTTCAGGGACAGATAAGAGTCACTAAGAAAATAAAACAAGGACATGTGACAGAGATGCAGAGGGCCAGGAGAGTGGAATGGGGGGAAAAAAAGAGCTTTAATTGCTCATATGCATAATCTCTTAATGTTGAAGTGAATCAAGGCTCAGTTCTTGCACTTTATCTCTGCTTTGCTTATGCAACCCTCCTTCCTTACTTCACCAAGGCTCAGGGCTTAAATATGACACCCAAACATACCATATAATTTGATTATCTTCCTCAAACCTGCGACACTGGCAGTCACTTATTACAGGAAGTGACATTTTCCCTTCGTGAAGACCAGAGACCGTGGAGACATCCTGACAACTTGTTTTTCTGTCTTCTTATATCCAAAGCAGGAGCAAATTCTGTCAACTCAAAATATAGCCACTTCTCTCCACCTACACTGCTGCCACCATGTGCCCAGACTCCATGATTCTTGACCGAGTTCCTGGAAACCTTCCTAACTGGTCTTTCGGTGTTCACCTTTGCCTACCTACAGTTGAATTCCCACACAGCCGCCAGAGTAAGTATAAATTGGATGATGCGCCTCTTCTGTCCAAAGGCTTCGAAGGCTCTGAATACAAGCAGAAGTCCACCATGGATATAAGGCCTTCCTTGATCTGTCCCTGCTTCCTTATGTTATCCTCTTTACATCCCACTCCTCCCCCTCTACTTCACTCTGTACCTAGTGAACTGGACTCCTTAATATTCATGAAAAACACCAACGATGCTTCTCTGCTCTAAGCCTTTGCTCTTCTGCAAATGTCTGGCATGCTCTTTCACTATCAGCATGATTTGCTTCCTCAATTCCTTCCCAGTTTCATCTAAATGTCACCTTTGCAGTGAGGCCCTCCTTACTAGCATTTTTAAAATTGATTCCTCAATCCCTAGCACTTGTTAATCTCCATGTGCTTTTTTGTTTGTTTTGGTTTTGGTTTTTGTGGGGTTTATTTTTTTGCTTTATTTTGCTCCATGATAATTATTACTTTCTAACAAATTTATTTATAGTATTGTATTATTTCTTCTCCCTTAGGATATGTAATACCATAAAGGCAGGGATTTTTGTCTATGTCATTCCATGCTGTATTCCAATTGCAGAGGCAACTGCCTAGCACATAAATGTTCTTTCAAAATGTATGGAATGAGTGAATAATTTAAAGACAGAATAAAGGCTTCTCTGAGGAGTAAGATTTGTCCTGAGCCCTAAGGATTGAGAGGCAGACAACCAGTAGGCAGTCTGGGGGCAGAGAATATTCTAAGTAGATCCACTGACCTTAGCAATTATCAGCTATTGGACAGAGAGAGGAGAGACATGAAATGACTTGCAGGTATAAGTGATTATTCTACTTCTGTGTTTAAACAAAACAAAACAAAACCAGGAAGATCACTGTTTGGAAGAGAGTCAGTGAGGAGGAGAGAGGTCAGAGCTAAGTTCTGAGGAGGGAGTGGATAGTTCATTTCAGGCTTTCTAAGCTATGGTAAGAAGCTGAATTTCACTTTAGATGCAGATGGAAGCACTGTTGAAGGGGATGATTAAAGGTATGGGTTGAGGAAAGTGATACAATTCAGCTTTGCTATTGTTTTTGAAAGATCATTTGGCTAGCAAGGAATAGAAAGTTATTTTTTACTTGAAGAAAGTAATCAGGGAAAACACATTATAAATATTTTTAAATCAGTAACATGAAAATTATCTGTAAAATTAAGTCCCTAATGCTTCATATTTGAGGAAAAGTTCATAGTAGGAAAAAATTTCACAGAACTCATATTTTTTCAATATAGTCAAATATTCCTTAATATTCTAGACTGAGTTTATCAGTGGCCTTATTACTGTTACTAGGCACTGTTTATTTTTCTGAAGGCTTCACATGGTTAACAGTTTCATTCACTTTTCTTGAGTCTTTAAAAAAAACCCTACCAAACTGTAGCAAATTGCATTTATAGAACTTTCTAAATGATGCAGTTTACCACAGGTAATGACTATGGATTTTTAAAAATAAGAATAGGTATTATGTGATCCAAAACATATCCCTGTGACAACACCAAATGTGGGCTTTGGATACAGATTTGACTTCATTAGTTAATTTTTTAGAATTACTTTGATATATAGCTTTGTTCATTGTTACATATATGTGTATGAAATTCTACATATATATTAATTAAATCAATATGTTAATAAAATAACAGCAACAAATAAGATTTATAAAAAATTAACATGATTACATTAATTAAACTAATAATACATTAATGGTAATAACATTTGTTACTAAAATTCTAGTATTTTATACTGTGTCTGTATGAATGTCTACAAATGTCTTATATTTATGCTAGTTTATCACTAAGATACATGACTAAAAGCTAAGTCAACAAGGATATATGGATAGAAAAGTCCATGGAACTTCCTAGGACTTTTTAAAATACAAATGCTATAACTGATGCTCTGCCATTTTAACTTAAAAAAAAAAAAACTAAACATATTCCATCTGTTCCATTATGATTATTTTCTTTGTTCATTTGTAGTGCATATATATGTAAGGAGAAGGAAGAATTTTCAAGTTTGTAGGAACAGTTAAGTGTCAAATATATGTGCCTAGACTATAAATTGTCTTCTGTTTTGTGTTTCACCATGCTGTACGATGAGATTTGTATATAAAGAGTAGAATACAGAAGAAAAGGGGATAGAAATGTTGTATTATTTTTGAGCCATTTTGTCACCCAGTTATCTTGCTTCTGCTCTGCTCTCATTTAAACTCTTATTTCTATGTATGTAAAATGTCTTTAGTGTCAAACACCAATTGGGCCACTTAATGACACAGTCAATGATTTTTAAGTCATTGGTGGAGTTAAGAGTAGAAATTATATATTCTCCTAATAATCCAAGTTTACTTGTTGCCAGAACCACATTTCTACCTGTATTTAAGAATTAATTTAAACTGATTCCAAATGTCAGAAAAAACTCCCCTTATCTTTAGTGTGTTGTGAAACGTATATTTACATAAAAAGGCCTTAACATCTTAGGACTGGTTGTTTATACTTCTATCTGAAAATTAGCACATATGTTTCCTGCATATAAAAATATTATCGGGTCTCCCACCCCCAGTGTTATTACTGATAGTGCATGAAGATGAGTGGAAGCATAGAAGCATGTGTGGACCATTTTGTTACTCTCTCATACTCAGGCACTCTATCTCCTTCACCAGCCCCCATAGCCTAAATTTCAGTAACAACGCAATACAGTGTTTTCCCTCTACTTTAGGGAGCTAAAGGAAGCTGCCTACATAGAACTTCATGAAGATTCAGGCAAACAGGGGCTGTAAACTTTCAGAAAACCTGACGCTACTCACCAGTTCCAACATTTTTTTTGCCTTGCTATTGATTTTACTTTGCTATAATAAATTATTTCCCTTACCCATAATGACTAGTTAAAACCTGTTCACACCCTGTTACTTCATTTGAAAGCAAACTCTATACACCTGCATTCTAAACATAGTTATTTGTATTGATTGGCTCTACAATAATTCTTTTTTATGGCTATGTACCAAGTACAGAAACAGTCAACTGTTAAACCAATATTATACAAAGATTAATACAACTTAAATTCCAAGAAATAAAAGTAAAAACTTTCAACAGCTTCCAGTATTTATGAATCAGTTAACATGTCAAAAAGGATCATCATGGATCATAGTAATTTATATTGCTATATTTAAAAAGTCTTCAATTTGGGTCCGGAGAATATTTTTGTTTGTTTTGTTTTGTTTTGCTTTTCTCTGTAGAGAGAAAAGACAACATATTAGTTGCCCATGGTGGGTATTGTAATAACTCACTTCGTTGTCCGGCTTTATTTACTTGTTATGTTAAATCCCAGTATTAGCACTTATAATTGATTATGGGTCTTTTAAAAATACCAACATAGTAAGTAAAAACATGGGAGAGAGCAAGGTGTGCACCAAATAAAATTATGATCTTCCATTAAAAGTAATGATCTAATAATTCCCATGAGTATGGATAAACAGAGCATCACTTTCCCATTATACAGGAAGGGAATGGGTTTGGGAAAGATAAAAAAGGCAGGAAAAGAAACTCTTGAATGAAAGGTACTCAGAAGATGACCTGTGCTTTTTACAAATCTACTCCCATGAAATTGTGCTTATAACTTATGACTAATCAACAAAAATAAATAGCTTCTAAATTAGAGGATAAATATCAATATTCACTGCTATTTCCTCAACTCTTATGTGTCTGGCATATAGAAAGTGTTCAGTAAATTTTTTATAGGATATCAGCTTAAATGGCACTTCTCAGTGAACTTTGAGAATAGGTTATTATATTGTCACAATATAATTAAATTGTCACAATTTAATTTTGACAATTGTCACAATTCTGATTAAATCATTTAGGATTATATGTATGTTTGCTCAAAGACTGAAAATGCCATCAAGACAATATAGTATCTATATTTACTCACCATTGTATGTTGCCCTAGATATATGTTCAAACCTAGTAGATGTTCAATAAAACTGTTGAGTGAAAGACTGTAAATGGACCTTCAAAGGAATGTGAATGCCATGGTGGATATTTAGTAAATAGCATTTATTATTTATCTATTATCATGAGCTAATCTTTTAAATAAAATATACAAGTCTAAACACAAGTATCATGATTGTGTGACAAGATACAGATGTTCCCACTTTCGAGAAAATAATTCAAAATCCATCCTTTTCATAGATAGCAATGCTGAAGACGGTATTGTTAAAATGTTCGATATAGTACATATGATTGTATCATACTTATTACTAAGTGGTATGTCCTTTCTATATTTTATAGCTGTATATAGAGGTGAGGCATGCATAAATACAACGAATATGGCTTCATGCACCAAAGCCATGTCTTATCACTATATCAATGCATTCCTTAATTCCACTAAAGCCCAATTACACCATGCTTGACTCTGAAACACAATCATCCCATCCAGAATAGTTCACTCAGAGCTGAGAGATGAGAGTTTTGACATCACTCCTCAGTGCTTTGATTTGTGTACACTGCACAACAGAGGAAACATGGCGACAGTGCCGCCCCTTTCCAACTCCAGTCCCACTTTTCTTCCCAGTCCTCTAGAGTCATTTTATCAATTACTATTAATTCTGAGATGTTGTCTTTATACCAGAATCACAGAACCATAGAAAGACCATCTATAACCACTTATTCCTTATGTTCTGTTTAGAAGTCCATGTAGGGATGCCTGGGTGGCTCAAGTGATTAAGTGTTGACTGTTAATTTCAGCTCAGGTCATGATCTCAGGGCTGTGAGCTTGAGCCCTGGGTTGGGCTCTGTGCCGGACCTAGGGCCTGCTTAAGGAAGAATCTCTCTTTCCCTCTCCCTCTCCCCCTCCCCCCCAAAAATGCCTTCTGGCTTCCTACCTGAAATATCAATATTTTCTACAAAACAGTATTTGAAAGAAATTGAGAAATATGAACATTACTAAATAAATCCACTTATATTTTCAGGAAGTAAATGCCATTACATGAATTCTGTATCTAGCTGTTTTTATTTAATATTTTATTCTGTGCTTCCCATCACACACAAACATACACATACACGCACACAACAAAGAATGTTGAAACACAGTAGTCAGTAATTTTATTTATTTATTTTTCTGAGTTTATAATACTATAATATGAGTTCATGAAATGAATAAAGTATGATGAAAGAACATTGCCAGATATTATGGTTTAATAATTTTTTTAAAAAGATCATTTCTTGTTATTGAAGTATCTATTTTTGTATCATAGCTAGTTGAATGTGGCTTTTCCCAATGCAGTATACAATAAAATTGAGTGATCAGATATTATTTATGGTTATTTTTCTTTTCTTTGGTGATCACTGACTACTTAGCAAAGAGGACTGTAACCAACACTTAACGGGAAGACAAATTAGTAGTCAAATGTAAAACATAGTTTCCTTACCCTAACTTTAGGATCATACTAAATAAGTATTACAAGATCCTCTATTGTGACAGATGGTGTATTAAAGAAGATTTTGTAGCTTAGAAAAAAAAGAAAAGAAAAGAAAAGGAAAAAAAGGAAATTAAAGTCTTATGTTAAAAACCAGCTTATACACTAGTTCACTTCATTGAATTTTAAACAAATTAAGTAATTTCTTTGAAATTTTAGTAACATTTATTTTGGACATTTATTAAATACACATCTAAGCCAGTAGCCAAAAGGCAGTTATACATCAAAAAAAGAAAATATAAAAATTAATTAGCTATGGACAGCATGAGATATATGAATATAACTTATTCAATAACTATAAATATTTAAGTGTAGAACAAGTGGTTGTTACTGATATTTTCTCTAGTGCTTTCTAGAATGCTAAACAGTGTGTGTAAATTTCATTAATAAGAAAAGACTGTCTTTAAAGCTCATATATTTCTTCCTACCTGAATGAGGTTTTGTGAGTGTGTGCACATGCTAAAAAAAAAAAAAAAAAAACCTCTGAGAAAACAGAGTGTAGTTTCTTTGACATAGCTATTTACTTGTGAAAACAATTTTAAATTTAAAATAAAAGGCTACTCCCAGAATTTAAATGATACATAGCCTGCTATTTAAAAACCTAGAAAAAACCCCCACCATATACACATTTGTTTCAAATTTTCCACAGTTTAAACTACCACCAAGCAAGTCAAATGCATATTTAAGAATCCTCAAGTTAAAGACACAGTTGTTTTTTTTTTAAGGATGCAGTTGTAAACACACGTAAATATGAGCTCAGTCACACCCCTCCCCCAGCATAAGGCACTTAAAGTAATGAAATCTACCCTCTTTTTAGAAGTTAATTTGCACGCATTTTAGAGCATTTCTTCTGGGAAATTAAGGTAAATCTCTGCGGTAATGGGCCTACTCATCAGAAATGCTCTACCTGAGAAGTCGATAATTTATATATACAAATCTTTAATAAGATTTATCAAACTCTGAAAATAGAGTAATCTCTTTCACTTTATTCCTAATTTGTGTACTCATGGTTGTGGGTTATCGAGAAAGGGAGGGGAGAAGGAGTCACAAAAATAGGGCTTTGCACAAGATCACAAGGTAGAGGAAGCCCACAAGCCTTTTGGAATGTCCTCCTGCTGGGTGTGCACATGGCATTCCACTCAGCCCATGAAACACCAGATTGTTTAGCAATGGTGGACCCTGAGAGCAAAGGGAAAGCTGTGTTGCAAACGTTTTCATTTAATGAAGTTAGTAAACTAATCATGTTTCCACGACTCTTCCTGACAGGTTGATTTCCCACCTGATAGCGCCAAGTTCTTGGGCTCTCACCACCTACGGGGCAGAGACCTGCTTCTAGCTACACTTGTGGCAAGATCCAGGCTGCCAGTAGGCCACAGAGGCTGAGCAAACTTGATACCCTGTGTGAATAACGTCCCAATATGCCTGGGATTAAGAATAAATCTTTTAAAATGAAAAGTAAGGCAGGAAATATATATAACATACTAGCCTTTGGGGTAAAACTCCTCCAACAGAAAAGTATTTTGACTCTCTTTTAAAGGACTGCTGGGGAATTATACATGTTTTAGAAAGGCATCTTGTAAAAAAAAAGTATAAACCCATCATAAAGCTTGTAAAAGCAAAGATCTTTGTCAAAAAAAAATAAAATATATTTGAGACAAACCTCATGAACCTTTTTTGGAAAGGCAGCTGCAGCTAACCTCTTGATTGCAGCATGAGAAGTAAGAGAATTAAACACCCCATTGAAACTATATTCTCCATCCAAGGAGATTCTGATAGAGAATCTTTGTGTAAAAGATTTTTTAAAAGGAGACAAACGAGTAAATCATTTAAATTGCATTAGCTAATATAGAGGGACTTTTCATAAATGGGAAAATGAAGAGTTACTGAAAAGTAAAGTTTCAGGAAATATTTGGAGAGAAAGCAACAAAACACCAGAGCATCATATTATGACAACAAATAGAATACACGGGAATCATTTTCCCCGTTAAATGGGTAGCTTAGAGTTTGAACTAAAAACCTATGAAATAAAAGTTCTCCATAGGGTGCTATTCCTACAGTAACATATCCTGAAGCACTCAAATGAAAATACTTTATTTAAAAGCACCGTGTTTTCACAAACCTACAATTCTTCCATTGTTGTCTAGTTCTGAACTATTTTGTGGTGCAGATTTATTTTTGTCTTGTCCTTTATAGAGTTCTGTGTCAGCTTAGATTTAAAAATTGTTAAATATCCATCTAGTCATCTGTTATGACCACATAATCAAGAATTTTCAGGGGAATGGGTGAGCCTGGTGGTGGGTATTAAGGAGGGAACATATTGCATAGAGCACTGGATATTATACACAAACGATGAATCATAGAACACTACATCAAAAACTAATGATGTACTGTATGGTGACAAACGTAACATAATACAAAAAATTATTTAAAAAATTAAATTAAGAAGACAAGAAACAAGTGTTGGTGAGGATGTGAAGAAAAAGGAACCCTCACATACTGCTGCATAGGAATGTAAATTGGATAGCCATTGTGGAGAACAGCATGGACATTCCTCAAAAAATTAAAAATAGAAAATATCATGATCCAATAATTTCACTATGGTGTATTTGCTCAGAGAAAATAAAAACACTAATTCAAACAAACAAACAAACAAACAAAAGAGCAACAAATAAAAAAGAATTTTCAATGCATGAAATATCCATCGTAGTGTTGGCTAGAAATGTATTCAAAAGCTTAAAGGATTTTTTTTTCCAGTTACATTATGCTTGGATTTTAGATATCATTACCTCATTAAATGTGCCTGTAAATCACTTTAAATTCCACTTTAAATTTCAGAATTATAGTATATGTTTTTTATTATTACTATTCTTATTAATAATATCACTGTCATTTTTGCATGAAGGCAAGATAGTCATCTATTTGGAGAAAAAAAAATTGTAGTTTCCAGAGAAAATGTAAGCCTTGATATGAGACTATTATTCCCAGGACATGAAAATTGGTGATACAGCAGCAAACAGAGAGATGGCATGACTTCTGAAATTCTGATACTCCACATGCATTTACCTTGTTTCTCGGGGAGGAGGGGAATGGGATAGGTAATGCTATTTTATATGGATATCCATGCAATTAATCATGAGCCTTACAAGATGACATCTTAAAAGGGACCTACGTGTTGAAAACTGTTAAATTGATCCTTAATATCACTTTGGAAAGTATAAAAGTTGCTATGATCTCCTTAAGTTAAGATTGCAGCTGGATAGCTTCAATATAGACTAACTTTCAGATATCCTCTTTAATACATAATGTGTCCTTTAGTGCTATAGTAAAATACATCATTTCCTGTGTTCTGTGGGAATCTAGACTTCCTGAGAGGCCTATTCAGATTAGAATCATAAATCTTTCCCCTGAATATAGAAAGCCTGGTAAAACTTTCTCTCTCAATCAAACCTATTTCATATTTTCTTCCCCAAGTAACATCTAAGAAGTTAAGAGAAGGACTGTTATCAATCTCTGCTGCTTTTGACTCCTGTGTTTTTAATTTATATGCACATTTTAAATCGCCATATTAAAAATGGAAGAGAGCAAGTTATCTCAGAATACTGTATTATCAGAACTTTAATTAGGAGCACTGTGGAGAAATTTGCAAGACCATTCTCTTCACAGTCAGGCATCCATTTGAGCATTCCTTCCTACTCAATCAAAATGTATTCAGTTTAAGAATTTGCTAGGGACAGGGTCAATCAATAATTTAATCAACCTGGCAGAAGCATCCTCACTCCATACAGCGCATGGCTCTACAGCCATCCTATCTGAGATGGAGGGGATTAAGAGAAGGTGTTCGGAGCTTTTCATACTATCGCTTGTTCTGTAAAAGATTGACATATTTTTATGGATGGCATTCCGTGACACTGATAAATCAATCAGACTATGTTCAGGAGTATAAATTACCTATGTACAGTTTGAGAGCAGGGACACTTATACAAGATGCATATCCTTGAGAGCATCTATTTTAAAAATGCAGGCTTCCATTTCTGTGATTTCCTGAGAGTGCACTCTTGCCTTGCAGCCTCTTTGAGGGTTTTTCCCTCTGTTTTTTTCTCCTCTGTCCTATGCTCACTGACTGCTACTTATCCCCGGGGGTCCAGCTCAGACATCACCTTCTGCAATCCTCCAAAACTTGATCAAGTATATATCCTGAGTTACACAGAATATGTAATATATTGGATTACACTACACTGTATCGCTTTTAAATGAAAGAAGAGATATTGCTTTACTCATTATTAATAGTACCAGTCCTTAGCAAAATTCATTGCTCACTGTACCCCCACAATAATTATTTAATGAATAAAAGAAACCAAGATTTTTTTCCACAATACGGAGTTGGAATAGTTAAACCAAATACGAAGAACTCCACTAAAATCACACAAACTATAAATTATATCCTGCCAGCTACTAATTGTGGAAAATGCTTGAGGATTTTAATACATTACTGAGAGAATTCAAGTTTGGAGGAGTGCGATAGGAATGAACATGTTTTCAGTGAGCTGGGTGCATTTGAAAGGCATTTTCAAGTACAGTATCTCATTTGAACTCCTCAGTATCCAAGAGAGGTAAGAATTTAACCCTCACCTTCCCAGATGAGCGCATGGTGCCCTTACAAGTTGGGAACTTTGTTACTGCAATTACAAATGTGCATTTTCCTCATTACAGACTATGAGGATTTAGGAACAACATAACTGTAGGAGGAAATTTGGTTTCCCCTATCATTAGGAGGCCTCGTCTTAGAAACATCACAGCTCTGTGCCAATGGATCTTTCTTTCTTCTGTCATGTCTTCTTGATTTTAGGAGCTGTCAGTGATTTTTGAAGAACACAAATCTCCAGGGAAAGGAAGGTGTAGAATTGACATTTCTCCCTCAAGGACTATCTCCTACCTTATCCAATAGTTGGAAATTTGGATTGACATGTATACAGAACCAGGTATGGTGGAAAAATATGGACTTTAGAGTCTCTCAGATTTGAACTTCAATTTTAATGACACTACTTAGTAACTTGTTCGATCCTGAATAAGTCACAACCACTCTAAGCTTTAGTTTTATCATTAGTAAAATTCTCAAAGTATTAATGTCTACTGAACAGAATGTTAGAAGAATCAGAACAAAATATAAATGTGAACTGCCTGACATACATGTCAAACTGTGAAATGGGAGCATGAAATCTGATTGATTCCTATCTACAGGAATGATGAAAATCCTCTCATTTGATGGTTATATAAGGAGGAGTAGCTTGGTAGTGATTAAGTAGTGGTTTCAGTTCTTAAATTTTTCTGTTAACTACTCTCTTCCCCCTCCCTGGTTACCATCCTAAATCACTATTCAGTCTTCAAAAGTGCAGAAAACTGTAACAAAGAAATACAAGGCAGGTATTTAATTCACTATATAAAAATGATGCTAAAAAAAATGATGCTCTACTGATACTGATTTTCACCTCTTGGTAAGTCATTTTAATTATGACACAAGTGATATCTCTTTCAGACACATTTTTCTGTTCTCCATGAATTCACAGAAATCTATGGCATTCAGATTAAGATATAATTTCTTACTCATTAGAAAATAGAATTTAATACAGATCGTTAGATAAAATGTCTGATGATTTTACCTAAATGATGTGCCCTAAATTTTCTCCTCTCTAAATATCTAAATATTGAGTATCTGCAATACTTACTGAGCACTAAAGAATACTAATATAAAAAAGAGTTGAACACTAAAGTGACAAAAATGGGATGATTTATTTTCTTAAACTTTTGAAAGGTCAACAATTTTAAAATATGTCAGAGAGGGCAGAAAGTCAACTATTTGGAGGCTTGGAAAAAATGGTAAAGTGGTGGATAAATAGGAAACAACAAACAAAGTCAATCCTCATTATTGGTGAATTCTGTATTTGTAAATGCACCTCCTCACTAAAATTTATCTGTGACTCCAAAGTCAATACCCGTGTTTCTTTCTTGGTCATTGGCAGGTTTGCACAGAGCGGCAGAAAAAATACTTGACCCACCACGCACGTTCGAAAACAAGGAGAAATTCTGTCTTCTAGTTTCAGATCTCATTCTGTAAACAAACAGCCTTTTTGCGGTCTGTTTAGTGCCACATTTTTCACATTTATTATATATTTCGCTAGTGAGTGCAATGTTTAAAACGGCCCCAGAGCAGAGTGCCAAAGTGTTGTCTATGTTCCAATGCGTCTTATAGAAAAATACATGTGTTAGAAAATCTTCCTTCAGGCATGAGTTATAGTGCTGTTGGCCTTTAGTTTAATGTTAATGAATCCACAATATATATTAAATAAGGTATCTTTAAACAGAAACACACATAAAACAGAGTTACTTGTTGATCAGTGTATGAAAATGGCACCAGATGCTCGCAGGAACCTACATTTGAATTTCCTTAAAAGGAGCAATCCAGTATTTTAGTGACTTTATAGAACATAACTTCCAAGAAAAATGAGAAGTGACTATGTGTGCTACAGCTATTTTACTCTTAGCATATTTTTTGCCATTCTAATTTCTCCTTGAATAGCATGCATTCACATGCATTATATTTATTAAAATTCTCTTCTAAGTTAGATTTTACCAAAAAAAAAAAAAAGTTGATGGAAATGGGGAAAAAATAAGTTGGCTACTAATCTATGAATATAAAATTTTATCTAAGGTATGCTCAGTGAAAGATATAAAATAAACAGAAGAAAATCAGAAATGGACAGCCAAGAGAAAACTACATTCCTACAGCCTTCTAAGGCTCCTTTATTACTTTATCTCCCTTGTATCTCCTTGGTAGGTATTTACAAGCATATCTATTTTCAATTAATACGAAAACAAAGTGAGGCTTAGAGAGACAAAGTAACATCTTTAAGAGAAAATGAGTGGGGCTAAAAGAGCTGGTATAAGGAAACCTTTTGGCTCACAACGCTTAGAGAAATTACTTGAGTAAGCTGAAAATACATCTTCCAACGATAATAGGTGTCCTTCTGTCCTAATAAACCACTTCCTTAGATAAGGAAAACATTCATTTCCATTAATGAATACATAGCCAGTTGATGAAGATTATTATTTTATAAAGAATATTAAAGCCAGAATTTATTTCAGGCCGGAAATGGGTGGTTTCTTAAGGCTTTTATAGTGATGGTTAGAGAACATTAATTCATTAAAATATGTCCCAGATTTACATGTTTACTTTCGAACCTCTATATTACCAAGTTGTGAAAAATAATTCCCTTCATTCACCTTATAATATTCCAACTTCCTGTGTGCTCCGTAGTTATTTTGAAACATGACAGACTATGAATATGAACAAAGAAAAAGAGAGTAAATATAAATGTGAATCAGGCTAACTGATCACTAACAGGAATGATTTTAAGGTATTGAACAAGCAGTTCTCTCACACAACCAGAAAAATGAGAAATGCATCCACAGATACTTAAAAATCTGGCATGACATAAGCCTTATTTTCTATTTTCTAACAATTAATGGATTAAAATTCCCTGATACTCATAACAGGCAAAATTCAAAGATACTGCATTATTTGTAAAAGATAGTGTTTTCGTTTTCGTTTCAAAGCTGATATAATTTTCTGGCAGTCTGTCAATACAATCACAGGTGTGTGGAAGATGGCTAAATTATATGACATATGAAAAATTTTCTTAATTTGAATTTTAAGTAAAAATTATAACTAGAAATTTTATTTTTATTTTTAAAGATAGTGGCCTAAAATTGGTAATGCTGCTGATATAATTAATAGTAAATAAACATCAACTCTTTTGATAGCATTTTCTTTCCTTGTATTTCTGGTCATTTCTTCTTTCTTTCTTTTTTCCTTATTCCTCTTCTTCCTCTTCCTTGAATACAAATCAAGATCTAAAATATCTTAGAGGTGATGAGGTCCAAAGACAATGAAGACCAAAGAAGGCCAGCTCATGCAGGTCACTTAGCTTCCCCAAGAGAAATCTAACCCTTATGGAATTCCACCCAAAGAAAAAGTTACATTTTATTATGCACACTATTCAGAAATACACCCAACTTTACTGTATCCTGCAGAAAAATAAACTTATTTTGGATTTTTTAAAATATTATCTTAGATTGCTATTTCTAAGTGTTTTCCTTGCTGTTTTTTGTCTCTTTCTTTTCTCAACTTGTGTCTTCCAGGAGATACAAAAGGTGATAGAGTGACTTTGCATTTAAAGATCCTCCTTCTTTGGGTGCCTGGGTGGCTCAGTTGGTTAAGCATCTGCCTTTGGCTTTGACTCACGTCATGATCCTGGGGTCTGGGATTGAGTCCTGCACCGGGCTCCCTGCTCAGTGGGAAGTCTGCTTCTCCCTCTCCCTCTGCTACTCTTTCCCTCTCTCTCTCTCAAATAAATAAGATCGTAAAAAAAACAAAACAAAACTTCTTCACTATTATTGGGTTTCATGGTTTCTGATGAAGAAAAATAAACAGATTTTTTTTGTCTCAGTGCTGAAGCAGAGAATATAATGTCAATATGGAAATAATACATGGTGAGAATAATCTATATTTTGTGTACACAAAAGTTACAAATATGTAAAAGAGAGGGCATTATTCTTTCCATATTAATGTTCCTACTTGATTATTTTTTTTAAAGCATTATTGCTGCAACTTGGGAAATATTTGGTGAAGGAGCACACGTTTTTTTTGCCTGTTTGTTTTTAAATTAAAACACAGTTGTTTTTTCATCAGAAAGAAGTGGAAAAGAGAAAAATGACATAGAAGGGAAATTTTGCAGGAAATATTGTTTCAAAGTTGACACTGAATTTATTCAACAAGTTAAAACCATGAGTCACAGACAAAATTTGATAAAACACAGATTCTTTAGTGTAACTTTTACTGAAGAGGGACACACATTTAAAGTGGTTATGGTGGACTGAATTCATACTTAGGCCACAAAATTCAACACACTTGCATCTCTTTCGGAAATAAGACAGAAGTGAAGGTCAGGCTGGCTGTAGATCAGGAGAAGCTGTCCACATGGTTCACACTGTTAGTCATGAAGAACAGGTGGACCAACAGCTGGCCAAAGACAGACAGGCACAGACTAGAAGGCAGTGGACTGAAGTCCTGTCTCAAGGAGGTGGAGAAGGATTTCAGAGTCTAAGGTCAAAGGTAAACCCAAAACCCAGTCTTCTTCAAATCAAACAATAACTGGCAAGGATAATGATTAATAAGAGTACTACTAACAGCAACAATAATAATAACAATATGAGATCTCAGTTACTAAGCATTTACTGTTGGACACCATGAAGAATGACATAGTATATGATATTAATGGATCCTCATATAATATTTAACTCCCATCCCATGGATAATAAAACTGAGTTTTGGATTTCTTATTCACAGAAGATACACTAGCTTCCTGAGGTCTGCTTTATATACACTTTTAGTGCTCCTGACACCCTCGTCAAACAGGGACTACTATTATCACTCACATTCTAAAGATAACTCAGGCACTGGAAGACCAGGGATGTGAAGTCACACAGCTCATAACTGAAAATTCTGTCATTCAAGCCAGGCAATTTAACTCCAGAATCTGTGTTCTAAACCAGTGGTTCTCAGACTGCAGCATGCATCGTAATCACCTGGTAAGCACATATTGCTGGGCCCTATACACAGTTTCTAACTCAGTTGGTCTGGAGTGGGACCAGAGGGCTTACATTTCTTTTTTAAATTAAAAAAAAAATTTTGAAGTGTAGTTGACATACAATATCATATTTACATTTATAATATACTCCCCAGTGATGCTGATGTGGCTGGTCTGAGGTCCACACTTTGAGAACTACTTCTCTAAACTCCTTCTTGGGTGTGGGAAGGTCATTTAAATTCTCTGTACCTCACTCTGTAAAATATGTAAAATTAATCTTCCTCATAAGATAGTTTTGAAGATTAAATAAGTTATCTCATAAAACTGCATCTGACACACAAGAAATGCTAAGTGCATTAAAAAAGGTTATTATTGGACAGTAAGAGTTAACAAAAGTAATAGTTTGAATTAGATTGTGATGTTTTAAAGAGCTGGAAAGTAGAAACAGTCGTGTCATAAAACTATCATTTTTTTTTCAATTCTAAGTAATGCTCACAGGTTTATCCTGTGTCCTTGTATAAGATACAAAACCTTGCTTTGACCTCAAGTTTTTTTTTTTTCCCTAACTTGTAAATAAGAAAAATTATATCATTTACCACAACACAGGAAGGTTGAAAAGAATAACTTGTAAAATTATTTTATAGCACTTTGTGAAAATAATGGAGTACATAAAAGCTAATAATAAATTTCACCTTCCTCAAAGAACATTGTAAATTTTCAATCTTAGCTGATTTACTGCTATAGCTAAAGTGCTAAAGTTATAGACAATAATTTTTTTCTTGAAAAATCATCACGGCTAGGCTTTCTCTTTTAATGTGTCATCAATATAATTTATAATTTTCTAATTGTCTAGTATCCTGAGAATATATTCAATTTCCTCACTTTCAAGCACATTGATTATGTACTAAAATTTTGGTGGCTTAAAAATAATAAAAACAGAGACATGAGAAACATGATAGGCCACACATGTTAAGAAATAAGAAAAGGGAAAATCAAATTTGGAGATTTTAGGAAATTGAAGTATCCCTTTACATTTTTGAGAACGCAGTGAACTTGAAGATGAGTGATTCTTTCTTATTATTTCTTTCTAAGCAATGAAGATTAGCCACATGAACAGACATATCTTTCAGCAGCAATAGTATTAGGAAACATGTGTTTTCAGAAAGAAGAAAGTTAATCTACTGAGGGCAGTTTGAAACTGGTGTGGCCTCATAGACTAGGTGTCAGAAATTGTGAATTTTAATCCCTCTCAAGCACCACCCTATACTCCTGACTTGTGTGGCCTGGGGCAAGTGACTTGTTTCTTTTGACATTTAAATGCATCCTTAGGAAAAATGGATAAAGTTACATTAACCTAGCACAAATAAGAAACTTCATAATTTTTCTGAACTACATCAGCAAGTCCATCCTAGCTATTAGGATCTTCACGTATCTTTTCTGTTATCGTAAACATTTGGCAGAAACTTTGTTGAAAGCCAATGTGAAATAAGACCAATAACAAAGAGAGCTTCCAACCAGTTACAATTACTAACAAAACATACTTGTAGCCTAATGGAATCACACTGTTTTAAAACAAAAGCCTATCCTATCAGTTTATCTGTTGCTCTTTTCTCAAACTTAAACCCAGGATCATCTCAGAAACTTGCTAGCATTATGGTATAAAATTTTAAGTCTTTGCTTGATTCCCATTTATTTTCAGTATTTATTATTATTATTATTTTTGCAGTTTTAAAAAAAATTAAAAATAAGTTCAAGTTTAAGTAGAAATAAAACGATTGATTCTGTGTTGTGAGAATATACCGGGACAGCCTTCATAAGTATTTTTAAAAACTTAACTGACTAAAAAGCAAAATCTCCTTATGAAGTCTTTACTTTGAATATATGTTCTACCAGCATGAAGGGCTTTTAATGCTCATTTAGTTACATCCTTTCTTTGGGATTCTGCTTCCCAGCTACCAGGGAGAACAGCGGGGCTGTGACTTGTTAAGTGTCAGTCAATGATGCCCAAGCCTTTCTTTTTTAATGAGAATAGGATTCCAGACTGAATAAATCAAGTTTCTCCCTCTCTGCCTGAGAGAGTAACATCTGAATTAGCCACAGTGTAAAATAACCAAGGATAATTAATTATATGCTTTGAGTCAACCCTCATTCACTTCCAATTCAAGTACACAGACATCTTTTTTTAATGTAGTTACAAAGAAAATGACAACAATGCTATTGTCTTATATTTCTTGAAGGTTTTGCCATTATCTACTCTAACTTATATAAAATAATCTTTGGTAAAATAAGCTAACTTCATCCACTAGCCTGTTTAGTAACTTTTCACCTTCTGTTACATGTTTTATTCCATTTCCTTTCTACCTGTGCCTTAGAAAGAGAGATTTCTCTTTGTCCAGTGGGCTTATATTCCACAAATTTCCTTACATTTTTTCTAGGAAAAAACACACCCAGACAGAAGATGAGGAAAATGGTAGGAGACATTAGACGATTTCAATTTTTTTAATGAAATCCTAGTTTAAATCTTTTTTAAAGGTCACTGTCTTCCAAAGATCTTAGCCCTTTCAAGGTTGGATAAGTTAATCTTTGTATCTGAATAAAAATGTGTTAGAATATATTAAAATAAGTCTTGAAAATATTATTTCATATTTGGTAAATGACCATGATATTTTTCATTGTTAAATTTTCTTCTAATCTACTCTTGTTTTTGAGTTTATTTACTTTTGATGATGCACCTTTTAATAAAACCAATTTTTTAAATAACCAAACAGTAATATAACAACAGTTAAATGAACAGGAGAGAACACAAAAATATAAAGAAATCTAAAGTGTAAACAAACATGAAGAAAACATTTAATCACTCATAATGATTGAATATGCCAATGAGTTAAGAAAAGTTATATCCTCAGGATTGGAAGAAAATTAAGAAGTCTTTTATAAGCATTTACATGTAAAAACAGACTTGTCAAAATCTATAAAAGTCATTGAAATTCATTAATTTATGTGTTGTGCTACAATTGAAATTAAATCCTCAATTGAATATTGACACACCTAAAATATGAGACAGACTTTTAAAAATCATGCTAATATGACTACATTCAGATTAACCTAGATAGGAACTAAACTGGTTTCAATAAGACAACAGTTTCCAATGCACATGAGGGCTATGGGATGTAGCAGTTAGGAGTAGCTCTAAGGAGTCACTGACCTGGGTTCAAATCTTAGCTCCTTCAGTTAGTAATTATGACCTAGGATAAGTGATGTAAACTCTAGATCTACTTTTCTTCTATGTAAAGTGGAATTAATAATAAAATCTATTTCGTAGGTTTTTGAATATTAAATGAGTCCACACTTTATGTTGTTTTTTTTTGAGCATAATGAAAATTTTGTGTTTTTATTTATTTATTTATTTATTTATTTATTTATTTATTTATTTTTAATTAAAGCATAATGTATTATTTGCCCCAGGGTACATGTCTGTGGATCCTCAGGTTCACACATTTCACAGCACTTACCATAGCACATACCCTCCTCAATGTCCATAACCCAACCACCCTATCCCTACCCGCCCCTACCCCCCAGCCACCCTTGGTTTGTT
>CM052898.1:156241543-156390618 GCA_028534135.1 Potos flavus
GTCATTGTTGTTAAATGACCTTGGAGTGTCTTTCTTTGCAGTACTTTGCTCATCTGGAGCACCTTGGGATCCAGAAGCTAGAGTTGAGGGCGAATCTAGGAATTTAAATGAGTTTAGGTATCTTCTGCTAGTGTCCATCAGACTGGAAAATCCCGAGTCACAAAAAGTTCCCAAACAAACTTCCAGGTTAAATCTGGAAAACTTCCTTAGAAATAAGAAACAGAATTGCCTTGTATGTATTCTCACAGTAACGTCTTTCTCCTCTCACATTCATCTGAGGCAGAGGAACTTTCCCATGGAGAACAGGGGTGTAAGAAACAGGTTGTCCAATTTTCCAACCTTTCCTCACTCTTAGGACCTAACTTTTAAAGTGTGCTAGGTTTCATAATGACCAAAGAAGCAAAAATACCACTTAATTCCTGACCTCTGCCATTGTTTCTACTATACTTTTCCCTAAAATAATAATATCAGCAAATAAAGGGATATATCAAGAAACCAGATGCTATTTCTTAGAAAGGGCATCATTTTACCTATTTGATCCTAAATGAGAACAGGAATTAATTAAATAATAAAAGTCATATTACATTTTCTTTTCTACATTTCCCAAAAAGCATTTCATGATGCAATGGTGCATCAGGATGTTTACAAATATTATTAAAACAAGTCTTTAGAGGGGCATTTTCTTCAGAAAATAAAGTGTCTTTTCTGTAGAACTACTCAGAGCTATTACCTTAATTGATGGTTTTATTGAAAGTGAATGTGTGAGGGAGAATACTGAATACAATATTTCCCAAAATTATTAGGCCTGAGATTCTCCATTGTTTCCCCCTATAGCTCTAAAGGATTAGTGTTCTCTATGATACCAGTTTTGGGAAACTTAGCTTTTGAGAAAGGGTTACTTAAAAACAAAGAGAACTTTGTTGCTTTTTTCATTTATTATAGTTACAATTTTGGAGATGCATTTACACTAAGAAAATTATGATACTAACAAAAGTTAAAGTAGACAAAAGAATAGTCTCTGTTAATGCTGAGAAGAATTTTTAAACTTTAATCAATTTCCAAAGGATATTTTAATAATTTGGAATTCCTAAGTTCCATCCAAATCTTGAAATTATCAAAAGCATAAGAGTTGGTTTCCATTCCATCAGTATTCTTAATGACACTTTGGAACTTTAACATGGAATCAGGCATTTTTTGCATGACATTATTTTAACTCCCAAAGTGGAAAAGCCATGTTGTTTTCTTTGAAGATAGAATTTCAATTCTGCTTTTATTCATTAATTCAATAAGTATTTCTTAAGATCTTAGTATGCCACACGTGGATATATGCTTTGGGGATGTAACAACAAATAAGATATAGTGGTTCTGTCTGCTCTCATAGTTTTCATCCGACTTGGAGACACAAACATTATCAAATTTCTTTCAGAAATTACTCAACTGTAATAAGTACTGGCAAGCATAGGTGCATGTGATGATGAATTTTATGTGTCAACTTAACTGGACCAAGGGATTCCAGACATCTGGCTAAACATTGTTTCTGGGTGTGTTTGTGGGGTTTTTCCAGAAGAGATGAGACTTTGAATTGGTGGACTGAATAAAGTAGAGAGTCCTTCCCAATGTGGGTAGGCATCATCCAATCCACTGAGGGCCCCAGGAGAACCAAAATATGGAGAAAGGTCAATTGAATTCTCTCTCTCGTCCCGACTGCTTAGCTGAGAAATGGATCTTCTCTTGTTGTGGGACTCGAATTTACACAATTGGCATGTATCGTTCTCGGTCTTCTGGACTCAGACTGGAATTTAAGCCACTAGCTTTCCTGGGCTCCAGTTTATAAACAACAGACTGTGGGACTTCTCCATCTCCATAATCATGTTATTATATATATATTATATATATAATCATATATATAATCATGTTATTATACACACACACACACACACACACACACACACACAAGAATAGGCTGGAAGACTATTTAACAATGAATATATGTCTCCTATTGGTTCTCTTTCTCTGGAAAACCCTGACTAATACAGTACAGAAGAATATTAATATGGAAATGTATAACAAAGGGACCTCATCTACTTAAGAAATTTAAGTAATACGTAAACCAAGACTAAAAGATAAGTAGGATTTTATAGAGAAAGGTGTAGTATAGATGTGGGAGTTGATGAGGAAGAGAACAAAGAGTAGGGCTGACATCCATGGGCCTTTAGAATTGTGCATCAAGCTGCAGAGGAATATTTTTCAGCCTTGAAACATAATGGAATTTGCCCTGCTGGGAATAAGACTTGCTTGGTACAAATGACCCCTTTATTCCTTCCGTTTTTTCCCTATGAGAATGGGAATGTCTATCCTATGCCACTCCCACCATTGTATTTTGGAAACAGATGACTAATTTTCTAGTTTCACAGGTATACAGATGAAGAAAATTTTGCTCCTAGATATGTCATATGCAGAGTCTCATTCATACTTGATTTAAATGATGAGACTTCAAATTTCTTGAGTTCATGATATTTAGATGAGATTTCAATTTAGAGCTGATGCTAGAATGGATTAGGTTTTGAGAATGTTGGAATGGGATAAATGTATTTTGTACAAGGGATGGATATAAATTTGGGGGCCATAGGGCAGACTATTGAGTCCTCCAAAATTTATAGCATTCCCTCCAAAGTTAAAACACACTGGAAATTCAGAATGTAACTTTATTTGGAAATAAGGTCTATGCAGATGTAATTAGTTAAGATGAGGGCCTGTCTTAATATTGGATAAGGGTGGGCCTTAAATCTAATGAATGGTGTCCTTAGAATCTGCTCATGGAAGGCACAGGGAAGAAGGCCATATAAAGACAGAGGCAAAAATTGGCAGTGACACAGCTACCAGCTAAGGAATGCCAAAAACTGCCGGCAAATGCTCAAAGTTAGGGAAAGATTCTTCCCTAGAAGCTTCCGAGGGAGCAGGGACCTGCCAATACCTTGATTTCACACCACTACTCTCCAGAACTGGTGAGAGAGTATTTTCTATTGTTTTAAGCCACCCAATTTGTAGTTACCTGTCACAGCAACTCTAGGAATTAATTCAGCTTCTCACCAAAGTAAACACCCTGAGATATTTTTGTTTGCATCACTATAAATACTGATTACAGAGGTCTGTGAAGAGGCAGAGCTGAATTTCAAAGGTAGGTAGGTTAGGTATATACAAATATGACAGTTTCTTCTGAGGCTAGTTATATTATTACTTGTTTTTTTTTTCCCACTGGAAAACTAAAATTATAACTTTATAATATTGCATGTTTTATGTTTTACCTAATATTCAATAAGGTAAATAAATAATATCAAAAGGTATATTAAGGACAATAATATCATATTATCTATTATTATACTGTATCTAAATAATACTATTATAGACAATATTATAATAACTGTGTGTATTTACATCTATATGTCAGTATCTATACGTTTGAAAGTTAAAGGTCACATAACTCTCTAAATAACTACTTAAAAATATAAAATGGCTGAAAACGACTTTTGAGGAATAATGTAAATATAATACACCAGGGTTATGAATAAATCAATATCTGGTGCTTGTAGTTAACTTTTGTTTAAATAATTATTTCTCGGGTATATATATTTGCACAAATAGCATGTGGAATTCAGTTTTGTCAAACATATAATTATTTAAAAATATATTTATTTGGGGAACACCTGGGATGGCTTAGTCAGTTAAGCGGCTGACTTTCGGTTTCAGCTCACGTCGTTCAGCTCACGTCGTAATCTCAGGCTCATTAGATCAACCTCCAGGTCCAGCTCTGCGCTCAGCAGTCTGCTTGAGACTCTCCCTTTCACTCTGCCCCTCCTTGCCTCTCTAAAATAAATAAATAACATCTTTTAAAAATATGTTTATTTTGATCACCTATCATATACAAATCCTGTGGTAAGTGCATACAGGTTAGCGGGAAAGAAACGATCCACACAATTTAAAATTGCATATAAAGTAATGAGTTCTCTGTAGGGTGTGGTCACGGAAAAGAACAAATAAATGTATTTTCTTTTTTTTTTTTTAAGATTTTACTTATTTATTTGACAGTAAAGAGATCACAAGTAGGCAGAGAGAGAGGGAGAAGCAGACTCTCTGCTGAGCAGAGAGCCAGATGCGGGGCTCGATCCCAGGACCCTGAGATCATGACCTGAGCCAAAGGCAGAGGCTTCAACCCACTGAGCCACCCAGGCGCCCCCAAATAAGTGTATTTTCAATCCAGTGGTCAGTGCACAGCCCTCTGAGCATATGACTTTTAATTGAAGGCTGAAGTATTAAAAGGAACAGAACACACAAAGAACAAGGAAAGAGGTCAGCATTATGACAGAAAATACTGCACGTGTAAACATAGCCTAAGGAATTAATTACATTTTCAAACATGTCAAGAGGAAAGAATATGCAAATGCTAACATCATAAAATCAAATAATTCTAAATTACAAAATGTAAAACCCTGTTGGGCAGACTTCCACCCAAGAGTGTCCACATAGGCTTTTGAAGACTGAGTCTGAAAACAACACCATCACTGGTTTCATAGTTCATCTTATCATCCACTAGCAAACCTTGCTGGAAATTAAATGGCACGTGAAGAAGAAGAGCAAGCTCAGCCAACAAGCCGGTGTCCTTTGTTGGAGTAAAACTCCAGAGAAAGAAATGTGGAAAGATTGGATGACAGCAGGACCCCTACGCAGCTGCTATGTACTGAGCAGTAGCAGGACAGCCTCAAAGATTCCCGTGGACCACGGTGGACGCCCATAGAGTCCTAATGGGAAACAATGGCAAATAGCAGCCCTTCATGAATCAGCCTGGTGTGGAAGTCAGCACAGAGGGAGATTTTAACTGTGTGCAGAATAAAAAGGCAAAGAAAAAAGTAATATTATGTTCTGTCAATAGTGCCTGCAGCAGCAATCCAAAGTGTGTTATTTTCTTGGTTCTTGTTGGAGCTTTCAGTCAATGCTATTCCTACAAAGTGGTCAGACACAGTATTTTCTTGAAATAAAGTATGTCTCGCTCCTCACGTAGAAACTTCCAGTACAGAACTTCCTCAACATATGATGGAGTTACATCCCAATTAACCCACTGTCCATTGAAAATATAAATCAAAATGCATTTAATACACCTAACCTACCCAAGTCATAGCATCATGCCTTCAATGTGCTCAGAACACTGACACTAGCCTCCAACTGGGCAAAATCATCTAACGCAAAGCCTACTTTATAATAAGGTGTTGAACATCTTAGGCAATTTACTGAATATTGTACTGAAAATGGGAAACGGAGTGGTTATCTAGGGACAGAATGCTTGTAAGTGTATCAGCGGTTTACCCTCATGATCACATAGCTGACTAGGAGCTGAGGCTCGCTGCTACCACTGCCCAACATCACCAGAGAGGATAACACCATATCGTTACCCTGGAAATAGATCAAAATTCAAATTTTGAAGTACAGTTTCTACTAAATGTGTATTCCTTTCACACCATCATAAAGTCAAAGAATTGTAAATTGAACCATTGTAAGTCAGTGAACCATCGTAGGTCGGTGACCTTCCAAGATTTGCTAGTTAATTCGACACTTAAATAAGAATACCCACTATCCCCCAAGCATTTTTTTAGCCACTTGGTACCATCTATAAACCAAATAAATATCCGTTGCAACTTTCCTTCTAGTCAGACAGATAGACAATAAGCATAATGGTTAAGAAAATCATTATGTTAATAGAAAGTGATAAGCTCTCTGGAAAAAAAATAAGTCAAATAAAATAAGAGGATTGGGAAGTTCTTTGAAGCAGTTGCATGTAGTAGTATTAAAGGCCACTGTACTTGATATTTACTCAACAATTGCAGGTTAGTGACAAAATAGTGATGACTCTCCCCGTTGCTATCATGCTCTTCCTACCCCATGTAATATCATTCAGGCAATAGACTAATCCACTTCAACTCAAGTTACTGAGTGATGTTTAAAAACATGCTTTCCCTATAGGAAAGCTTTAATTTTAGTTCAGAATCGAGATCTCTTATCAGTTCTGCTGGGATGTGAAGCCTCCAGCTCTTCTGGCCGTTAGCAACTAAAGGACATTTATAAAAGGGGTATTCACGCTTTGAGAGATGGTCTAAAAATATTAAATGCTGCCAATACATTGGTCCTTCAAAAGTTCTGCTTTACTTAAATAGAGTTGATGCTATTTGAATAGGAAATTTTAAACTGAGCAAAAACTTTCAGGATTCACTCTACATACAATTGTAAATATATTATCCATTATATAGCCTCTCTTATTATTTAAGGTGAATGTAACATCAAAAAAGGAAATAATATTAATCACAAAACTAAATATATAAAAATTATGCTCTATTTCATCAGTGCAGAGAAGAGTGATTTCAGGCATTTATTATCTGCTGACACTGACTTTTTAACAAGCAAAGGTATGTTTCCAAAATTTTTTAATAAGAGCTTATAGAAATGTACATTGTTACCAAGCACAGGGTCCAAATGTGAATTAAAGTGGTTATTTTAGTGTGGAGAAACATGAATTCAAAAGACTAAAAGAAAAGTGAAAATATTGTTCATCATTTTCTAGTATTGTTTTCTATCAAATAGTAAGGATCAATCTTCAAAGCAAATGGCTATATTTGATATTATTTATGAGGGCACTAATTAAGAAGGTTGAACATTCTTTTGTTTTCTGTGATTTTTTTTCCACTAAAATTTAGAGAGAGTATACTTAGAATATGGAAAAGAAGCAGGTAGTTCAACTCCACAATGTAAGATCACGAGTTCCCCATATCATGCACTTTTGCTATGCTAAAAAACAAAACAAAACAAAACTTGTCCTATCTTTTTTTTCAAATAAACTCTCCACAAACTATAACTTAAAATCAGATTTTCTTAATATTGCATTTATCTTTAGCCATAAACTTCTCTATTAATTGACTCGATTTGGTGTTTGAGACAATATAAAATGAAGTTGGAGTTTTAGAATATTTACAGACATAGGCATCTCCCTAAATTGTTCCTATTCGTTTAAATAATATCTTAAAGTTTACATTTTTGCAAGAAATTGACAATTGATCTCTTTTGTGAGTGCAGCTTTCTAATAAACACATGCATGCACTTTAAAGTTCAAACTAAAACACTTGTCTACATAGAAACTAAGAGAACAGAGGAGTGTTCTAATGATTAAAGGCTGGCCTAAGCCAGGCATGTTTTTGAGAAGTTTTATTTTAAAAGAAAGTGTAACTTTGAGGTGGGGAGGAGGACATGGTGTGGGTGTGAATTTTATGTATCTTTCAATTTTATAAATCCATTCTTTTCAAAGAAAACCTCAAGAGTTCCTCAAATATAAGTGTATTGTATCTGTCTCGGTTATGTACTCGAGGGATTTTATCCCTAAAGTGAGGTAGAGTTAACCATTGGAAAAAGAAAAGAGGGATAAAATAGTGTAGCATATAATTTATAGTTATTAACAGAGAAAACTTTGGTTTTTTTCAGTGTAAACCTATAACTCCTGCTGGGATCAGAAGTATCATTTGCAGAACTCTTCTAACCAGTGTTTCACCTCTCCACTTGTCAATGCATAAATCTTTTTCTATTGCCTGGAATAACTAAATGACATCTGGCGATGGGGAATGACTAAGTTGGGGGCAGGGAGAAGGAAAGTCAGTTTAAAGCAAACCAGTTAGAAGAACTAAATTCGATCAATGTCTTCCCTAAATTAAGTTGATGTTTTATACTATTACTTTAAAGGAAAAGATATATACATAAAGGAAAAGATATATATGTTTTATATTATTACTTTAAAGGAAAATATATAGATATTATTATTATTATATATTATTATATATTATTAATATATCATTATTATATTATATATAATATATATTCTGCAAACTGTATTGTACCTGCTATTGACATCTATTAAGGTAAAGCATTACAAACTTGACAATATTTATAAAATATGAATAGACTAAAGTTCAATATTTCCTTGTTATTAGGTACTTAGAAAAAGTATCCATTTTTTTAAATGCTGAAGGAGAAACTGGCAAACGGGATATGAATTTTTTTTTTAGCCAAATGTATTTTGCATCAGTATTACACTTGAGGATTTTCTTTTTTAACACCAATAGCCAAAAATATAAAACGTTCTCTCTTGTTCAGGAATTTAGTCTAGCATAATATATGTTTAAATATGGTCCAAACCAGTCCTGGAATTTAACATTTCTAAAAGAATTCAATGAAACATTAATTATCATTGTTCTTGGCAAGCATATGTGGAAATTTGGAAATGGTGTACAGTATGAGAAATATAAGGAATCACATTTACTCTGCAAATACTTCATATCTCTTTTAAAAGAACTGTTCCTCTATGACATGTTTTGCTCTTTAATTTATTATTCCTGAATAGAAGATCTATAGAAACTGAGACTCGAAGTATAATTCATGATTTTCTCTCCCTTATGCTGTATATGCCATAATTATTTTTATCCATTTCCATATGCTCCATTTCAAAAGACAAAACAAAATGCTGTTATTAACAAAGAACATACATATTTAAATAGAGATATCCTAGGATACTTGGAATGATACAATGCCCCAAAATATTTTTCTATTAAACAGAATATATGGCTAAAATGTTAATCAACTTGAATTTTTTCATCCCCATGCAACAATAGCATGGAGCAAAGCAAGATATGTCAATGAACTAACTTACTCTATATAAAACAAATTGACAAAAATTTAAATTGCTATTAAAATAAAAATAGTATTTGAGTATTATTGTGAATTATACTTGATTGTTTAACATATTTATCTTTATAATTATGGGAAAGTTGAAAGAGCATAGGCTCAGTAATCAGATTGATTTGTGTTTAAATCAAGAGTTGTACCCTTTGCTGATTATGTTACCTTGGAGAAATTATTTAATGTCTCTGAATTATGGTTCTAACTCTATTAATTAGATTTATACCGCCTACCTTCAGGGTTGAGATATTATGAAAAACATATTTAACACATAATCTGCCTTCATAAATTTCAGTCATCTTTCTCATATATCATTTTTAATGTTTATATATGATAAATTAATTTGGCCTAGAATTGTTACTGTGATTGAAACATTTATCACTTTCTATAGGTTATTATATTAATCTCCCTCTTTAAAGAAATAACCATAATCTATTTAAAAAGTAAAAAAAAGAAAAAAAAAGTCCTGAAAGGAAGTATGTTCCCATAGGTTCTGATTCAAGAAGGTTTGTTTGTTTTTACCTTTTCTTGTTTCTCTGTTTGTAAAAAAGAAAAAAACAAAGAAACAAAAAAGCCCAATAGTTTGACAAGAGTATGTCAAGAGAAGTTCAGTATGGCCCAATAGTTACACAGTCTATTTTATTTTATTTTATGTAAAGATTTTATTTATTCACTTGAGAGACAGAGACAGAGAGAGTGCAAGCAGTGGGTGGGGCAGAGGAAGAAGGAGAAGCAGATTCCCTGCTGAGCTGAGAGCCTGAAGACACAGGGCTCCATCCCAGGAACTAGAGATCATGACTGGAGCTGAAGGCAGAGGCTTAACCATCTGAGCCACCCAGGGGCCCCCAATTTTTTTTTTTAACTAAGAAAGTTGATTGATTTTATCTGAAACCAGAATTTTGGATACTGAACTTCTGAAGACTTTCAAATAATCAAGAGCAAAATCATTATACATGATTTTTTATGTCTAACTGCTTAGAGCTAAGGCTGACTTTTTTGTTTCATGGTCTCAAACAACTAAGTCTACATCTAATGTTTCTAACAATTCCATGAAAGATTGTTGCTAATGTTTGCTAAATGCAGCCTTATGAGAAGCTCTGTAGAGCTCACTTAGATGAACATGACCAATCTTTGTCAAATTTTCAGTCTCATAGAAAGATATCACTAAGAATTCATTGGGAGAAATTTTACCACTAGAGGATACAGTTGAGGCTTCACGCAGAAATGGTATTAGAGACAAACATGGAGGGAAAAAATGGTAGTATTTTTATATCCAGAAGCCATCCCAAGAAAGAAGGTAAGAGAAAAGAACCTGACTAACAGGCAATGATAAGATAGCTTTGAACCTTTTAAGCAAATTCTGATGAGTTAGTATATCTATTTGTGGAACTCACTGGAACCTCCAGCTTGGTTTAAGCATTAGGTCAGTACAGGATATCAGAACAGAAGGTAACTGAGACTAGATTCTCGAAAGCCTGGTTGAGGAATCTGGGATTCGGTGGAAGACCCTGAGTACTTAAGGAAGTAATATGACTAGACTCACGAATTAGGGAGATTAATTTCGCAGTTTTTCCTAAGATAGAAAAAGTAGGGAGATATAAAAGACAAACAAATAAACAAACAAAACCAAAAGCCAAACTAAACCAAAACAAAAAACCAAAACCATAATTTGTAATACCTTGGTAATACATTGAGAATTACTGAAGTCCTAAAACAATGTGGAAAATACCCAGATTGACTAATAAATATGAAGGGAAGAATCAACTGAAT
Organism: Potos flavus; assembly: GCA_028534135.1. Classification (NCBI taxonomy): domain Eukaryota; kingdom Metazoa; phylum Chordata; class Mammalia; order Carnivora; family Procyonidae; genus Potos; species Potos flavus. The sequence continues at coordinate 156,252,080 of CM052898.1, forward strand.
ACGTGTGTGAGGGTAGTTACACCAATAAGGCTTCTTTGGTTCTAGGCAAGGAACAAAGGAGCTTTTGCTAATATTGGAAAGTGGCTCAGCGGAGCTGATTTGTAGGGAGGATGTTGACTTTGGTTTTGAATAAAATCAATCAACTTTCTTGGTATTAAAATAAAATTGTCCGTATTCAGAAATATAGTACTAGAAATATGAAACCTCAATTAAAAGACATTAAAAACTGGAAACTGTTGGTAATATTGGATACCCAAGAATGGACTCTAATGAACAATGTTGGTTGCTAAACTAGCATTCCTCTTCATCTTATTTTCTAACACAACCTTAAGTATCCATGATCCATCTTCCTCTCCCTTACAGCCATTACCCTCAGAGCAAACTGACTGTACCACAGCTTTAGGGATAGAGAATGATTGTTTCAGGACAGTGAATGAGTGTGTGACTTGATTATAATTGGTTGACATTATATAAAGTCGACTGAGAGAAGTCTGGGGCAAAAAATATCCCCTCTTCTCAGAGAAAAACCTAGGAAGAGAATCTCTCTTCTGGATATAATGCCTGGCATTGCCACAACCAAATTAACTACCAGCCCCCAGTGATGAAACTGCAGGGATTATGGCAGAGCAAAGAAACAATCTGGGTTCATTATGGTATTTTTGATTTCAAATAATACATCCTGAAACACATCCTACCTCTGCAACTCCTGCCATGTAAAGCTAGATACATTTTCCTGATTTTTTTCTGCTAGCTCAACTAGGGGTATCTATTATTATACTCAAATGCAATTCCGCTGCTAAAGACATTTAAAAAATTTTCTATGTCAAAGGGCCAAAGGGAAATAAAAATGGGAACAGAATACTGGCAATGGAAGTTCATGTTTTAAATTGGGAAAAATAGTCATGTAGAGCCATGTTGTGGAGATTAGAAAAGGACCAGGGGTAATAAATCACAGAGCTGTAGAAAGGCAGAGCTGTAGAATGAGTCTGGTGAACAACAGAGAATTTGTTTCAGACAGATCAGAGAGTCAGGGAAGATGAGAATTGAGAAAGAAGGTCATTAATTTGGAACCTGGAAGTCTCATGTTGTGAACTCCAAGAACATCATTCCCACACGGTACCATTTCCACACAGTACCACACATACAAAAAAAATGGGCAGGGATTTTATGATGAAAAAGTACAGACAACATATGCCGTAATTCATTAAGGAAGTGATTAGTTTCCTTATTAGTTTAGATTAAGGAAAGGAAATAAATAGGGTAACCTGAGAAGATATATTGAGAAATTATTTTTGTTTGTGTTTTGTTTTAATTGGGAAGATGTGGGTATGTTCAAGTAAAAAAAAGGGTAAATTAAAGCCAGGTACCATAAACAATAGACAGTCGACGTAAAATAATTGGAAATTACTTCAAGTATCTGTGTTCTCCAAGGCTCCTTACATTAGTATTGTCTTTACTTTCAGTCTCTGTGGGCAACCTCATCCACTCTTGGTTTCTAGCTGTATCTATTATTGATGAGTTTCACAAATCCATATGTCAATCATGTCTTTAGCAATGAAATTTAGACTCAAATTTTAAGTTTGCTTAATAGTTATACTTTGATGTTCCACTATGCCTTTGAGTACAGAGTGCCCCAAACTGACCTCATCACTTTATTCACAGTCCTGTATTTTCCCCACACTTCCTATTTCTTATCGGAAAACTGGGTCACCTAGATTTCTCTCTCCCTTAGGTAACCTATTTCCATGGATTTCAGATCCTGTGTACTTTTGGGATCTGTTCCTTTCTTTAGTTTTATAAAACTGGTCCAGGAAAAGGCCATCACTACCTCTTGAATTGGCAACTGTAATAGCCTCCATCTTTACATCTCTAATTTCACTCCCATCACTAAGATCTATCTATGTCAATTGTTTGTTTCAGGACATTCAAAACTAACCCCTCACACACATACCAAAAAGCACCTCCCCAGACACACATTTACAAAAAGTTCCTAGGATGTTATATGAGATACTATCTTATTTGTCCCCTGCCTGTTTCTCAAATAACAATTTCCATCCCTTGCCTTGTGTTTCGGCAACACCAAAATATTTGCCATTCTGCTTACATCCTACTTATTTCTTTCCTTCAGAACTTTGCCATGACACTTTGCCTTATTTCAGATTCCTTTATTCATTTCATCTCTTATGTACCTAATTATCCCCTCATACTTCTTCAAGTTCCACCTTAAGTTTATTTGCTCTTTAAAATAATCTTCTGTCTCCATAAGTTGGGCTGAGTCTTTTCCAGTCTTAGAGGATGATGTCCATTAATCTCTACTGCCTTGAAATAATTCCCTTGACTTGACTTCTTCTTATTGTTTATATCCTAAACATGGAGCTGCTGGGAGTGGTAACTGGGACTTATATTTGCAATTATACTAAGTATCTAGAAAAGTATTGGTGCAGAGTAGATACCCAATAAATACTTGTTGATTGGTGCTGAATATTTTTATTAAGAGATCAAGTCAACAAGTACCATATATACTATATCTATCTATATCTGCCTATCGATCTATCTATATCAGATATATCAAGCATCAGTAAGAACTCCTAGGACAAGAACTTCAATTTGATATTGTCAAGCAAGAAAATCCACTCTTCCAATGTTCTTCTAATGTTCCAAGAACATTAGATTGACATTATTTTCTGATGATTTCAAAGGTAATAAGGGGCAAAATGAATCATTAAAATGTTAGTAGTGCATTTTGAAAAAGCCCAGAATATTTCTTATTATAAATCATATTTAACTTTCTTAGATGCTATTCAAATTTCTGTCAAAGAAAAGTGATTGAAAGTATGTCCACTGTATCATAGAAAGTGCAGGTTGACAATTGTCATGCAGTATATTCATACACAAAATAATTGGGCTGCCATAGCCCATGGAAATGATGGCAACTTCATTGTGTCCCTTGCAAGCTCTTTGACACAACCTAGCAGGAGAGGTAAAGAATTAGGTCAGCAGGGGGCCAGATCTATTCAATAAAGGATCATGGTATAGACAGCTATGTCCTATATCACATTAAAGGGATGTCGGAGCCATCAAAATGTTACTCCATCTTCCAAAAAAATAAAGAGTTTCATTAGAAAATACAAAATTTCAAGGTCATACCTTATTTTCTTTTGAAAAATTAAAACATATAATTAGTTCATAGTAGGAGCTAAATGAGTAGTAAAAGTTTATAGTTTGCTGAGAGGATTTCTTTAAGCTTTAGAGCATCTAAAACACTACTTACCCCATTATAAAATAAAATATAAACTTAGAAATCTCATAACTGCATTGGAAGTTTTTAGCTTTTAGCTCTGTTGATGTTTCTCAGCCATGTTAAAATCTTCGGAATAACATGGTCTAAAATGCAGAAGATTGTAGAAGATGATTGCACCAATCCCACATCACGTGTGAAGATTATGTCACTGTCTTAAAGGGTTTCTCTTTAAAGAGTCAGTATTTCTATGGTTTAAATTGAACATACCAGTCACACAACATGAGAAAAAGCAAAGAGGGGCTGGGATTTTAGCCTACACTTTCAGTAAAAGGTTTTTTCCAGTATCCAATTGTGGGTCTAATTTATTCTCCTGAGATTCCCCATTCTAGTATTTCTAAATGATCTTGTATATTGCAGGGTTTTAAGTAAACTTATTATGCTCTTTTACATCACAGACAAGGAATTAGAAAAGCTGTCCGTGTACAATTTGACCCACTTCCCTAAAGACTTTTTAACCTGAAGCAAATCCCATTTAACCAGCCAAGGCTAGCACTCTGATAATAGTAGCTGCCAGCTGGACGGCTGGTTCCATGATGTACACAGGCATCCACATCAACTCCAGACGATCCTGAGACATCAGACTTAATTCACACTTCAGAAAAGGTGTTACAGATTAGTCTTGTCAATTGCAGTAGGATTTTTCGCAATTATGAGAGTCAACTAGATTTTTAGATTTGTTCTATCTCACCAGAACCATCAACATAAAGAAGCTTATAATTTTTCTTTCCCTTTCCATTACATTATTTTTCAAGGTAAAAATAACCTCTTGGCAATGTATAAATATTATCCTGTAATATTTATAACATCAACCATTTTCTTTACAAGATACAGAAAGCCATTTTATAAGGTTTGATTATATAATAGATGTGAAAATACCACAATGCTCTAAGATTATTAACTACAAAATGCTTTAAAAGATAAACAAACCATTCTTTTCTACTGTCTTTCCTTCAAATATTGTTCAGTTAATTACATATCTGGAAATTCTAGAATGCGCTAATATAATAGCTTTAAATTTATCTCCAGGATAAGGACATAAAGGATATATGAATTTTTAATGTAACTTCAAGTTTTTTTTAAAAAAAAGACAAATTATTACTAGGTTTGTCATGTCTGTGATATTTATCTTTAAAAAACAATGAAATGAAGGTGAATTAAAACCATTACAGACACTGATCTTCTGGTTTGGTTATTTTTTTTTAATGTGTCTTCAAGAATATCCAGACATATTTATTCTTTCTGCAGTTCTCTTTAATAATTCAGACTGACCTGAATGACAGCAAGTGACAGGAGCATAACAGTTCATCTGGGGGGTTAACTGCAATTGAACTTTGCCCAAAACAATCTGCTCGACTGCATTTTCATAAGAACAAGTGTCACTTCATTTTCAAAAACAAATGCTTAGCACAATAGCAAGAGTTTGGAAAAATTAAAAAGCCAATACTTCCAACACAATCATTCAACTGTGCACTGTGTAGTTGATGAAATGTTCTCATGACATGATAGCCACTAATCAAGTTGCATATCAACATCACTATTACTGGTACTGGCACCATGGTGAATAAAAAATATATTAACATAATAAGGACAACCTGAAACACTTCGTTCTATTTTCTATTCTACTTCTTTTCTTACATTAGTATTTATGGAAACACAAATTTTACCACCACTAAATTAGTACCTTTGTAAATAGAAAGAATGAAAAAGTATATATATTTGTTTCAAGAATTAAGGGATAGTATAAAGATTTTTTAAAGTTCTCATCTTTCTTTTATTGGAAAAAAATTATTGGAAAAATATTTATTGGAAAAAAATTATTCAAATACATTGGGTGTATAAAAATAGATGATCCACATAATAAATTAACTCACATCATTATGAAAATCACCTATTTAAACTTTAATATATGAGCATACATATCAATTTGATTAAAGTTTTAACTCCTAAGCAAAGTAAACATAGAATATAATAAAGTTATTTTCTTTCAGATTTCCTTAAAATGGACATTCCTGAAAACCCCATTGAACTGACCCAAAAAATCATCTTAATTTTGGGTAAAATATCTGGTTATGGGTAAATTTTTCCTAATATTTTTTTCAGAATTATTGTGTGTCAATAACGTAACATAAAGTTTATATTGCAAAAATATAAAATGAGATGTGATGGCAATATTTTTATGTTTTCAAATGTAAAATAATTCCTAAGATCCAAATCCGAACATGTGTTTGTGAATTCTAAGTGAGTATTGTTAGAGGTAGTATGAAAGAAAATATTAAAAGGAGAGGCTTTTTTTTTTTTTTTTTCCCTGAGTGGAAATATTCTCATACCTTACTAAATAAAATGGATAAAAGGTAATGAAAACACAAATAATGAGATAAATGAACCTGGGGAGTGAGATAATGTTTACCTAAAACCTGTCCAATGAGTTGGAGAAACTCACCCAATGCAAGTGTTTTAAATCATTATAAACTACAGAAAATATGAATTATAAAGGAAATACTAAAATATTTTACTGCAATCACAATTTAAATGGTTCTCACATTGAACTTTATAAGAATTCTTAAGTTATTTTATTTAAAATATTAATATCAATGTGTGATCCTAACAAAACTATTGTTGCTTTTTCTTAACAGGAATAGTCCATGGATTTTAGCCTGTGGCGGGAATGGCTGTCTCAGTAGAATTACAGTTCTTGACTTAAACCTACTTTAAAAATCATCAGCTCACATTGCAGCATTTGTAGCAATTAGATAAATACATTCCTCTTCAGAATCTGAGTAGGATTCCCAACTCTGCCAACTGTGCATTTCCTTTCATATCCTCATTGATTGGAAAGCACCGTAAAAGAATCAACCTAGGTTTGAAATCATCATTTTATTGCACTAAAGGACAAGTTAATCTTGTTTTCTGAAACAGCGAAGTATAATTTTATTTACTGCCCCATCAATAAGATCCTGAAATTTGAGATTTATAATTCTGTTTGATGGTCCCTTCAGTTTATCTCAGGGGGAGAAAAAAACTTTTCAGTAATTATAGGAAATATTTAGTTTTTGTTCTTGAGATATATTTTGTCTTATACTTTCATTTTTAAAAAACTCAAAATAAAAGATATTTTTTACTTGTATTCCAAGAAGTAATGAAATATGTAGATAAGAAACAAAGAAAATGCACTACATTCTTTAAAAAACAATGTAGAGGGTCTTAAAAAAAGCAATTGACTGATAAACCACTTAAGTTTCTTCATGTTAAAAATGAAGAATATGATAATACTTAGCAAAGAGAGTTGTTACGAGGATTAAATGTATTAATACATACAAAACTGATGGAACAATTCCTGGCATAAAGTAAGAACTCAATAAATACTAGCTATTAGTAGCAGTGGTGGTATTAATTAGCCCATAGTAGCTATAATAGAGGCATCCTAGTAGTTGATGTAGTAAAAATAGTTGCCACAGGGTTGCTAAAAATATATGAAAATCACCACTACTGTAGTATATTTGAGCTAAATGCACTGGGTTAGTGTCAAACACCAATCAATTTTCAATTACCCAATATTTAGCTACAGGAGGTCAATAGTGACTGGCTGATTCACTGGTTAGCATGTGGTATGAAAATTCCCACCAGAAGCATGGAGGTAATTGGGTTTGAGTAAAATAGTTAATCAACTTTTCCTGATTCTCCCTGAGGAAAAACAAGAGGAAATCAAGTAGGACAAACATTAAAAATAAGGTTATTATCCAATGACTACTTTTGTTTGGTTGCTTTTGTTTTTTAATGTTCAGACTAGATACTGGACTGCTTCAAATTAACAAAATAGTAATTACTGTAGGTAGGAAGCTGTGAGGTGTATAATTTATTCTTCAAGAAAATTAAGGATTTTTAAAAGGAAAAAATACATCTTTCATAGAAGAAATCAAATGTTTTGCTTGATTTTGTCTGTTATCTGTGTGTTTAATTTTCAAGAATTACTTTGTTGCTTAATAATTTCTCCATTTACCATTTCAATTTTAAAGTTCTGTTCTCAAAACTTGCTCTATAGTGATTATTGAAACTAATTGTCTCAAATCAGCTTGTCAATCTTTAAAACTTAAATTAGTGCTGCTTTGTGTTATTTTTATTGGCAACCAATTGTCATTAATTACTATTACTTTACTATTATTTTTCTACCATTGATCATCAGACACATAATTATATAATTATCCATTTATTATACCATTTATCAGACACATAATTAAATAGATGAAATGTGAATATTCTTATTTCCCTCTCTATTCTGAATTTAAATGAAAATGTCTCATAAATGAGCATGTTCTATTCATATAATTAGAAAAAACAATATATGATACATTTGTTCTGCAGTAGACATAAAAACATTATGTAACTAGGGACTTTACAAATCAGATAGTCACATAAAACAGAGAACATTTTTTTATTAATGTGTTGTAAAATGTTTCTTATTCAATACTGCATTTCACTCTTTAAAAGGATACAAATATACATTTCCAACTTGCTTGAATAGTTATATAATAGTAGACTTACTTCAAAATACCAGTAGTTATGTTTTTTTTCCTCCTAGAAATCTTAATTGCATTAATTATGCATTCTCCCAGTAAAACAGTCAATGAAGCAAGCATTACAGTTACTGGAAGCCTTTCAGAAATCTGCTCAGGAAGTTAATTTCCACAAAAAAAACCAAAACGAAACAAAAAAAAACCCAGAAAATTATATCCTAAGATCATATCACTGCTTCTACACAGAGATTCTCTAGAAAAGCCATACAAATACATTATTTCAACCATCTGACCTGCTTTCTTCCCAGAAGTAGAATCTTGGGAAGAGCAGCCCTGCTTTGGCCCCACTGGGGTTAGATGCCAAACTCTTGACCCTTCCTCTTGAATGTGCTCAGTTGTCAGTTCTGCCTACAGCAGCTGTTGGATATTCCAGAGGATCAGATGGCCAGAATAGGTCTGGAATAGACCTATTAGCATCTCAATACAGCCTCTCCAGTCCCCTTTATTACCAATTCACTCAAATTAATTAATTTTTAATTTCGCACTACCTCAACTATTATAAATCAAGTCAGCCAGTGAGACAGAAAAGCACACTGAAACATGAAACTGTCTGTGGTTTAAGTCACAGAGGCTCAACCTGTGCAATCTGTCACTTTGAAGATCAGAAAAAAAGGAAAATTATCCTGTGCAGAGATTATTGAAAAAAAATTTTTTGATGAATTATGCTCCTTTCAAAAGGTCACAAAAGAGAGGAGAAGTGGTGATAAATGTCTGTGATGTATTTAGAGCCTTAAACCCAAGTTATGGATTCAGAAAGACTAGCTGACTAAAAAGAATGCTCCTGTGAGTTCCATTTATTTTATCTGAACTTAACATTTTATTGTCGTATTAACATGTATTCTGTACAAATAATAACATTGAGTTTTAAAATTGACAGCACCTGTAACTATACAATACTCTTAAAATGTAAGAATTATTACTATTACTATTATTATTATTATTATTATTATTATTTTGTTGGTGTGGCTTTAATTTCCTTAAAGAAGCATCTTCTAAAAGAGTGAGTGATTTGGATTGGGTAATCATCTGAATTATAAACTGGTATTTTGAAATGCAGAAAGCAATGAAATCATTGGCAAAATATCTCTCTGTGTTCCTTTATCTTCAACGTACTTGAATTGGTCTCAGAAATAAAACTCAGAGTAAGAAAGCATTTACTTTGAACACTACAATCCTCTTTGAGTGAGGACTGATTGCTTTTGATATGCCATAGTGCAATGTACACAGTTATAGATATATCATATGGAGCTTTCTTTTTGACTTTGACTACAAAGTAGAAAGACCAAAGATTAAAGGTGTTCAATCATTCCACCATACTGTGTAACTTCTTACATCATATTCTTGAGCAAGGAAATGTGGCCAAATTTAAGATGTATTTATACCATGCTGGGTAGGATTTTTTTTTTTTTAACCTAATATAAACCTAGCTGTTTGAGACAGAATACAATTGGTTTCTGTTTCTGAAAATAATAAAGGGTAGATTCATGGCCACCAAATAACTCCTAGAAAGTTTTCTTTCCCTCTCAAATATAATCAAGCCCATGGTGTGGTTTATTATAAACATTTATGAAGTCATTTAATTTCAAATATTTGCAACTATTTTACAAGTACTTGGCATTTAAAGTTGTGGAAATGAAGTAAGTAATTTGTTGAGATTAACAATGCAGTAAAGGAAGAAAGATCAACTCATATTTTAGACCACCATTTCACAAATTTTCCTGGGCAAAACTGCTTCCCCAAACCTATACTGGTTACAGATAAATTGCCATAAATGACAACTATCCACATTTAAATAAACAATAAAATAAAATACTTCCTTAAACTGAGGGTTGTTAAATTCAAGAATGGGTTTCTTATGTTAGAATTGTGGTTAAAGAAGAATAGTATCCTGATTATGGTACTGGCTTAATCGTGGTTCTGACTGAAACCAGAAGATATCAAATATAATATTGAGATCTTTAAAAAATGCAATTATCAATTCAAAATTGGGTTCACATACCTCAACAATATTTCATACTATTAGCATAATGAAAAATTTTCTTGCTTTCCAATTCTTTATTGTTTTGAGATTGTTACGCAAATTCTGTATTGGTTCTTTGGTAAAGAATGTTGAACCAACTGCCAAACTAAATAGAAATTGGCCCTATATTTCCATCTGGCTGCCCCATGTTGTATAATTATCTCCCTTAAAAATATATTTTTTATTTTAGTACCTAAGAACATACTCAACATACTAATGAACAGTAAATGCCAGTTATTTAAAGAATATGTTGAATATTGTCATTGCTGTTCTCTCAGGTATCTCAGAAAAAACACAGCTCTGATTGCTTGATGTTAGTATGCTGAGAGACAATTGTTCTTTTCTTCTAATGAAGGGTTTTAAGTCTAAAAATTAATTCAGCTTTACTCTAACGTAATCTTACAAACTACAAAATTGATCACGATTTAATATAACAGGTCAAAGTTATTCTTGTGCACAACACTAATCATCTAGCACCAAATACCTTTTCGTATAAGTTCATCGTAATCATAAGCAGAAAAGCTTAGGAAAAAAATGTCAACAAGACATAAAATTTTGTGACAGTTGTGTGTATCAGCTGGTTTATTTCTTTTTATTATAACTGAATTCATAGAATGAAAGTAACAATCTTTGGTTTATGAAACCTTTTTTAATTGACTCATGTATGGCCATCATTTATGTATTTATGCATTTGTTTCCTTATTTGTTAACTCATTAGTCCATGCATTCATTCATTTATTCATTTTTTGTTGGATTATAATACTGTAATAAGCATAGAACAATCATCCAGAGTATGAACTTGATGATAATTACAAACATCTAACCATATTATTTCCCTATTCCATTCCTGTCTCCCTTCACTTCATGTAGTCAATACCCTGAGCTGTATTTTCGCCATGATCGTGATTCCTTGTATTATATATATGAGGTATATATATCTTGATTTCATAAATATTTGTAGCATTTTAAAATTTTTAGTTCTCTTTAACTTTATAAAAAAAAATGGTATCATGATAGATACAACTTTAAGGACTACCCATCACTTAATATTATATTTCTAAGATTCATACATAGTTTTATATCATTATTTTTCTTTAACTTGGATTGATGTGTCATATTCCATTGTGCAAACGTACTATAGTTCATTCATCCACTCTCTTTTTAATGATATTTAGATTATTTCCAGGCCTTATATAGATTGAACAGTGCTTCATGAAAATTTATCTTGCTGAACATAAAGAAGAGTTTTTCTTGGAGATATATATATATATATGTATATATATAGGAAAATGGCTTAGTTTATTTCTTGTGTTAACACAAAACTATTTGCCAAAGTGGTTAAAATGTTTAAATTCCCATGTTATTATTTAGACTAGAAGGTGTGAAACCACATCTTCTCTAACACTAGAAATCTCTAATTTAAATAAATAAATATATATTATTTAATTATAAATTACCAAAAATAAATACATATATTTTATGTAATAATATATATATATATATATATATGGACCTGGATGGCTTAGTTGGTTAGTTGGTTAAGCATTTGACTCTTGATCTAAGCTCAGGCCTTGATCTCAGGGTTGTGAGTTCAAACCCTGTGTTGGGCTCCATGCTAAGCATGGCGCATACTTGGAAAAAAATATATATAATATATATATATATTATATATATAAATGTATATATAAATACATATTTTCCAAGTAGACTCCAACCTATATATTTATATATAAATCCATATATATATATATAATATATTTTTTTTTTTTCATTGCCTTCTTGACTTGTGTTTCTCTCATCATTAATGATATTGAACATTTCTTCCAATGCTTATTGAACATATATGCTTACTTTTGGGGGAAATTTAGTTTATGACTTTCACTCATTTCATTGCTTATTTATTATTAATACACATAAATTCCTTATTTATTACTAATGCATATATTTTTCAGTTGTATGTGTTGAGAATAATTCCTCTCAGTTTGAAACTTGTTTTACTCTCTTAAAATGTGTTTTGAAAAACTGAATTTCTTAATTTTAATATAAATAAAACTTTAGTGTTAAGGATTTAGGAAGGTTCCAAAAACAAGATTGATGATTATGAAAATATATTCAAAAAGTTTTAATAAATGTACAGATATACCATGTTCATGAATAAGAATAATCTATTGAAAATATACCAATTTTCCCTAAATTTATCTACAGTTTTAGAAATTCCAATAAAAATCTCAATCAGGAATTTTCATAGCATTTAATAACAGGATTCTTAAATGTGTGTGAAAGAATAAGGGACAAGAATTGTCAGTAATATGAAGGGCAGGAATGAGAGATTTGCCTTTTCAGATATCAAGACAACATAAAACTATAGTAATTAAGAAATTGAAATAGTGACACAGGGTAGATATATTTATGTAAAAGATATTTGATTTGAGGCATAAATCTCCATATTTCCCCTGAAAGTCATTTTGTTCTGTTCCTTTGAGTGTCAAAAATTTGTTTGAGAAAAGAGTCCACTTTTCATGAATATTTTCTCATTCTACAAAGCTATCAGTGAGTGTCAGGAAGCGTTTATCTTGAAAACAACCCAGGCAAAGCCCACCCAAACACTATATCTTGCTGAAAAGCCTCATCCTCTTTTAACTGAGGTATACTACTGAATCCATCTTTAGAAGTAACTAATAGTCTCTGTTACCAAGGAAGAGAGTAGCAAGTTTTATTGGTCCATATGTGCCAAATTATAACCAACCAATATTACCTTAGTTACAAAATTGACATAAAATAAACAATAAAATGTAAATGAAATTCAGTCACACAGACTGAATGGTGGTACATTACTGTGTAGTTTATTAATTACTTTTTCCTATATGTTTTGTAGAGCTTTAAAGATTTTATTGATTAAAATACATGAAAACAGCTGTCACATGGAAAATTAATAACATCAAAATTTAATGTAAGTTCCAGTATAAATCAAATTCTCTTTCTATTGCTATTAAGATTTTATAGTTACCTCATTAATGTTATTTTTATTCTATTTTTATTCCTGTTTATATAGCATCATTAATCTATAAAATTATATTTAAATCGATCTTTCATTTCATATCAATTTTAAGTTGCATTTTTTTCTTTTATGGTATAATTTATTAAATTCCTAGCCCATATTCTTTGCCTTTTACTTATCTAAGAAGTGAAACACTTAAAACTACAGCTATGGAGCATACCACTCAGATTTATGCCATCTTATCAGAGGCTTCCTTTCACTGTTCTACCTTGCAACTAAAACCCACTTCAATCGCAAGCCCCTACTATCATACTTTTTTCTGCTTGTACAAAAGATAAGAGAATAGAAAAATCTCTGTCACTTTAATGATGGCAACAGTAACTTCTATAATTCATAAGCATTTTGTATAAACCTTGGTCTTCTGAAAAGACCAACTGATAACTGCATGAACTAGGAGAAAAAAGATACGTCTCACTAAAGAGAAAATAAAGTGAAATGTAAGTTCCTTTAATTGACTATGTTTAAAAATAGCAAATCATCAATATAGAGAACTACAAAAATGTCACATACCCCAGAGGTTCTCCATAAGAAATATGTATAAAAACAAAAATGATTTCACAATTAAAGTTTTAAAGATTAACAGGACATTGAAATCCTGGCACAAATTACCAACTATTTTTTCTTGCTTGTCTATTTTAACCCATGTATCATTTATCATATAGAGGGCCAAGCTAGGTTCCATGACTAGGAAACTCCATGGATAATCTATTCTATTTGCAACTCCTGAAGAACAGCAGGACTGGGAAACATTCCTTTCAAGGTTCTCTCCACCAGGGCATCTCTTTGGACCAGAGAATGGGTGTCTCACATTCCAGCCATGATTTTAAATAAACATGCATTTCAAACACAGGCCTGCCAAGACTACTTTATTTTCTATTTTATGGAATATTCCTGTGATTACGTATGACTTCAGATTGAAAGGAAGTTACCTGACACAATGCTTCAGTGACATGTGCATCCTTTTTAAATATCAGTGACAAAATTAACTTAAAAATCTAAACATAATGAAGTATTATTCTTACTATTCCTACCTTATGCAGCCTCAGGCAATCTTAATGTCTTTGCAGGATGGAAAATGTAATTGAAAGTCTACGAGAGAAAAATTCCCTCTAGTTAACTTTTTGCCTTTTCCAGCTGACTAACTCTAAAATGCATTCATTTATCTTAGTTATGCCTTCCACTGTTTCCCTCGGACAGAGGTAGCATTACATGCTAGTCTCCGATTAGAAATAGCATAAGACCTGTAGCCAAATCTAATTGAGGAACCACTATGATTTTCACTTGTTCCCCTTGCAGTCTTCAGACCAAGTGCAATTCAGCACAGGAGAAAAAATAACAGGCAGTACAAAGTTCTTAGGGTCTGGCCCAGCAGGGGCAGTTGAAGCAAAAAGTCATGTCAACAACAATAACAATGAAAATATTTTTAAAAGCTTTGATCTTATGAATAGCCTCAGTACCAAAGGCAAGCCCTGCTGTTCATGCCTTAACAACAGGGCAAAAAGAGTAGACAACCTCATTTACACATGCTAGTTCATTGCCAAAGGCAGAAAAGTGGGGAAGACAATGCAGGTCTTTGGGGAAGCTCTGCAGTTAAGTGAATAGCCTTGTTATTGCATCTATTACACTAAACAAATGCTACCAATAAAGGAAACTTTCCACTTTCTTATTTTAAAATTTTCTGTTTTCTAAGTCATTCATCTTCCAGTATGATAGAGTTAAGTGAACAATACATGACTGATACCCAGAAGAAATTTTTTTCTGCTTTTACATCCTAATCTTTTTTTTACTTTATTTCTTTTTAACTTATTTTATTTTTTATTAACATATAATGTCTTATTTGTTTCAGGGGTACAGGTCTGTGATTCATCAGTCTTACACAATTCACAGTGCTCACCAATGTCTATCACTTAGCCACCCCATCCCTCCCACTCCCCTCCACTCTTTTTAAGTGTCACTGTATTTATGTAAGGTGAATATTTAGACATGGAATATTTGTGGTCATTGCTATTGGGATGAATACCACATTTTACTAAACTTGAAACTTGACTATCTCTGAAATAAATATAAATAAAAATAAAATGGGGATTCATTTGCCCATAGCCTCAAAAGGCAAGTTCCCTTATACATACTGAAATCTGGTACAGGGATAAAAGAACACTGACAGCTATGATTCAATAACATTGAAAGTTCATTCTGTCTACTATTTGTCTACATGCAATACTAAAAAGGACCTGAATGAATGATAGGCCAACAGCTAAGTCTCTTCTAGCCTGGAATATAGGATTAAAAAAAAATCACATTCATTTTCAGTCTGTGTTTAGAATTAATTATGGATCACTTCAATTTCTTCTTGGCTACTAGAATATTCTCAAGTTTGAAGAGACTATTTTGTGTTAACACACTGTAATATTAATTGTCTTTCATTATGTAATCTGGCATAAAATTGGGAAACGGCTTCTGTGACTAAACTGCATTATTAAAAATGTTATTTTTCCTCATTACGATTTAAATTTTCCCATTAACTTAAAATTTAAACATACCTCCAAAAGAAGGTGCATTCGTGGTTTTTCTGTTCTATCTTGTTTTTATTAAACCTGTACATATCAAGTATGTCATCTTGCCCTTTAAAATTACGTGAAGTCCCAGACACCTTTCTGTTTCCAACATAAATTTGTATTTCAAGCCTTTCACCAATCTGGTCTGCTGTACCCAATCTGGCCCATCTGCCCAGACACACTTGTCAAACTACCACTTTTACCAGCCTGATCTCCTGATTGTCCCAGCAGCAAAGCTTTCTCAGATCTATCAACCTGGCCAGAAATGGTTGTTCCTGCCCAACACCAAACTTGTGCTTTCTATTTTAAAAATATGTACATTTGAATTAAACTTTCTTTCCTTAAGCAGAAGGAGACCCTCGTCATTCTAATCTCTAAAGTCTTACTACACAGTCGTCCATGGACCAGCATTTTCCATATCATCTGAGAGCTTGTTAGAAATGCAGAATCTCACGGCGCTTGGTGGCTCAGTCCCCTGGGTGGCTCAGTCTACTAAGTGGCTCACTCTTGATTTCTGCTCAGGTCATAATCTCAGGGTCTTGGGATCAAAGCCCCACAAGAGCTCTGCACTCAGCAGGGAGTCTGCTGGAGATTCTCTCCCTCTCCCTCTGCCCTTCCTCCTGCTTGTTGTCTCTCTCTCTCTCTCTCAATCTCTCAAATAAACAAATACATCTTTTAAAAAAATGTAGAATATCAGCCCCACCCTACACCTACAGACTCAGTTTGCATTTTAAACAAGATCTTCAGGTAATCCATATGTAAACTAACATTTGAGAAGTCCTATTCTGTACTGCCAAAAGTATAAGCAAACAATAGCACCACCACCACCAACAAGCAAACAAGGAGTAGCTAGAAATGAGGGAGCCTTAAGGGAAAGGAAGAAAAACATAAATGTCAAACCAACTGCATTCTTTCTGTTAGGTGTTTAATAAAAGACACAATAGTTATACCTAAAATCTAGGTTGTGTTCATTTAGATACATATATATTTAGAGAGGTATTCCTACAATATGGGAAGTATTTCAAAATATGATGATATGCTCCACATGTTGCAATTAGTTAAGAGTTTGTTCTTTTTTTTTTTTAAGATTTTATTTATTTATTGGGGGGCAGGGGCAGATGGAAAGGGAGAAACAGACTCCCTGCTGAGCAGGGAGCCTCCTGCAGGGCTAGATCCCAGGACTCTGGGATCATGACCTGAGCTGGAGGCAGCCATTTAACCAACAGAGCCACCCAGGCGCCCCTAAGAGTTTGTTCTGATAGAAATTCTCAGTATTTTTTTTTTTGCACCATAAATAATTTACTAATGTCACATAATGAAAGAAATAGCAGGTACATTTTTTGTCCAATAAAATGGCACTGAAATAGTTATTCTTTAGGGGACGCCCATGTCAATAAACTTTATTCTATTCATCTTAGTGCAAGCCATTAATAAGCATCTTCCTAAGATTGGTCTGAGGGCACTGCCTGCCCAGATTAATCCTGGAAAGGCAAATGGGGGGGAGGGGGATTTCTGAGCTCAGATACAAAGGTAAAGAAGACCTTGCCCTGACTGAAGGGTGCACAAAAAGGTGCTTCCAAAAATAGTTACACTGTCACTTGTTAGGAGGACCACTGGAGCACAGAGGAGGGAGTACTTCACTCTGCCTAGGGAGTACAGACATTAGGAAAAAAGTTGAAGAAGAGAATGAAAAATCTGCTAGAAAGGCCTTGCAGGAGTTTCCAAGGCAGGCTGAGGGGTTCTGGTGTTGGCTATAATCAATTTAAAGGGTCTATCTAATTTAAAGAAAAAGTGAGGCAAGGAATTCTGTGGCCAGGCAGAGCACACCAAAGCCTGGGTGACTTTGATTATCTCCTCTCTTTTCCATGGGCATTATCTGCCCACCATTGGTACAAAGGCAAAGTCCAATTAGACATGGGTTCCTACCCTCAAAAGGCATGTGATGTAATGAGCTCTGGGTATTATATGAGACTGATGAATCACTGACCTCTACCTCTGAAACTAATAATACACTATATGTTAATCAATTGAATTTAAATAAAAAAATAAATTTAAAAAAATAATAAAAAATAAATGAATCAGCAATTACTAGTGAAGTTTAAAAGAATTTTGCATGAAGTCCCAAGGCGGGAGTGGGGTGGGGAGGATGAATCTTTGTTTGACTTTGGAGGACCAGAGGGAACCCAGAAGGCAACCCTTAGTTTTGAGGGCAACCTTTAGTTTTAAAAAGAAGAGAGAGAGCAAGAGTGAGTGCAAGAGTAAGCAAGAGAGATATATTTGGGGCAGGTCCTCTTTAAAACAGCAGAAAGAAGTGGTTACCTACTGGTTAATGTCGTCAAGAGGAGGTGGTCCCAAACCTCCAGATCCAGAAAGTACTAGCTTGCAATAATTTTTGCATTCAGAGAAAGTATATTTACCTGTAGGAAAATTGCCTTTAAAATAAGTGCAGGCATGGAGCACTGAATCATGGAACACTACATCAAAAACTAATGACATACTGTATGGTGACTAACATAACATAATAAAAAAATAATAATAATAAATAAGTATAGGCATGCAAATATATGTCCCATATTTAAAACTTTGTCTGATGATATTTCCTTTTCTTTCTTGAGTTTGCTTTTAATTCTCAGATGCCACATTCCAAAATATTTTTCCAAATAGCACCATGGTTTATTTTTCTTAATTTTTGTTTTCTCCTTCTCTTAGGTAAATTCAATTATTAGAAATACGGGGGGAGATGTGTACCAAATAAGATGTTTTGAAGTGTTTAATGAGTTGCTTTTATTTAGTATCAGTGTAATATGTTAGAAGGAATATTACAGAAGCATAGATATCTAGGCATGGAGAAAGCCAGCGATGAGGGTCACCACACTTGTGCTTTAAAACAAAGACCAGAGCCTAGAACACAAAGACTTTTCAGGAACAAACTTAGATTCAGTTGTGTGTATGTGGGTTGGTGTGTATGTGGGGTGGGGGTGTATGAGCATGTTTGTTAGGGCAGCAGAGCCCCACCAGTAGGATGGAGCCATACTGTAAAGTTGAAGGATGATAAAGCCAGATAAGAAGATATTTGATTTATTTACCCAAAAGAGTGTCTTGATCAACTAACCTCCTCTGATATGATCAAAATCATCTAGCAAGACGCTTAAATTCCTTGTTAGCTTCATATTATTTTTCTCCTTCATTCTACTAAAAAATCTTCAACAACTAATCCCACACACAATACTTGAAGAAAGTTAAAAATCTTTGGCCTAAGTCATCCAGTCCCAACATAACTTTACATCCATACATACCAATAACATTCCAATAAACACTATAAAATTCAAGCAAGCTAAAATGTTCTATGATTCAGGGATAGAAGTAATAATTCTAGGTGAAGACTTTTCCTATCTTCAAAACTTTACACTGACTTAAGAGGCCATTTTTATTCAGTAAGATTTTAGTTTCAATGTTACCTCCTTAATGAAACCTTTGCCTTCTCTGTAGACCCTTCTAGCTGGGTGCTGCCGCTAACTGAATGAATGACTTTAGTAATATACTTAATTACTCTGGATCTCCATATCTTTATTACTAATATGAAGTGGTTGGCCTAGATCTATGAATTTCTAACTTTTATTACTCACATGCACCCTAAAATAGTCTTTTAAAACCTATACTACTGATTCATATATTTTAAGTTGGCATTTAAATGTTTCCTCATGAGTGTAAATAACTGGGAATGATGTAGTTTCCAGCATATTGTAAATATTGACATTCAAAAATAAAGCTGTTACACTTTTAAATAGATAAACTCTTTTAAATGGACCCAGTGGAATCTAAATACCATAGTGACTTGATACCCACTATCATGTAAAAATAAACAATTGACAATTTATTAGGTCTTCCTTCATTTTGAATGACAACAAATAAATGAAAACCACTTGACCTGAAATGGAATTTGATACATATCCATTTTCACATCCTCAACACCAAGTTTTTAATTTCCATTTAATATTTACATCTAAAGAACATTGCACCTTAATAAGATTTCAGAACTAGGATGAGAGGAATGCTTTTTTTTAGAAAAGAATGAAAAGAGCAATTGTGCAAAGGTAAGTGGGAAAGAGAACTACCTTGAAAATTTGGGCTTAAACACAAGTTTTCACAGAAGTCAACATCAGTACCTATGGAAATTGAGTATGTGAAGGTTAATGTCCTTAAAATCATAAATGTACATGTACCCCTTGGACATTCTCTAGGAGTCTCCACTTTATATGTACCGCAGTTTGGAAACTGCTGTCCATTCTTCTTTGTGTATTTTTATAGATTCCTCAGGTGTTATATCCTACACAGCACTTTGCATAATGCCTTGAATTTAGTAGTCAACCAATACATATATATACAATTTATAATTTCTAAAGTGTATCTAATTGTATGCACACAAAATCTGTACTTAAATGAACATGGCATTGTTATTATGCTTTTCAATATTTATTCCCAAACGTGTTGAGTTGTCTGAAAAGAGCACTATAGTACAATGAGCTTGTGGATATACTGTATTGGCAGTCTTCCCCATTTGCATTTTCTACAATTTCTTTTCTGAAGAACACTATATTTCAGTGATGTTTTCATCTTCAATATTTTGCTTTCTTTCCAGAACTTTGTGTACCACTTAACCACATATTGCCAATTACACACTTACCCTGTCCATGAATATCCACCAATAGGTGAAACTATTTTCAGCAGAAGCTTTTTCTTAAGTGAATCTAAGCAGGCATTTTATCTGGGGACCACATGTCTAACAAAGCAGCCATTTCTAACTAAGGATACCAAAGTAAAAGTTACAGCAAATTTACTTTGCAATGTTATCACACATGCCAAACATAATATTGAACTACCAACAAAATGACTGCTATGCACAATACACTATAATTAACCTTGTAAATTCACTATACTTACAGGCTTAACATGTATGTACTTTGGTGAAAGGAACCACAGTGCTGAAAGCAAATGTGAAATTTGCAAAATAAATTTTTGGAAGCTTAAGTCATTTGACCTTTCCAGTTTAAACAACCTAATACAGGAGTTAGTCATTCTTGGATATGGGACATTACAAATAAACTGCCCAAAATAATAGTCATCATGTTCTGGGATATCCTTGCTCTGAATTATTACAATAAATTTCCCAGAAGAGTAAATGAATAAAATAATAATTCTCACCCTCATGAAATCACAGGTAAATCTATGAATCAATCAACCCTCTAGTATCTGAGAACATACAATTAAGAGTTACAGGTTGTTCCTGGAAGGATATAGAACACTTGAGGAATTTTAGTCCAAGTTCCAGGATTTAAATTTATATCATGACTCATAAGATGTTTTCCTTAGCATACTGAATACTGACTTAAATATTCAATCTTCAGTGATATATAAGTTCCTTACTTCAATTTAATATTTACTCAAGAAATACACAGGAAATAAACCATGATTGATAAATGAGAAATCAGACCTGAGAGTGATCCTTTGGGCTTCTATCTTCAATACCTAAATGAGACTACCTCTGAAGTCTGAGGTGAATTTCCACAATTTCTGAGAGAAAGACTATTACTTATTTCTCAAAGGCAATTTGAAACAATTCACTTAGAAAATAATGATTTAGCACTTAGTAGCCACAATTAGGATATCAATGTGGTAATTTTTGTCTTTATTTAAAAAAAAAAAGGTAGAACTGAAAACAGTTAGAAATAATCATTTAAAGTACTACATATATGAATATGCATACTATTTATAACATATACCAATTAAATATTTGACTGATTATTTATATATAAAATAAAATGACTGATTATCAGGTCTTCACTTAATTCTCTCTGAACATTTTAAACTAAATTTGTGTAATATGTGTGTAGTCTCTCCCTTACTCTCTCTGCCTTATAATTTGTGCTCTGCTTTCCTACTGTTATGAAAAGAGACAATAGACCCAAAATGGAGTCACTCATGCTAAACCCCATGTCAGCAAACCAAGATTTAATATCTAATCTAATTGAAATTTTAAATGTCTCCCAGGAATGTATTCTTAAATTAGTAAATCTGGAATTTTCTGGTCAGCTTTAGTGAGGTAATCTGCCCACAGACCCCTTCTGTCCCCCAAAGGAAAGTGACCTTGTCTGAAATAATACACTCTTTCTCTTGTCTCACCCCCTATAAAAGCCTTTCATTTTGTGCAGGTCTTAGGAGCTCCTTTCTATTTGCTAGATGAGATGGTGCCCAATTCATCACTGAATAAAGTCAATTTGATCTTCAAATTTTACTCAGGTGAATTTTGTTTCTAAATACTACCTATACACACTCACATTACCATACTTATTCCTACACCTCCCTCACTTACTCACATTTTACACAATGAAATGCATTTGAGGGATTTAAATGTGATTAAAGTCTCAATGATCATGCTTGAGCTTCAAACTTTATGAAATTTGCAAAGTAGCTAATTATTTGGCCCTGAAAAGGTTCTGGTCTTTCACACGAGAGAGGGAAAAATACTGTCGCAGCAAGGTAATTCGGAATGTATAAGGAATTCAGAATGTTATGACATGCCTTGTTCTAAAAGAAACAACCCTGAACCATGTTAGACAGACCATCAAAACCAATTACTGAACAAAGTAAAGCTATTTGATCCTGAAAAACTATCCAAACAGGATTAGTCTAAGTTCTAAATATATAAGAACTGAAGATCTCTCAATTTTGAGCACAGAAATATTGGATGCTATAAGACAAAATGTGTATTGTTTAGTTAAATTTTACTTTGTTTGTTTTGGCCTTCTACTTAATATATAGCAAAATTTTGGCTCTCTGGATTCCTGGAACTTGGGAAAAGCAAACAAACAAACAAAATTTTTTTAGAGAGCTGATCTCCCCCACACACACCAAGGCTTTAGTTTTGTTATAAAAGCTAACACTTATTAAGTACTTACTCTGTGTCAGAATCTGTGTTGAATAGTTTATAAACATTATCTCGCTTTATCATCCTAACAACACTACAAAGGAGATCCTTTTGTTATCTCTTGTTATCTCTAATTTTATATGTAAGGAAATGGACCTAGACTGGTTAAGTCCTTTGCCCACAGTCACATAGTGAATATGGGGTAGAATCAAGATAAAATCCAGACCTTCTGATTTATATCATTCATAATAATTAAAGTAATGATGCTTCTAATCATTGTCTTCTGTGAAGGAGATATAGTAAATTGTGCAACTAATTCATTACCAGAGTGGAGAGAATATAATTTAAACATTTATTGATACCTTAGGGCCACAACCATGAATATTTCTACTCGTTTTATAGACTTCACAATCCTGAGATCCACTCAGGGTTTACTCAGCCATGGAAGGCATTGGCCCTGCTGTGGCCCCCACAGTGGCCCCAGGCAGATGTAACGTGAGCACTTGTGTATGTTATCATAGCCATTCTGCCTCTTGTCCTATTCCTAGGCTACCAGTTGTGATGTTTATTATTTTTATGCTACTTTCCCCTTTTTCTACATTTAGATTTTCATCTCCTATCAACTTTGGAACTCACTTATTTAGCAAGTTATAACTGTATGTCTAAAGTAAGGTAGACTCTGACTGTGGCCTCAGTGTTGTCATAGGAATAAAGAACTTCACTACACAAACTGTGGCAAACTCACAAAACATGTTTGCCATCATTAACACTCAACAAGGGTTCTTTCTTTACAATTATTTGGGGAAAAAAATATGTCTTAGAAAATATACTAGGCTATTATGGTCTAATTTTATGAACTGCCATCAGCTTAAAGAATCTGATAATTATTAAACTAAAAGAAAATTGAAATATGTGAGTGATTGATATGTATAAAATCTTACAGTTGGTAGAATATGTAAAAGTTCCATCCAATCTACTTTCAAACCCCAGTGTAGTTTTAGGAAATTGTTTGAACATACCAAAAGCTTTCAGAGGAAGTATAGAAGGTGGTCAGAGATTCACAGAATATATTCCCTGAGTTTCTCAGACATAGAAAGATTATAAGGAAAAAAAAAAAAGAAACATTATAAGGACATTTTTTTCTTATCATTACAATCATCTAAGCAACAACATATAATCATGCCCCATAACTGAGCAGCAAATGAATAACAGCAAATAAAATGTAATTACTAAGTTACAACCCTTCAAATCTTTACACCTTAAGATAGATATTCCAGGCTGGATCATTTCAGCTGTAGATAACAATTTCCAAATGCTTTTTCATCCTCTGTTTGTATTTTTGGAAAGGAATCCATTTCCTCTTCAATTCATTTATTTCTTTTTATTTTGCTTTAAATTGGGAAGCAAATCACAGAAACCTTTTTATTATGTATGAGAAATTAAATAATGATTTTCATTGTCTATTTTTTCAATATTTTAAGGAGTATTTAGATTGGACTTTATAAGGGTGACTGTATCTTTATTATAAACTAGTGGCTATTTCAAGTGCACTTCTTTCTTCAGAAATTATTTTCCTGTCACTTCTTTTTTGTTGCCTGTCTTCTAAAAAAAGACAATAAGGACATTAAAAAATATTTAAAGATAAACTGGTGTGAGGCAAACTATGTGTTAACCAAAACAGTAGAATTTGTTTTATCATTTTATTGTTAGATTAACTATTTCAACTCCTCTTCCCTTAAGATTTCGATACTTTGTCAAATATTTAGATCATACCTCTATTTTATAGAAAGCTTAATTGTGGAAAATGATTTGTGTAGGAAAGAGTGATGCAGCTTCTAAAATCACAAAAGGTCAGGGCATAGCAAATACCTAGGTATGTGTGTTCCTATACCCACCATGTGTGCCTTCATTCAAGAAAATTACCCACATTTGATTATCACCCCATTTTTCCTATTTTATATTGATAAAGTGCATATGTTAATAAATAAGCAAAAATATTAGTAAGTAAAGGAGCCATCAATATTCACACAAAAAGATGTAGTTATTGTATATTTGAACTAGGCTCAGAAAGGATTCACAAAAGAGTAGAAAGCACAGCTGCTAATCTTAGAAAGTTTACAATCTATAACAGTAATAAAGTTTGCTTTTTATCCACTTAAAAAATTAGTACCTAGGGCGCCTGGGTGGCTCAGTGGGTTAAAGCCTCTGCCTTCAGCTCAGGTCATCATCTCAGGGTCCTGGGATCGAGTCCCACATCGGGCTCTCTGCTCAGCAGGGAGCCTGCTTCCCCTTCTCTCTCCACCTGCCTCTCTGCCTACTTGTGATCTCTCTCTCTGTCAAATAAAATAAATAAAATCTTTAAAAAAAAAAATTAGTACCTCTATTTTAGTTCCTGATTTGTTATCAATATTTTATTGTTAAAAAAAATATATTTTATTGTTATATTTCTTTCCTAACTCTGACTCTTAAAAAAATATTTTAGGTCAAGACATGCAAAAACAAAACATATATATATATATATATATATATATATAGCACATGTATATATACAACACATGTATATATATAACATATAACATGTATATATAAATATATTTATATAACATATAACACGTTTTGTATAAAAACATGTTATATATAAAAATATTTTAGGTCAAGACATGCAAAAACAAAACATATATATAACACGTATATATAACATATAACATGTATATATAAATATATATATGTAACATATAACATGTTTTACATAAAAACATGCTATATATAAAAATATTTTAGGTCAAGACATGCAAAAACAAAACATATATATAACATGTATATATATAACATATAAGATGTATATATAAACATATATATATATAGTATTACATCTATCTATTTATTATAATAAAATGATATAAACAATATTTAACTATATAAAATCAGGCATCCCCATCATCTCGTGCTAAGGAATCTTACTGGATTTTTGCAGTGAATTTAGATGTGTATCAAGTCACGTAAAACAAATGTAATCCCACAACTGTGCTGAGTAAATCTCAGGTTTATTACTGGACTAAGAGTGTACAGAGACCATCCTCTATGAATAGAGCTGACAATTCCTCTGCAGTGCTGACCCTTGTCTGGAGTTTACAGCATGAGCTTGGCTACTAGCCAATATGAACAATGTTTATATTGTTCATATTGCAGCTCAGTGAGCTTTCAAACATTCATCTGCTTTACTTACTGTGCTCAATAAAAAGCAAGCCAATGTATTTTCTCATTTCCTTTTCATCACTAATAAGAGTAACCATCAACCTTATGAAGGATATAGTCTGCTTTTACTTCCAGCCTCTTTTCCCCAGTAGCTCTGCACTGAAGCACTAATAGAACACCATCATCCCACCCACCATCATTACACGGATTTGGATATAAAGCAGCATATATCTTGTCACTAAAATATAACAACTATATACAGTAAAAGCCCTTGGGAATTACTTCTGTTCTTGGCTATCAGCATTTTAAAGGAGTTTTACTGTATTAATGAAATAGTTGCTTTATACAAGCCTTTATATTCTGGAAAGCTTAAAAGGTTACAAAATTTCTTTTTAAAAAATGATTTATTCATTTATTTTAGAGATTGAGAGAGAGATTGAGAGAGTGGGGGGCGGGGCAGAAAGAGAGAATCTTCAAGCTAATTCCCTGCTGAGCATGGAACCGGACCCGGGGCTCTAACCTACGACCCATGGGATCATGACCTGAGCAGAAACCAAGAGTTAGATGCTTAATCAAGTAAGCCAGCCAGATGCCCCACAAAATTTCTGATAGCAACACAAAACTTTGTAATCTATGATACCAATAGCATTCTCAAAGAAAGGAGTTTCATATGCAATCTTCATAACAATCTGATTACTAATTTAGGAAGCATGTACATTTTAAGCCATATTTATTTACCCAAAGGAGTGTAATGATTTATTATTTAAATTTTAAAGATATGCATATTATATTTATTAACTTATTTTGTGTGCTGCCTCATTGTAAAAGCAATACAAAGAAATATAAGAATGTATGCAGCAGTTCAACACCATCTGAAGTTCAGTTTGATATTCTTTTTTTTTTAAGATTTTATTTATTTATTTGATAGAGAGATCACAAGTAGGCAGAGAGGCAGGCAGAGAGAGAGGGGGAAGCAGGCTCCCCGCTGAGCAGAGAGCCCAATGCGGGGCTCGATCCCAGGACCCTGAGATTATGACCTGAGCCAAAGGCAGAGGCTTTAACCCACTGAGCCACCCAGGCAACCCTGAGTTTGATATTCTAGTCCATACTTCATTCATCTCAAATTCTTTTAGAAACAAGATGTTTAAGTATTTTTATAAGTACACATATTATAATAACTATATATATGCTAAGTATAGAGCACTAATGAATGTGTGTATATGGATATATATACCATGCATCCATATACGCATCTATACATGCATATATGTACATGTTCTATATGTCTATAGGCACATACACTTAGACACATGTAGACATATTCCTGCATATATATCTACATACACATACATACATTCATATATGTATCTGAGTGTTTATAAACTTTGAAAATACCCAGTATGTGTAGCAGATATGTCATCCATCTCCAAAATTCACTCCCAATCTGCTACTTGGAGATCTGTCAAACTAATAAAGAAGCATATTGTGCAAGCATACACACTGAGCACATAGAGAGTATTTTCTTGGTCCTGGTTCCCCACTCACCATCATCTCCTATCAATCATGTCCTCAGCAACAGCAGGGGCAAAGGATATAGAAGCAGAGGTAATTAGAGGTGTGACTCAGTTCCACATTCACAGAAAATAAAGGCCACAGATACCCTGTTAAAACACGCTTGCATTATAGTCTTACCCAGTTCTATACTGAAAAAAGAGAGAAAGATTATGTAAATGCATAAAGTTCTTGCCTCTTTAAATAACTACTGCCAATCTTTTTTTCCTCAATTCTAAAACCACATTTCTAGCCACTCTCTTGGCTGCAAGAACTTCCAAATTTTCACATTATTGTGACTTATAAAGTATCATCAAAAGAGAAATGCTAGCTTATTTTAGTATAAGAAGGATTGGGTTTCAGAATTAGACAGACCTGCATGTACAACCCGGCATTGTGAAACAGGGCAAATTAGTAAATTATTTTAGCTCTGCCCTGGTATATACGGCCAATAATATTTACTTTGTAAGGTTTTTGTTGAGCATTAAATGGTATGTTAATCACTGAGTACATACTTGGCAATCAATAAATAGCCATTCAAATGTATTTATCACTCGTCCTCAAGACAGAATACCTAAAATGCAGGATGCAATAGATAACTATAAAATATTGTTTGAAAACTGAAGAATAGAGTACAAAGGAAATATACGGGGAAAAAATAAAATTGTTAAACAAGTGATGATGTCGAGAAAAAGGAACCCTTGTGCAATGTTGGTGGAAATGCAAACTGGAAAATGGTTTAAAGGTTCCTCAAAAAATTAAAAATGGAATTGCCCTATGACCCAGTAATCTCACTATTGGGTATTTACCCAAAGAATATGAAAACGCTAATTCAAAAAGATATATGCACCCCTATGTTTATTGAAGCATTATCTAGCCATATTATGGAAGCAGCCCTTCTTCATTCTTCTAAATGAAATGAGAACTAGATTTCTCATTTGACATGAAAAAAAAATTGTGTTTAGCATCAAAAAGGAATGTTGCAAGGGCATAGCTATTTGGAGGATGTAGGAAGACACAATTCTGTGCTCTTTTCTAGAGAATACAAACAAGATACCATGACCATGACATGAATGAATTTCCAGAAGTGAAAACAAACCAGTAGCCTGAGGAACACAAGCATTCCTGGCATGGGAGTCTGAAGTCAATGTCTGCATTGGGTCTCAGAAAGAGGACAGAGTGGAAAGTGTTGAATAACATCCTCGAAATCAGCCTTACAGTAATGACAGCCCTGAGCTGCACAGGCTAGTTCTAAAAACACAGGCTGGTGGGCTTCAGATTCCTCATCCCCTGGTCCTCCTCCCTAGGGAGGCCAAGGGAACACTGGCCACACACAAGTGTTCTGCACTCAAATTCCAGTTTCACCACTTACCAACTGCAACCTCAGACAACTGCCCAGTTTCTCAATGTACCTAGTCTCTTCTTATGGGAAACGGGGATCTGATGGTGCCTTCCCCATAGGCATTTGGGAAGATAAAATAAAGCAAAGCTCAGTTATAAGCCAGAGGATAGAAACTGCTGATGTTAAGGTGCTGCTCTAATATCAAAAAAGGAAGAGTCTTAGAATTAGAACCAAGGAAGCTTTTATAGCAAGTTTTATATATTAATACAATATGTCCTGTAAATAACCACATCTACCTGTCACCTTTGCATTTGTATCACATTACAGAAAAAAGGGAATCAAATGTCAGATTCAATTTCATGTCAGCATGTCAGAGCATCCTAAAAGGGAACTAACTCGATAGCAGCTGTCTGAACCCTTTGCTTAAGGAAACACCCCCAATCTCCAAATGCTTTGTCTTTGATATCTCTTTTATTACTGTGTTCACATTCTCAGTCCATGTACTATCAAATTCCAGCCACTGAATGTCAGTCACTTTTTCCAGCTCCGTACAAGTAACATTCTTTCACTATTTTTAAAAATCCGCCTTCATGTGAAGAGTCCTGAAATCTTGATTCTTTCTCTCACATAAAGAATCTTAGTTTTGGTTTTCTTTGCTTAAGTGTCACTTTCCACTTACCTAAGTAGTTAGTAAGACTCCATATGCCTTTAAAAGTTATAGAAATTTCTAAGTCTAAATAATTTCTAAGTCTAAATAAATCCCAAATTTTCCAAAAAATTCCTTTTTGGAAAAGTCCTGAGGGACCATCATGAGATGATTGAGCTTGGATTCCAACTTAGGCTCTGCTAATGTGTTATTTGACCTTTTAGTCTTAATTTATGTTTCTATAAAAGGAGGGGTTGTTCTATACCAGGGTTTCTCAACCTTGACATGGTTTGCTTGGATAATTTGTTGTTATAGAGGCTGCCCTGTGCATTGTACAATATTTAGCAACATCTCTGGCCTTTAAACACTAGATGCCAGAAGCAATCCCCTCCCCAAGCTGTGACAACTGAAAATGTCTTCTTCAGGCATTGCCATAGGTTCCTTGGAGGCAAAAATCACATGGGCTGAGAAATTAGTCTATGCTTTATTCTATGGGTGGTACAACAAAAGAATCTGCGTTAGCATTTGATTTCGTGATATTTCCACTAAAATCTAATTACCCTGAGGGCACGGACATTTTTCTGTTGTGTTCAGTGCCATATTTCCAGTGAATACTTGGTATAGTAGGTATTCATTACATTTTGTTTGATGAAAATGAATAAATGATGGAATATTTAACTCCACAGAAATTGAAACCTCTCCATTTATTACCTCTTAGCAACACATTTTGATGAGTCTCTAAGCAATATTCATCTTTCATGCTTACTCCACTTTTTTTCTTCCTTATGAGCTTATGGATATTGTACTTGCTTCCTTCTAACATAAATTCAGTTCAGCTACCCTTTAGAATCCAAGGTGCTTGGGAGCAAGAACTATATTGTGTCCTTCCAGCTCAGCACATCAACCAATTCTGGATGCCATTAAACATTTACACATGTTGACTGACAGATTGGAATATCCCATCTTCAATATAGCAGCATGAGATAGGCAGCAAGTGGATCCAAATCTCTGAAATATAGATTTTCCTCTCTAATAACTACCAGAAGCAAAAATGTTCCTTTCCAACCATTTATATATACGGATTCATTTCTGAGTCTCAGAAAAATTTCCATGTTCTTTATGCATTAATTCAAGAATGGTATTCTCTCATCCCATAGCATATGCTTTCTCTTTTTTGTTGATAGTGAGTCTTCATGTCAAAAAGCAGCAGATGTTCTCAATTACAGTATCAACTTTTAATCTTTTGTGGCATCGTAACTGACCACTGAACAGAGAATTCAGGAATATTTTACATGGAGTCTTTCACTATTAGAAGCCATTCTTACTTCTTATTTTTATATTATTTTTATATTATTTATTAATAAATTATTATTATATATTTATTATAATATTATTGTTATATTTTTATTTTTATTTTTATATTTTTTATATTATTTTTTATCATACAAAAGTCTGTGACTGTTCATATGATGGCTATGAGTTTCATGATCTCGACTCACCCTTGGAATCTATGGGTCTCCTCTCACAGAATAAATCTGTGATTAGAAGTCCAACACTGAGGGACGCCTGGGTGGCTCAGTTGGTTGAGCGGCTGCCTTCGGCTCAGGTCATGATCCCAGGGTCCTGGGATCGAGTCCCACATCGGGTTCCTTGCTCGGCAGGGAGCCTGCTTCTCCCTCTGCCTCTGCCTGCCACTCTGCCTGCTTGTGCTCTCTTTCTCTGACGAATAAATAAATAAAAAATCTTTAAAAAAAAAAAAAAGAAGTCCAACACTGAGTGTTTCTCAAGGGTAATCAACAGCAACACATCTCAGAGGACTACTGGAAGAAGGGTAAATAACAACACGATCAAAGTTTATAATACATTTTTCCTACATGATATCACAGATTCTGTTCCCTAAAAGAGACATCCATAAGTGATTACAGTTATCTGCCAACAGGATGTTTCATCCACATCCTGGAAGACGAGAAGCTACACGAATAGAATATACATGCAGTCTCTCTAGTCATATGATTCTTTCCAAATGGCTCTCACTTTCGGAGCGCTTTCATCAAACATTATCAAAACTTATACTTCTCTCCACAATTGCTTTCTATTAAGGTTTAGTGCCAGCTGTCAGACCTGTAATGTAAACCCTTATTAGCTCTTATAAGTTCTACTCTGGAACTAATAAGGGATTGTCAAAACTCCAAACACAGACAGAAATGGGGGTAGAAATCACAGGAAAGAAGGTGGAAAGTGTACAACGAATCTGTACTTGCAAAGCAATATTTGTGAGACTGTTACCAATGCCTTTCACAGAATCTAAGTATCTCAAGGGGGAGAAAAAGATCTACTACTTAGTTTATTTTGCATAAGTTTTGGTTTCCCTTCCTCTGAGAGGGGTTGACTAAAAACAATGAAACAAACTGGAAAAGTTAATGAAACCTCAATTATCTCTCTCTGTTGTTTTGTTTTGTTTTGTTTTTAGAATATAACATGCATTCTGAACAAATTACATTGGATTCTTCAAACTTTAAAATATAGAATCTTTGATAATTTCTGAATAGCTGGACAGAAAAAGCATGTTGACAAAGATGAATATTCTCTACAAAAGCTATAGATTATATATCAGCTTTAAAACACTTGTTTTGCATAATGGCATGTACCACATCAGACCAAGGAAGACTATCTATATCAACCCCCAAGTAGGCTAAGTTAAGGAAATTAAATTTCAAGAGTTCCTTCAGGGCCCAACTACCTGATGGTGTATTATGATGGCAGATCCACAAGCTATCGGACAAGGTCACACATATTAAGATGCCAAATAACTATAATTTTTATATATTCAAAATAACTAATATTCTACCTCTCACAGAGAAATGGGCTTAGATATGTCTTTCCTTGAAAAATTGTAATCACTTTTCAGATGGGTTTGCATTTAATAGATATTTCGTGAGTGGCACACAAAACAGTGGCCTGATCTTCCTTTGAAAATGTGATGACAAAAACAACTTCTTTCAAGTAAAATTAAAGCTATTTTATTTACTGCAACCAAAATTATTTTTTTTCCCATGTCTTAGATTCCCATAGTAAATACTGAATTGGAAAGCTCATTCGACATTTTTCCACAGACAGACTCTCAAACAAACTACCTGAATAAGAAAATTATTTGTGTTCCCCAAAGACTATATATTTAGCATACAGGTGTTGCCTAAATAATTATTTCTACTTCTGAAACACTAGGCCAGACAAAGTATCTGAAAATTCACAGATTTTAGCATAGTAAAAGAAAAAAAAAAGATATCCTAAAAGCAAATACCCTACAGCTATTTTGTGAACTGGGTTCAAACCTTGGGAAAATATCTTAATACTGACCTATAAAATGGCCCTCCAGGTCAAGACAAAGACTTGTAAAAGACATATTTAAAGAAGAAATGTCTTATTATTTTTCTCTCTTTGAACAATGGAATTGACAAGATTATATAACTAAAGTTAACTTGTATAAGGTAAAATAACCCATATTTTACTAACAGACTGTAATTCTCATTTATTTGTAATCCTGTGTTAGACTGTTACTAACATTTATAAAACTGCCTGTGATTTTTAAGATCTTTTATAGTGGTTCATTGATGATCATCTAACTTGTACCTATTAATTATGAGGTATTCCGATAGTTAGACATGAATTCGTTCTACTTCTTAATCTTAACAACAGTCATATCTTCCTAAATATGTTTGCAATTAAGTTGTCTCTGACTGCTCAAAATAATCTGATTTGTAGTTTGTATGGAACAAAGAACTCACATTTCTTTTTAGTATCTTAAATATGCAAATCCATGCTTTAAATTTATACTATTTGTTTTTAGGCTCAGAAATGAACTACAATACTAAGTAACTCACAAGCCAAATGCACTCCTTATTTTTCCTCTCTTTTTCATATTTTAAAAGTTTTTACTTAATTACTATTTAGATGGTACATTGACATAATGTGATTGAAAGTTTCCAGTAATATCATAGAGTAATTCATGTAAACACATTTGGCATTTACTTCATACAATTTATATCGTTTTCTTCACTGCTTTTTTTTTTTTATTATGTAGGTGATTCTTAAATGTACAGAATAAATTCCCAAAATAAATCAAATAGATATGGTTAGTTCTACACAGAGTCAAGTAAAATGTCTGACAAATATTTTTACTTACCTGATTACTTTTTTTTGATTCACATGATTCCTTCTAGGCAAGAACATTATTTATTGTTATAACTCCCCCATTACCTAACTAGTCTTTTATACAATGAAATATTAGGACATAACACAGTGAAAAACTTCTGGGTTTAACATTTTTGAAATGTAGAATTTTATTTTATTTTGTTATTGTTATTGTTTGGTTGCTCCTAAACTATATTTTCTTAAATCAGTTAAAACCTAAAAGCCTTTCTGGATCTACAACAATAAAAATGTCTATCTCTAAATTTAAGGTTGCTTTTGAATAATCAGCAGAAAAAAAAAAAAATGCTAGAAGGAATAAGAGACTGAGTCAAATACCAGATGGGAAAAATCAAGAGTGACTGATGTTCAAAAGAAGAGAAATAGAAACTAACAAGAAGAGAATGGAGGAAATATCACCTATGATTAAATAGACTAGAAGCTTAATGAAAATAAAAATGAAGTATCCTTAGGAAAGAAAAATCCTACTTGAAATAAGGTGGACAACCAGTGAATAAATAATGAATACATAGATAAATACGTTCATTAAAGGCATTTTCTCCCCCTTAAGATATCCCTAAGCCCTAAAGCTTAAGGTAAGAGAGAGGCTGTTGAATGGATGAGTTTATCACATCTATTTTAACACAGATCAAACAAGAAAGCAAGGAAGATTAACATTCCAATAACGCTGATGACTAACAATAATGATGATGTTCAAATACCTTTTTATGGATGAAGAAACTGAGGTTCAAACTGGTTAGTCACACAACTGATAAGCAGCATTTCTGGGGCTACTGAGTGAGGAACTCAAACATTTGTCAGTGACAAGAGCCTTTTGTTAAATAAAACAATTAAATGCAAACGGAAGTTTGAGGGCAAACTTGGTGGGGTTCTGCAACGTGCTCAAGGTACCAGAAGTTATTATACAAACTGGTGAGAAGACATAGAAACTTGTATAAATCGAGGGTTTTATAGCTCTTATAAAGCTGTCAAAATGTATCTGGTTCCTTGCAAGTTATTATTACATTATTACTCATCAGTGGCATATTTTTTATCAAAATAAATGCACTGATTTGAAAAGTCATGGGTGTGCAACTGCTAAAGGTAAAGTGGGATTGGAGGGTTATCATTTTAAACTCTGGAAAAACAAATACATTTTTCATAATTCAAGGTAAGAAATTTCAGTGCAGTAATTAAAGAATGAGTCAATGAGTACTAGGTGTGTAAAACAAAAATTATTTCAGCATCTATATAAATAGTTAGAGCTTTGCTTTATTACAGGTATGACAGTCAATTGATTTTTTGCAAGTGAGAAAAACAATATTCATCATAAATTCGTAAAAGAGAAAAGATATTCTCTCAGGTACCAGATACTAATTTATGAACAGATGAGATAAAGTAACAATTCATTAATTAGTATCAGGATAGTTAGGTGGATCTAGTCTTAACTTGTATGTGACCTAACAGTCAAATGTGCTCATTTCAAATTAGATGAAATGACATCGTTATGTGTCTGAAAGACCTTGTAGATTCAAAGATAAATAGCATAAAGCATAGTCTCTCTAGAACTTACATTCTAAGAAGGTGTAGTTGGAAGAGTTCATTCAGTAAGTATTCATTCAGTAAGTATCTAACTGAGAACTATACTCTGCTAGTTCTGGGCATGATGTTCCTAAAAAAGGACAAAATGAGGCCCTTCCTTCAAGTAACTTACTGCCCAGTGCCCAGCGCCCAGTGCCCAGTATGGAGCCCAGTGGCAGGCTCAAACTCAAGACCCTCAGATCAAGACCTGAGCCTAGATCAAGAGTCAGATGCTTAACCGACTGAGCCACCCAAGCGCCCCCGAAAAAAAGCTTCTGAATTCATTAAAATACATGAACTCCCTGAAGTTCCAGAGGGTGCAAATAGACTCAGCAGTAAGTGCCAAGAAATTCTGAATGAGATTTTCAGTTTTCTCTACCTCTTCAAGAGTAACTAGAATCTCCAAATCTTTTGTTACTGAAACCTTGACAGCTTCTTTAAGAGTTTCTGAATTGACAGAGAAATGAAAGGAGAACAAGAACTCATGCCCTAAGTCCTAGGTGAAACAAACATAATTACGGATAATCATCAAAAAGTCTAGCTGTCTTCATACATCACATCAAATACACTTTTCTATTAAGCTGCAAATGTACAAAAACAAGGAATAAATTTTGCATTCCACAATGAATGCACAGAGATAAAACACAGAGCAACAGATTCTTTAGTGACATTAATAAGGTACTTGGTACATTAAGTCTAAACAAAGTTTGTAGGAGCAGGAATATTTATAGTAACCTCCTGGTATCTGCCTCAATTATAATTAATTGACTATATAAAAATCCATTAGCATTCTCATTTTTTCTCTCCTAACAAAATCAAAGCAGATAGCATAATTCATTAGCCAGGATTAAAAAAATAATAATAAATTTCACAAGGTTTTCTTGGCATTAATACAAAATTTCTCTACAGCTCCAGTCTTAAAAAGTTAAAAGAATTATGCTGGGATGTAAGAAATACAAATGATTTCCCTAGTGAAATAAATCAAGTGTATTTTGATTGTTAATGATTGAAAGCAAATAGCAGAGAAATTAGGTTAATAATTTTAATATTTAATGTTACCATTTTAAAAGAGGTTTATTAACATCCTATAAAAACAACTCAACCTGCAATTTGACCACATCCAGCCAGCTCACCCAGAGACCAGAAACATGGCCCGAATGCTTAAGCCACACATAGTAAATTAAAAGAGATACCATGATTTCCTCCTCTATCATTAAACTGAGAGAAAACCTATTTAAATGAAAGCCATATTTTAAAATTATATGTTACAGAAACTACCAGAAAACCAAGTCTCATGTATGACTTCTTACTTTTCTTATTAATCGTTACATTATTCTTTATCAGTTGAAGCATGCGTATTTTTATTTCCATTTCTATTTTACCAAACTTATCATAATAAGCACTCTCCCTTTTCCTGCATTTGTGGTTTGCATGGCATGCAATTTCTGAATTATTCTTTAACTACCAATATTTCTTTCAGTCTTTTCTTATTTTCTCCCTCTAACCATTCCTTAAAGGAGAAAGGTACACCGCGTTCTATTCTTAGCTTTCCCGTGTTCATTCTTTCTTAGCAGAGTAAAGCAAGACCAGCAATATAAAGCATCTTTTTGTAGAAATTTTTAATTTCCTATCACTTATAACCTCCCACATCAATACCTCCTTCCTCATTAACACTAATAAGTTATTTTTAGTTTAAACTGTCATTAACTTAGCTCTGCCTAAAAATTCAGTTAAAAATATATGCTTCTTTAAGAGCAAAGACCAAAGTATTTACCCCCCACCCCCCAATACACACACAGATTTTTGAACTATGAACCAAACTAATTTAGCAGGGATAATGTTCATCTTTGTTTTTTAGTGTGCAACACAGGATTTAGTACATACTACAGACTCAATAATTGTTGAATAATTGAATAAATGGTCAAAAGACATTTTTCACTACTTTTTCTCACTTCAGGAAAAGTGCACTGTTGTGAAAGTTTTCATTTATATACAAGAAAAGTGTAATGCTATGGTTAGAATTCTGGTCACGTACAAAGAACTTTGGTTTTAATCATAGTTCTGAAATTGGTGGTGAGTTTTTTGACAATAAAATGTCTTTATCAATACATTTTCCTATCAAATGGATATTGTCATATTTGAAGCATTTACTTAACCAAACTTTAACTGTCCCAATTATCCATCTAGAGTGGAATAAATGGTTCAGAATATTTCATTACTAAAGTCAGAAAATGACCTGGTTATGAAATCTTTATAAAACCTCCCTGTGGAATGAGCTCAGAACACAAAACTCTAATGGGACTTCTATACATTTTGAAATTTTGAGGTAATGATTCAATAAACAAATTATAAACTTTATCTTCTGGAATGAGTAAGCTATGTAAGGTGGTTAGCCTCTTTTCCTTACCCCAAAAGTTTCTAATCCTAACAGTGATGATCCAAATCTCTCAATGCAAAGGCTTTTCATCATTACTGAACAAATTCCATTATGATTTTGGAAATATTCAAAATTAATCTCTCCTTCCTCTACATTGCCAAAGTCCCTTGTACCCCTGGTGCAAGATTGATTGGTCTGACTTGCATTACAAGTATTCATTTATGTATCTGTCTTTTATAGTAGATGCTGAGCCCCTGTAAGGTAGATACAATCCATCTATGTTTCCCCTCTGTCTAGCACATTATTACTTTATACTAATAGATGGTCAAAAACACTTATTGAATTAAATTTGTTAGACTTTTTTGTATATCTAAGATGCTTGGTGATGTATATATCCAGATTTTATTACATATCAGCCAGGCTAAGCTTAGTCTTCCCAAAATATTATGGCTAGTAACTCTTCTTTCTAACAATTCTAGAAGCAGAAAGATGTGGGAAATAAGCTGATTTATATTAAACCTTATATTAACAGATTTTTGGTTACTTTATGCCAACTCAACTGTGGTCCTACTCCTCCTTCAATGTACAGTATTCTTAACTCCAGTAGAATTTGTGTCTTCATGGGGTTTCTTGGTCTCTGTCACCACTGTATTAAATCATAGAGAAGCAGTGTGGATTGAGGTTAAGATGGCAGCCTTTGGAATCAGACTGCCTGGTTCCAGATCTCCAATCCAACACTTACTCATTAAAGAAACTATGGAAATATATTTAACCTGTGAAAACTTTGTTCTCATTTTTTTAAATGTAGACAATAATAATATATACCTATAACTTATTTGGGGGAAATAAATAAGACAGCTTGTAGACATGACTTAGCAAATAAACACACTGGCATCGAGTAAATAATAAACATTAAAAAAAAGCCTTTGAGTTCTGATACAATGCTTAGAGTGAAATAGACACTCATTAAATATTCTTTTAAATTAAGCAAATGAGTCTTGTTTTCTTTTGTGTTAGGCAACTGAAAGCCTATGGTTGTTTATCATTGTATTACAAGATTATCCTGAGATGTTTAAAATCTAGCTATATGTATGTTCCGACTAGTGGGTATATCAAAGTATTGCCCCATCCTTTTTTTAAAAAGGATGATACAAATTTTTTTCGGGAAAAAAATTTAAAAAAAACAGAACTGATCTCATGAAATACGCAAAGTTTGTTTAGCTATCTTTTTATCTGCTTCTTTTCTGAGGATCATTACTCCTCTCTGTGCCTAAACAGAAGCATGGCTGCTAAAATGTTGACTTGCGAGTCATAGCATGCTATTCAGACCAGCCTACAAGCTTACCAAAAAGGCAACTGAAAAATTAAAAACTAAAAAAGGAAACCACAGCCACCATAAGAAACACCAGCACCATCACTGACAACAACAGCAAAATTATAGCCAACAACCAGATACAGAACTAATTGGTAGAGTACTAGATTTTTAAAACATAGTACAGTAATGCCTGAAATAATATATTTAAACAAATATTTGTTAAATATGTAAATCAGAAGAAAGTAGAATACCTCAACACATTGTCTAATAATCTAAATACACAAAGACTTTGTGATTGTGAAAAGAAAGGAAGCCACAAATCACCTGGAAACATCAGCAAATGTCAAGATATAAGAAAATATTTCATCTTTACATCGCATCACTAAAAAAATCATCCCCCCCTTTAAATTATAATCACATCCCATTTCAAGGACCATCTCTAATTCTGTTACAATGATTTTTATTGATTTATGTTCAAGATCTTTTTCTTAAAGTAATTTGCTGTATATATATATATATATATATATATATATATATATATATATATTTCATTCTGAAACTAGTATTTTTAAATGCTGAGAAAGTCTGTGATGATATAGCATTACTATATGAAAAAGGTGTTGTTGACATCCTTCAACATAACAAACAAGTTTCAAGGATATAAAACTTTCACATAAATCCTTATCTATAAGGGCATCTAGGTGGTTAAGTCAGTTGAACGTCCTATTCTTGATTTTTGGCTCCGGTCATGGTAGAGGTTATGGGATTAAGCCCCATGGTGAGCTCCATGCTGAGCAAGGAGCCTTCTTATGATTCTTTCTCTTTCCCTCTCCATCAGCCCCTCCCCCCACCTTGTGCTTGCTCTCTTGCTCTCTCTCACACAAAATTTAAAAATTAATTTATTAACTAATTAATTAAATCCTTATCTCTAGCAGGAATCTTGGAATACACCTGAGTAACATAGTAGTTTAAAAAATAGTTCAGTAAATTAGGATGAGGTTAAAAGTAAAGTAACTGATTTATTGTGAACTTTCTGAATTACAACTTCATGTGACTCTTTGTTATTCTTCTATTAGTTTGTCCTTAAGACAGTATGTAACATAAGTTTGTAGGCTTTATTTCTACTAATACTTTTATGTGATTCTATATACCTCACCAATACCTATTTTTCTATTTCTTATAACTTCCAATAAAATTTTAAAACATATGAAAATTATTTAAAATCCAAACATCTAATGATTAAGTTTCTTGCCCACTGTCATATTTTATGAGATAGTTCTGCATAAATTGATACATATTATTGAGAGGGAGACATATCTATTTCTCCCCTGGTTCCATAGAGACCAAATTAGAGAGAATGGCCAATTTTGAAATTCTTCCTGAGTTAGGCCTTTATTATTTTATTTAAAATAATTTTCACAAATATCATATATCACAAAGAATACCATAGAGGCAAAATAATATTCAAAGTGGATTATAAAGGCCATTGAGATTTCTCTCCATTCATGTATATAAGGAGTAGTATCTACTAGGTTGTTTCAATTTTAGAACTTTCGAAACCATACTTAGTAATGATATTTCTGATGGCGCTTGCCATCAAAATTAAAATGGAGAAGTATGAAACTAAAGTGTAGCCTTTGGTCTCATTAAGCTTTTTTCTATAGATTATGTCTACAGTCAAAAGCAAAATGTTATGTTCCATTCACATTGTTAGAAAGGTTAATTTATGTATAAAGTATATTCATTTCATCTGCATGGTTTGAGATTACTGAATGGCTACAAAGAGAACACTAAATTCAATTTCTTTTTCAGAGTATAACAAAAAACAAAGGTATTAAAACAGACCAGATTCCAGGACTAAGTAGTTAAATTCTCCTATGTATTTATATGCTTAAAATTTTAATAATAATTTCGGTGTGTTCTTTTTTTTTTAACAGTATTTTTTTTTTTAAAGATTTTATTTATTTATTTGACACAGAGAGAGAGATCACAAGTAGGCAGAAAGGCAGGCAGACAGAGAGGGGGAAGCAGGCTCCCTGCTGAGCAGAAAGCCCAATGTGGGGCTCAATCCCAGGTCCCTGAGATCATGACCTGAGTCAAAGGCAGAGGCTTTAACCCACTGAGCCACCCAGGTGCCCCTCAGTGTGTTCTTAAACACAAACCTTGCCTAATGCAAAACTAACAAATTTGGGGATTAAGTGGAAGTTTTCATCTGATATATCAAATTTTATATAAAAAAAGATTATTTTTAATTAATTTTATTTTAAGGGCAAAGAGAGTTTTAATAAAAATCAACTTGGTAACAGTGTTCAGATTTTTTGCTACTATATTAAGGATCAAATATACATTCTAACCTAAGGCGTGGTACAGATATTCTCCTGGGCAGCCTCAAAAGCCAAACCATGAAACGAAATAATTTTTTAAAAAATTAACCCTTTATACATCAAACACTAAGGTATAAATCCTGGATTTTTAAATAAAATAATCTTTATTAAAACACTAATGCATTGTAAGTAAACAGGTATTTGACATACAGACATCACTGAAGACTGTATTTTGTAGCAATAAAGAACATACCACTGTGAGATAGAAAAACACACAGTCAAGGCAGTATCTAATCTGTTGGAATTAGATCACCTGAGTGCCAGTGTCTCTTCCCTCTACATAAAAGAGACAAATTTTTTTTTTCTTTCAGTTGATCTAGAGTTACAATGCCAGAGTCATTAAATAGCAGACAAAACTTAAAAATAGCATATGTAACACCTCTCGTGGGGTTCAGGCCAGCACCACACAGTCAAACACTCTTAATATTTCTACAACAAACTGTGGATCAACACATCAAGCGAGATAAATTTGGTCTATAAATAGACTCTGTTCAGTTTGAGGCATGTTTTGCTGCCAATTGAGTTCAGTCTGGGTTCATTCCTTTCAGTTACTCAGTGATAATAAACTCACAGTTGAGCAACACCACTCTAAGGAAAATAGAGAAGACTCTTACCTTGGCACATAAAATCTCTTTCTTCGTAGCCAGCATTGCATGAGCACTTGCCAATGGGTACAAGCCATTCGCCTTCTGTACTGCAGTACATCTTGGGAGGATCTTCCTCCTTAGAATTGTTAACACAAGATCCTCGAACCTCCACCAGGGATTGGGAATCCATGGGTACTGTGTCTGGAAACATAGCCAGATTCTTCACTGTAAATGGGCACTTTTTGAAGTACACTCTCACAGACACCAAGGCAACACAAGCACCAACGTCTTGAAACGCCAAATAAAATCCCTTTTTGTTGACAGGACCTACTTCTCTAACCTCAGTGTTGAGTTTCAGAATACGGTCCCCAAGATCCATTTGGGTGAAACTTTCATCAGCTGCAATGGTGTCAATCTTTGTAAACTGATATTCTCGAAATTTGACCCCATGATCATCATCAGACTCCATGTAGTACAAGTTGAAAGTCTCCTTGCAAGTTCCCAAAACCAATGGAATGCTATTGCAGTCCCGTAGAGTGAACTTGAGCTCTACGTAGATCTTCTGAGCTGAGTTCCTAGGGACCCAGTTTGTCCTCAGCCAATTATTTTGACTATGATCCATGACATTGCACACCTGGTAAGTCCTGATGGGTGTGTAATGTTCATCAACACCACTGATCTCTTCCCACTGAAGAATCAAAGGAGGAAAAAAAATGAGAGGCAGAATCAATGAATGAAGCATAATGAATAATAATGAATACAAAATGAAAGTGTTAATGAAATCACAGGATATACAAAATTATTAAAGAGAAACTTCAGTGTTACTCATTAAAGATCATGACATGGAGCAATTCCATAACATTCTTATATGTAAGTTTATTATTTGCAAGGTTCTCTGAGTTCATTGACACTAGGTAATTTATAATTTTGATGAATATATTTGAATTGTATTGTGGTTTGTGGGATATTCAGGAAAAAAGTTGCTTGCAATTGATTATACCTAGACAAATATTCCAGCATCAAAACCTCAAATCAGTTACCTCAAATAACATTATGAAATGGTTCTGTTGTATGGATGGTTTTGATTGTGTTTTATTTGTTTATTATTTAGAAAGAGAATGAAAAATACTGCTGCCTAAAATAAATTTTTATTCGTCTTTTCCCAATTTGGTCCAGAATTTAGTAAAATCAATATCTGGCAAAACAAGGTGAATCTAAATGATGTCATTGCCACATATCTCCAAGCATGACATTTTTTAACATTCTCAGTCATTTCAAGGAATACACGTTGCTGAACTACAAAAGAAAATTTGAAGTAAAAATACAAACACGCCTCCCCCTGCTAACAAAATAAAAATCTAATAGTTATACATAGAAAACAGAAGATGTAAATGTAGTGAACATTTCAGTTCTAAGTATCTTTTACTCACATTGAATTTTACACAAGCAAGAAATAAGTGGCTATTTGGGTTTTTGTTATTACAGCAGGTAAGGTTATCCTAACATTTTTTTCAATGCAAAAACACTTAAAAATTTCAAGACTTTTCAGGAAGTCTTTCAGTGAAGCACTGCTTTCTGTGATCCTGAATAGGTTTTGGGAAGCTTTTAAGCTGGCATCACGTGGTTTGTGGTGGTAGTTATGATTTGGCAACTATTATACCATCTGTTTCTGTTATACCTGTGTCTACACTTTTGTGCCATGCCAAATTTTGCCTTGTGCTGCCAGGAAAACCTCTCTTTTGTCATGTCATACTTGAATTCAAAGCCTTCTATGGCTGCCCATTGTCTACACAAATAACTTCAAACTCTTTAGTTTGATTGGTATTCTTTTAAAAACTAATTTCAAAATACATTTTATGTTTTTCTAAAAATTTGAATGGAGATTAGTGAATTACATGTTTCACATACTATGTCCTTGGAGTATG
Source organism: Potos flavus (assembly GCA_028534135.1). Taxonomy (NCBI): domain Eukaryota; kingdom Metazoa; phylum Chordata; class Mammalia; order Carnivora; family Procyonidae; genus Potos; species Potos flavus. Next base: position 156,295,601 of record CM052898.1, read on the forward strand.
AACTTTTTTGCTGTTGTCAAAAGCCATGTTAGATCTTCTTTTGTTTATGGTATAACCCCAACTTGACCGTACTCTTTTCTCCTTGAAGCCTTCCATACCCCTACCATTCTTAAGAAACTTTCTGTATTATATAATCTTTATTTTTTCTTTTTTTCAAATTTTTATTTAAATTCTAGTTAGTTAACATACAGTGCAACATTGGTTTCAGGAGTAGAATTCAGTGATTCATCACTTATGTACATACAACAGCCAGTGCTCATCACAAATGCCCTCTTTACTCCCCATCACCCACCTAGCCCATCCCCCACCCCCAATCCCCCATCACCCTCAGTTTATTCTCTAAGAGTCTCTTATAGTTTGTTTCCCTCTCTCTTTTTTCTCCCCTCCTATATGTACTATACAACCTTTATTAAATGCCTTATGCATTTATAAATTTAATCCATGATGAATGCTAAGATTAGTTTAATTTTGTTCCATATGCATTTGCTACATTTTGGACCTCTTCATATCCTCCATAACATGCAGCATGCAATTTCATCTTTTGAGAAAAGTATAAAAATTATTTTTTCTCATAATATATGTAGGACTCATTCATGGGAGTGCAAATATAAACTTCTTAAAACAGAAGATATTTTAATTTTGTAAATAAATATATAAATAAAATATTTTTGAAACCCATTAGAAGTGCGTTCCAAATTCTTCTATTAAGAGAGTTAATTATTTTCATCAGAAACGGCAAGTTTTCAATACTTAACTAAGTTGATGGCATTTAAAATATATGAACATTTTTCTATTTGTGTATATTAAAAACACATAGGAATTCCAATCCATAGCTTCTAGTCACAACATTAAATAAAATATTAATTTATTGAATTGATGGTAACCACAAAGAAGAACTATAGCATTTATTTGGCCTTTGAACCACATTAGAAAAAAAGAAGTTATTTACATTAGGATGTTTGAATTATCAAATCCAATTTATAGACCCCACAAAATGTGATAAACACAGATTTTAAAAACTTCTTATTCTCCCTTGCTCTTCTACTAACCTAAAAACGAAACAAAAGCAAATAGTAAAAAGCACTACTTATGTTAATAACCTTGATCATTCAGGGTCTAGAATATAAGAGAGGTATTCATTTTCTGGAAGAAAAATTGGCCTGACTTAACTGTCACGCCAAAAGTCCAAAAAAGGAATTAATTTAGACTGTTTTAGAAAACCCTAGACATGATATACAAAATATGTCTTAATATAAGAAAAGAAAATGCCCATCCTGTACTTTTAATAATCACTAATATACCATTTTCAAACATCTGCTCTATGAATGCTCATAAGAAAAAAAGTGTGAGAAAAAAAATACGTGAGATTCTCAGTTTTGATGATTTTACACTGAGTTGCCTTTAATAGTAAAGTCACAGTCAAAGTAAAATTTATATACACGTTTAATATCAGAAGAACATAAAGAGTGAACAGAGTTGGAACTTCAAAAAACACTGGTGTTAAAAAGTCAGTATTATGTGGAATCTTCTTATTATTACATTAGTTCCATAGTAACATTGTAAAGAACTATGATATAACTAGTAAAACTCCAGAGAATAAATGCTTTACATGGACATTTTACAGAAAATTAGATCATGGATATTATTATTTAAAAATAAATCAACTGACTTAAAATTTTTTAGGTCAAGGTTTTTGGTGGGTTTTTTTTGTCTTTTTTTAATCAGAATAGACATGAGTTTGTACTTCAACTGATGAATTGGTTGTAAATATTCCTGCTATGAACAGTATTTTACTAGACATTAAACAGAGGTGATGACCATATAGAGATTTTCATAATTTGATATAAAATACAATTTTAATCATGGAGATCTCACTGTAGTTTAACATTTTCCTCTCAATGTTAAATTGGCAAACTATCACAAGTCCTTGAATGCAAAGGTATAAATTACAAGAAGATAATGCAAACAGCACTATCATGCTTTGCACATAAAAGGTTGCAAAGAACAATTATTACTTCACTAATTTTTAATAATACCAAATTGCCTGGAAGTGATGGTGGTTTGCCATCTCAGTCCACTTGCAAAAACAGCAAGTCCCAAGCCCTAGCATTTGCTGGGGACTAAAGACAGTAGAAATAAAATCCCTAAATGAGCATTTTCTCAACAGCAGCAATAGAAATCATTAATTAAAACTGTGGCTGTAATGTTTACACTTTAGAAATTTAAAGAATGCCCGTGTTTACCCTTTCTTCCTACTCAAAGAACTAATGTTCATAAATTATTAGAAATACTATATTGCCATAGTAATTATCCCAAGGAAAATTTGGGGGAAAAAAATGGGCGACTGGGCACATGGGTGGCCCAGTTAGTTAAGCAACTGCCTTCAGCTCAGCTCATGATCCTGCCAGGATGGAATCCCACATTGGGCTCCCTGCTCGGCGGGGAGTCTGCTTCTCCCTCTGATCCTACCCCATCTCATGCTTTCTCTCTCTCTCTCCTCCTCTCTCTTTCTCAAATAAATACATAAAATCTTCAAAAAAAATGGGTGACACATTGAATTGGTGACATATAGAATCAGGTGGTACAAAGAAAGCAAATTTCTCTTTATTTTCCTAATCAAAAAAAATAATAATAATCTCTGCAAGGGGTTTTTGGCAGTAACGTTGTCTTCAGCAGAAGGGGATATAGAACCAGAAAGAAGTCAAATTTCTTCTAAAGGTTAAATTCCCCAAAATCAACAATTCTGATGTTTAGTCTAATTCCCAGATTCTTACCCTGAGCTTTTATTATAGACCACAAAGGCCAGAACTGAGTTCCTTGTGTTTTTTTCTTTTTCCAAATTATTACAACCATAAGAAAATCATGTATCCAGACTTCCTCTCCCTAAAAAGGTCATTCTGAAACTTATTTCCAGAAGCAGAAACAAGGTGAACCTCTCCACTATCAAAACACAGTGTAGGATACAAAAGAGACAATTTATATTTTTCTAGATAGAACAGTTCCTTGTTACTGAGTGAAACATGTATTTTGGGAGAAAAACATAATTTTTAATAATGAATCAGCATTTAACCTAATAACTATCATTCTGATAAATCTCAATTATAGTAATTAAGGATTTATACTCTATATTAATTACTCTTTCAGATACATTTTTAGCTACTTGCTTAAAGGGAATAAAAAGGAAAATGTTTACATTTTCTTTAAGAGAGGAGAACCTACAATAAATATGTTCAGTGCATAGGCTACCATAGTTTGGGAAATGCTTAAAAAGTAAGAAAAAGAACTTTTCATGATTTACCTTATAAGAATTAAAGCCAATTTCTTAGAAATTTACAGATGACAATAAAAAGAAAATGATCGCCAATATTGTTATGTTTACAATATTACATTTGCATTTCAATGGCTAATAAGAAACACATAATCCTGCACTTTGCAAAATGCTAATGATGACTAATCTTGCACTCAATAATTGTAATATTAAGTTGATTCATGTTATTCTTTCTCCCCTCATGTTTCTTAGTCTCATGTTTATTCCCCTTTGTACACACACATAGCCATTTCAAAATTCAGTGTTAATCCTAGAAATATTTGAACATTTATCATGCATCAGTATTTTAAGCGTAGGTATGCATCATCACTTACTACAGTAAGAATGTCACTGTCAAGCGTGAGGCACAGCTGTATCTACAAAAATCATTATATTTCCATTTATTAGTAAATAGTTTTTTTAGCCCATTCTGGTCTGAAGAGCGCACGCGCACGCGCACACACGCACACACACACACACACACACACACACACACACACACAGATATATTTCTAATAGTATTATGAGGAATACAATTGTTTCTTGTTTTTTAATTTGCTTGCTGTTGATGTCGGTTTTTGGTCAAATCAGAGAATTACATTTGTAACCAGGGACTGAGGAGAGAGATGGGGATTTGATGTTGGAAAGCCAGCATCAAGTAACAGCATTTGGTAAGAGTCTAAGAATAGAAATGCCCAATAGGGGTATGCCTGGGGCAATATGGCTGGTAATCTTCATAAAATGACTATTCTCCACTCCCCCAGCTACCTTTAACCCCTAAATATTCTGCAGAAAGTTGATTATCATCAAATTAGAATCACCTTATTTAAATGGAGAGGACAACATCCCACTTTGGGTCAAATATACTGAAAAGAGCTGAAAAACCAGGAAAGGAGTGAAAGGCCAGAGATTATTTTCTTTTTTTAAAGATTTCATTTATTTATTTGACAGAGAGAGAAAGCATAAGCAGGGGGAGAGGGAGAGGGAGAAGTTGACTCCCCACTGAGCAGGGAGCCCAATGTGGGGTTCAATCCTAGGACCCTGGCATTATGACCTGAGTCGAAGGCAGATGCTTAACCGACCGAACCACCCAGGCACCCCTGGCCAGAGATTATTAATAAGGAAAGCCAACAAAAGATTTCAGAGTGAGACAAAGAGTTAGGACCCAGATGATGTAAGAGTCCTGTGCAGAATTCTCAGGAACCATGGTACTTTCTGTAGTTGTAATAAGCTTCAGGGTGTTAATGGCAGTGCCTTCAGAAAGCTTGGGGGGGGGGCATGTGGAGGGGTTCTTGGGTCCCCCACAGGATCTACATTGGATCCTCTGTCTTTACTTTAGCCAGTACCTCACACTCACAAATGGTTCCATCTTCAATCTCAGTAATTCTCAGTTCCTTAAACCTCTGGACTGAAACAAGAACCAGTGTCCTCTGCTCCACCATTCTACGATTTGATTTTGGTCATCTTCCTTCCAGCTGGGAGTCAGTGGTACTGTGCTGAGATCTCAGGGAGGCTGTCACATCTTTGCACCTGTGAGCGAATGTGCCATATTTCTGACCACACAGTCTGTCTACTTCCTTACGTCAACAGTTCTTATTGTCAGCTAAACCTTAGCCAGGGAGCTTTTTAAAACTATTGCTTCATGTGTGTCTATCCAAACTAATAGTTTTTAAATTGCTTAGGCAAATTTAATGTACCCCTAAGGTTGAGAAGCAATGTTCTATGTCCATTGTCAACTGGATTATTCACCTCTGACATCTACTTGACTTTGCTGCATACTCCAATACCAGTTTCCAAGACAGACTTGTGAATCTCCTCAGAAATGATGTCTAAAGTTTCTAGATAGCACTTCCTCTTCTCTGTAGAACGGCCTTTTGCTCAGCCCTCATCCCAACTGTTTAAAGATTTTAGATTTGCCAAGTCCCAGACATGGTTTAATAGAGGCTCACCTGAATAACCTTATCTTCTACCTCCCACAAAGATTTGTAAGATTCTATTATAACAAATAAAGTAAATTTCATCATAGTGTTCTTCTATTTCACATTTGGTGGTAAATGCAAAGGGTGTACATTACAAAAAGATGTAAACAGTGTGTGTGGGAGAGTTACCTTCAAGCATGTATTTCTCCTGGTATGAAGGCAAAAAAACTGGTTTTAGACCTGTTACTTTTTTTTATAGTTTGATAGTTTCCTACTGTGATTTTCTGTGGTGATTTGTGATCTTCTAAGAAAATTGTGGGAAAGCATTAAGGAAGAAGAAATGTATAGGTAATAAAGACAGAACTTCTACAGGTGGAAATATGGGGAGATATATATATATATATATATATATATATATATATATATATATATATATATAAGTGCGAGCAAACAGAACAGTGTGTGGGAACAAAACCTGTTTAAGGAACTGGATTCAGTATAGACACTGAGCAGTGGTCTGTGGGCAGTTATTTAGAACAGAGAGGCCTGGGCCAATGTGGAAATATCACCCAGCATGCCTTGTCTTCATTTGCTACAGTGAGAAACTATTGAAAAGAGGCACATGATTAGCTCTGGACTGGGAGCTGATTCTCCAAAGAAAAGAAGAGGGCTATAGAAAAACCACAGCAAAGATTCAGAAGAGAGACTGTAAGAAGACAACCTCTATTGAGTAAATGTACACTGAACATTTCCCAAAAGATTATAAAAGGATATAAGTTTTTGCTAAGCGAAATAAGTCAATCAGAGAAAGGCAATTATCATATGATCTCTCTGATATGAGAAATTCGAGAGGCAGGGCATGGGGTCATGGCGGGTAGGGAGGGAAAAAATGAAACAAGATGGGACTGGGGAGGGAGACAAACCATAAGAGACTCTTAATCTCAGGAAACAAACTGAGGGCTGCTGGGTGGGTGGGGGAGGGATAGGGTGGCTGGGTTATGGACTTTGGGGAGGGTATGTGCTATGGTGAGTGCTGTGAATTGTCTAAGATGATGATTCACAGACCTGTACCCCGGAAGCAAATAATACATTATATGTTAATTAAAAAAAGGATATAAGTTTTTGTTATGAATGTATGCAGGATACACCCACAAGTGCAGAGAGTAAACAGCTCATTATATTAGAACTTTTTGATGACTAAAAAATATCTCAGAAAGATTCCTATTTCTACTGAAATACTGTAAGAATCGACAGAAAAATATCACGGAACATGCACATAAATAAATGAATTTTGTTTACATTTTCTCTTATGAAACTGTTCTCTTTAGATTCTACATATCTCCTTTCAAGAACATTTAATTTATATATATTGAATAACTACTGTGTGCCGAGCTTTGTATCTATAATTTATAGGAGACAACGTATCTGTACTTAAGGAATATATTGTCCTTATATTACGTCCATTGTTATATCAACTTTTATTAGGTAAAGACATAGTCACTTATGGGGCACCTGGGTGGCTCAGTTGGTTAACTGTCTGCCTTCAGCTGACGTCATGATCCCTGGGTCCTGGGATTGAGCCCTGAGTCAGGCTCCCTGCTCAGAAGGGAGTCTGCTTCTCTCTCTCCCTCTGCCCGTCTCCCTAGCTTGTGCTTGAGTGCTCTCTCTCAAATAAATAAACAAAACCTTCAAAAAAAAGACATGGTCACTTATTTTTTTATTCCTTATTCTTTTTCCTCTACACAGTCTCTGGTTTGGCTCATCTCCCCTTCTCAAACATTTAGCCCTGTGCCTAAAATCAAGTGGGCAATTTACTAAATTTACTAAAATTAAATATCACAAAATGTGCCTAATATTAAACTCATATAACTAAAAAACCACAGGAGTATACTTTGGGGTACATAGTGCATTGAATTTTAAAAATCAATATTTTGTATAATTGTGTCTCAAAGAGTGGCCCTATTGAGTAAGATAAAACCCATTCCATGTTTATAAACATTTTTGAAATTTTTTTAAAAAGAAGTGGGAAGTGAATTTCTAGGAACTATATGTCAGTAGAGTTATAATAAAAGTTTTTAGAATAGATGGTGACAAAATTTTGGAAGATGAAGAAAAAGAATCTTAAAGTCTGGGAGATGGCGGGGTGGCAATGGAAAAACTTCCAAAAATGAATCAAAATCCTTAAAGGTCTACCAAAAAAGTGAATTTCTAGTCAGAGGAAATGACTTCCAACACATATGATGTACTAAAATATAAAATATACCATGGCAAAATTTATATAAATTCACCATTGTCAAAAGTTTTCAATTAAACCTGCTATTTGAATTTATTTTTTTCTGCAAGGGGATAAATGTCAATATCAAAGGATATATAAAGAAAGTGTAATTTACACTAAACAATTGTGATTTTAAGGGTGAAATATTTCTATTTATAATATAAGAGACATAATTGTAAATATGTTATTCTTAGGACTATAACCATGAAATATACCATTATTTAAAACTTATCTCAGCAAAGAGGTCAATATGGTTAAAAAATAATTTAATTAACCATTTATCTATTCCATAAAATTTGGAAAAATCATTTATATTTATCAGAGGTTTTCTCATTCTGTGTTCCGATTTATATATATATATACACAAATGACCTTATGGAATAAATTTCCTTTGAATATTAGGGAGTAGGACATTGAAACTATCATGTTTCCAATTCTTGGAAAAATGTTCAATATGAAATTGTCCAATAAAAAGGTAATTTTAGAATTCAGTATAACTGCTTGGAAATAAAGGGGGGAAATTCCATGCACATTGGCTTAACTTGTCTAGACTGAAAACTCTGCTAAGATGGACATTTACAGAATTATTACAAATGGCCAACTACTTAGAAATTAATGCATAGCAGTGATAGCAGTACACTTCATATCAGTTGTGAGATTCATGTAATTTCCTGCTATGATAATTGGTCACAGCCACAGTAATTCATAGCAATTTACAATATACCTGTGGAGCACTCACACTGACGGAAATGAAATTAACTCATGTCACTGTGGAACATATTCTAAGTTTTATAGATCTTCAGATAACTAAGTTTATTTTTAACACAATAAGTATAATTCTTGAGAGCAATTCCCTGAAATGTAAGCTGTTTTACAGCAATGATTTTAAAGTTGCAGACTTCTTCAGTTCTTTCTACAGGGAGGACAACCTTGCTTCAAAGGGACTTTTTAAATTCTTTCTCCATTGAATATCCTGGGGAGCCCAGATTAAGGGTCTAAACTCTTTGGACAAAGGGTCCCTGGATTAGAAACCTAGCTCTGCTACTTAATAGGAGATTCAACAGACTATGATTTAATTTACAAATCTATAAAATGGAAAAAAAAATAGCAAACTCTGGAGATGTGAATAATAGTGGACTATCCATTTAAAATAGGTGTAATAGTGTGCAGCACCCAGGAAGCAGTAACAAATATTATTTATTACTCTGCCAAAGCTAAGTTGGGGCACCTGCATGGCTCAGTTGGTTAACCAGCTGCCTTCAGCTCAGATCATGATCCCAGGGTTCTGGAATCTAGCCCCCTCCCCTGCTCAGCGGGGAGCCTGCTCCTCCCTCTCCCATTACCCCTCCCTCCTCCCCCTGCTCCTGCTTTCTCTCTCTCATTTGCTCACTCTCTCTCAAATAAATAAAATTTTAAAAATAAAACTAAGTTAACTTAGTTTTGTCATCAGAATACACAGATTTTTTCCCTTATAAAATAATACAAATATTTTTCTAAATTCAAGCTTATCTTGTTTCCATTTTTTTTTGTTAGTCTAGTGTTTCTTCAAATTTATTTAAGGTCATCACAATTGTGACAAGTGTAGTTGTTTAACTCTTTTGAAATGCAATAAATATAATAAATGATAAAAGTTAACTGAATATTGGACTACATATTTTTATTATAAATGAGTCTGCTGTCTTTTATCCATGATAAATTTGCTTTTCTATGTGGAGCAAAAGTTTTGCCCATAATATTCCACACTTTACCAGGTACTACATATAGTTCTATAATTTTATTGGACATTGCCCTTCAATTCCTTTCATTATTCTTTTTTTAAATATAATCTATCTGCATAACATGTTAACAGTCTTATGCTATTTTTTAAAGATTTAATTATTTATTTATTTATTTTTAGGGGGAAGGGCAGAGGGAGAGTGAATTCACTTAAGAGTGAATCTTAAGCAGACACCCTGTGGAGCACAGAGCCAAACATGGGACTTGATCTCACAACCCTGAGATAATGACCTGAGCTGAAACCAAGACTCAGATGCTTAACGAACTGAGCCACCCAGGTGCCCCATTCATATTGTATAGTTTAATAAAATAAAAATATATATTATTATTATGCTTTTACTCCATACTGATCAGTGTATTATGCCAATTATCTCATATCAAATAGAGAAAATAATATTTCACATAGGATTTTTCAGTTGCTTAATAGATGATATTGATAGTAAGTGGTTACATAGTTCTTACCTGTTAACGAAGTAAAATAAATATGCATCAAGCACTTACATATGACAAAATTGTTTTCTGGTACTACCATTATGATAAAGATGCAAAGGTCATGGTTTCCTACCCTTGAAAATATTACATTTTAAAAACAGAAATATGTGTCTGAAAGTCTAACAGTAGACAGTCATTCATTTATTCTGCAGAAATCCACTGTAGGCCAGATACTCTTATATGTCCTGGGGACTACCTCTCCTTAATGAAAAAAAAAAAAAAGAAAGTCACAGTGTTTTCATAAAGCTTATGTTCTACTCGAAAGAAAACAAGAAAACAAAGAGTAAGCACATACACAGGAACACACGCAATAGGTGTAGTGGTGATGCTCATTACAAAGAAAAAGAGAGATAAAAATAGGTTAAGAGGAGACAGTGGGTTGATTAAGATTGCATTTTCGATGAGGTAACTGGGAATAAGGTCTCATTTTTGCAGCCACTTGAATGAAGTGAGAAGCCAGGCCAAGAGAATATCTGCTAATAAAGCATCCCAGGCTGAGAGCACAAACTCCACTGGCTATGAGCCTGAGGATTGTGTAAAAATCCAGGCAGAGCACAGAAGCCACTCTGGCTGAAATGGAGTGATCCAGGCATGAAGTGGTGAAATACTGGATCAGAGGTAGTTGAATATAAGAGCATTTAGGTCCTCATTGACCATGTGAGGGACTTTGGATTTTATTCTCAAACAAAATGAAAATTCAGTAAAGCATTTGGCCAGAAGAGTGACATGGTCTAACTCTTATTAAAAAGGTTAAGGGCTGCTGTGTAGGAAATGAACTGTAAGGAGAAAAGGTCTAAGAAATGAGATCATTAGGAGGTTATTATACTAGCTCAGGTGACAGAGAACAGGATGTTACTGGTAGAGAATAGATCAAACTCTGGAATTATTTTGGTAGTAGAGCCAAAGGACTTGATGATGGATTGGGTGTGGGACATTAGAGGATGGTGGAGAATGTGATATAACCATCAAAGAATGGCAACCACCAGTGTGAAACCAGAGAAAGAGAACAGCAGCTAGGAGGTGGCATTTAGGAAAGAAATTTAAACATGAGTGGAATTTTGACTCGTAAAAATAGGTGATGATGGAGAAAGAGGAAAAAAAATCCAGGCACAGGAAGCAAGATGGAAAATGCATATAAACACAAAAATACCGACTGAGTGGTTATCATGAAGCTGCTGAAGTGAGTGAATGAAGTTTCCTTGATAAATTCAGCATTTACTTAACTAAACCTCCCTTATACACTAGGGATTCTATAAGGTGCTGGATTTATAGCAGCAAGCACAGATGACCTGAAATTCCTCTCCTCAGGGAGCCTTCATTCTAGCGGAAGAGACAGGCTAAGAAACAAACAAAAAACAAACAAGATAAAGAATAAAATTTATGTTTTCTTATGTAATGGTATGTTTTAAGAAGAAACACAGTAAAGGAAGCAAGGAGACAGTTGTGGGCGGGGGGAAGGGCAGGGGAGAATTTAAAAACAACAGCCCAGAAAGACCTCACCAGAGAGGAGATGTTTAAATAAAGACCTGAAAGGATGTCTCATGCCAGAAGAAGACTTCGCTGAGGAGATATGTGAGTAAAGAAGTATGGACACATCAGGAAAGAGCATTCACGGCAAAGGAAAAAGAAGTAGAAGGCCCTAAGGAATATATCTAGAGTAAAAAACCATGAGGAGTGAGGTGTATGTAGGAAGAGGGACAAAAAGAGTACAGCAGGGGTAGAGTGGGGAAGTTGGAGGAATTAAGGTACGATCCTAGGATGTGAGCAGAGGACCAACAGGACTCACACTGGAGAGCCTCAGTCTGGCAACTCTACAGGAAGTAGTAGAAAATTGGATAAGTGGGAGATGATCCCATGAATAGTTTGGAATGTAAATGAGGTTTTTTTTCATAATTCAAGAGATTGAAACAAAGATTAGATTTAGGGACATCACTTTGAGAAGAGTATTTAGGATGGATTGGAGGAGGTGTGGAGGGAGATGAATTCGAAAGTTATTGTGGTTAGTTAAGGAAGTGTGAGGAGAGTTTGGCCATTTTGTTCATTATTGATTCCTAGCACCTGACAGGGATCCACATCATCCATTCATTGAATGAGCTAATGAATGGGTTAATTCTTGAAAGAGAGTAGTATTTCAGGAGTAAGACTGCAACTTGGCAATTGATGAATATTTGACTTGAGAAAATTAAAAGCCTGAAAATGACTCAGGTTTTAAAGCTAACATTTGATAATCATACTGACCATTTTATGAGGATGTTACTAGTAGTGGGCTTTCTCAGAAATGTATCATTTTATTCTTTCAAAAGCCCTATGCAGCAGGTGCTATTATCAACTAACTCTACAGAGGAGACAAAGGAAAGCTTAGTAAGAGATTCAACCTCTTGCCCCAAATTGGACAGCTGTTCAATGGTGGAGCCTGGACTCAAACTCAGAACTCTTCCATTACAAACCCTTTCCTATTTTCCACTAATCTGTGTTGGTGACTTGAAAATAATGTCATTAGCAGAGAGAGGCAGCAATAGAGGTAAGAAAAAATATAAGAAGAAGAGAAGCAGTTTTGTTTAATATAAGCCAAGTTTGTTATGTCAATGTGAAACACAAAGACTTTTTCAAAAGTTATAAAGGTCATCTAGAAGTCAGGGGAAAAGGGGGTATAATAGCAGAAATTCAGATTTTGAAGTTGCATAATTAAAGCTTTGGAAATGGTTACAATGATTAAAAAAGAAGAAAAAGGAATTTTAGAGACCATATTTGAAAAGCTTTATGTTTAGAGGTTAGGAGGAGAAAGATGAGCTGATGAAAGGAATGGAATGTTTATAAAAATTGTTCTTTCAAAGCATCTATATTGAAATCATCTCCACATCACAAAAAGGGTTTTAAGTTAAATATAGTAAATACTGCTGGAAAAGGAGCATTTATAGAGGCAGTAATGAAATAGGAAAAAAAAAAAAGCCGGAGATAGCAGACAGGAGAGAATTTCAAGAATTTTTTTTATTTAATATGAAGAATAGAATAAAAAGAGAAGAATATTCTGAGAAGAATAAACTAGTAAGCAGAAGGATATTGCTGACTTGGTGACTTATAAAAATGTTTTTGTTTTTTGGGTAGCATAGCTTTTTCCAAAACTTTATGGAATTAAGGAGGGCATATAAGAGAAGTTGAGGCAGTAATTGTAATTAAAAAAAAAAACATTTTATAGTTGAACAGAAAAAATTCAGTGAACTCCACAGATACAGAGCCTAGAATATCCATTTTACCACATAAAGATACCTTGAGACTTTCTTTACAAGTAAATAAATTGACATCTGGAGATAAAAACGTTCAATGTCATAATCCTAATAAGGGTCCAACTAGACCAACCAAGATTCAGGTCTTATGCTCCATCCTATATTAGTGTCAATATACCATACTCCCTCTGCAAGATAGAAAGGACTGATTTTCATGTCAGTTTCGATTGAACACTGATCCACTAGAAACCCATAGAAATTTCAACTGGAAATTCCCCCTTGGTTACAGGCAAAAATTAATGGGTTTGAAACAAACCATTGAAAAATACCATGCAGGAGCATGGGATTGCTATATTTTTAGATGAAACCTGTTGCTTTATTTTATAGTATGTTTAAACATGTTTTGAAATGTTAGTATTTTTTTTAAATTACATTCCGAAAGAATATTTGAGAATAGACTTAACTTTATTTCAATCCTGACTTAAAGACAACTATAAACAAAATAAATGTGGTAAATATTCCACTATGAAAATTACCTCATAATCATATATGTTCTACAATATATAGTGTATAGTGTTTCACAGCCCAAAGTGAATGTGATTAGAAGTAAAAACAATGAAATAAAGTGGAATGCTAAAAAGCCAGATGCTCAGGATTAGTGATAAGTGTAATGCATGAGATGTTCATAAAATTTTAAGAATGAATGAAAATCTAAACATTTTGAGCATGGAAAAATGGTCCAATATTATTTACCTAATATTTAGATAGCAAGTAAATATACTGGAAGAAACTTATAAAACTAAATGGCATATATTCAGAACATTATTTTGTGTACTAAATTTTTTCAAAGAAAAAGGAATTGATTTAAATAAAAATGATTGAGAAAAATTTTCTAATGACAAATTAAGTTGTACAAAATTGGTTTATCAAATTGGAACAATTATTTCCACAGTAATGCCAAGGCCATTAGCAATTGGGGAAATAGTTAATAATTACATTCAGAGTAATTTTGAACTCAAAAAAAAAAAACTGAATCCAAAAATCAGTCATAAGTCACAGAGTTCTTGTTTTCTTTGTTCACAGTTTGACCATTTGTTTGCATGTGGTATCTCAAATGTTCCTATATCTTGTAAATGGCCCACATAAAGAGAGGGTATTCAACAGAATATATTATTTTGTGTTTTCAAATATTAACATAAACTACAATTTTATGCCATTGTACCTCATTTACTACAAAAACTAATTTTTGTTCAACTTTCTACAAAATATTTCAGAGAATATCCACAGATAAATCCAAAGTTTAGGTATAAATAATAGGTGTGCCAAAATACACTTACTTAAAAATATTTTTCTAAATTCTACTTCTAATTATATAACTGATGACCAGTTCTGATCGCTAGACCACATAAGACTAAAACTGGTATATTTTAAAACAGTTGTCTGTGCTGGATTAGCAGCAGGATGCTTCCCAATGTTATTTTCCTAATATTACATGTCTCCAGAAGCCTTCAGCATCCAGAGCTATTTGGCACTTAAAATGGTAATATATACCAGTTTGTTTGCATTATGATCCCCTTCAAAATATAGAACCCAAGTCAATTCTGGGTATAGATTAGGATTATGGTACTATACTGAGGAAAACTAATATTAACTCTAGAGTTTCCAGATTTTTATAAGTACACTTGAAAGAAGACGTTCTGGTGAGATGTCCTAGTCAATTTTATACTTTAGTTATTTGAGGGCTAATTCTTAAATCCCATAACCATCTATGTCATTATAAATAATTTAGTATTTATTTTACCAGATTTAATATATATATATATGATATATACTATTTTTATATATATGTGTGTATGTATGTGTATACACACACACACATACAGTGTTGGTTTTATACATAGCATATTTTACCCTTATCCATTATCATAGATCACTGCTTTAAAATATTAACCTTCTTATTTTTTTTTTTTTAAGATTTTATTTATTTATTTGTCAGAGAGAGAGAGAGTACAAGCAGGCAGAGTGGCAGGCAGAGGCAGAGGGAAAAGCAGGCTCTCTGCCAAGCAAGGAGCCCGATGTGGGACTCGATCCCAGGACTCTGGGATCATGACCCGAGCCGAAGGCAGACGCTTAACTGACTGAGCCACCCAAGTGTCCCAACCTTCTTATTTTGAAGACAATTAATTCTTCCTCCCTATAAATCTGGATCCAAGAGGGCCCAGAGTACAATGTTTTTAATATCAGCAATCATCCAATAGTACTGTAGGTGTCAAATATAAGTTAATGAACACTGTAATGTGGTTTCTAGAACAAATGCCTAGGATTCTCCTCTTGGATTGTGGTGTTCTTTCACCAAGCTTGAGTAGTCCCCAATATAATCAAGCGCTAAGTGATTTTTTATGAAGCTGACATTTTTCTGAGTTCTTGATACATATAATCTAATATAATCCTCATAACTATTCCAAAGGTTAAAGGATTATTAATATCTTCTTCCCATCTATGAAGACACTACACTTCCAAAAGACTACACAAGATCTTGTCAACACTCCCTAGGAAGTGATAGGAGATTCGAACTCAGGCACTCTCGTTCACAGATCGCACTCTTCATCACACTTCTCTGTTGATTTGGCTCTGCTTTTCTTACTTTTTTTTCCTGGTTTTTATCATAATTATTTGGGGGGTGTGGCGTTCCAAAAGACACTTCTCTGCCACTTTTCCACTTAAATAGGAATCAAAATTCTAGTTTTCCCTGCTTTGCTGCTTCCCAGTGCGTACTCAGTGAGCCACTCTTTGATCTTGAAGTCCCAATTCCTATGGCACCTTGTCAGTGAAGATTTTTGTTTCCCTCTCTACTGAGCTAAGGCTGAGTCACTTGTTTCTCAGCTCTGCACTTGTTTCACTTCCTAAACAGATTTACTCTTACATATACTACTTCCTATTGCATTGATTTGCTTAAACATTTTTCTCCAAAGAGGTTACATTTTCCCTGATGGTAAATTTATGTGATCTTTAAGAGTACAAATTCTCTGTGTAGCTGCAGAATCCAATGGAGTGCTTGAAAATTTATGTATTTGCAGGGCAGATCATGTGAAAGTATAAAGTTAGCTGGGCACAACTGGGACTCAAAGGAACTATGGTAAACTAGGAAGTACACTGATGGTCTGAAGAAATTCTACTTTAATTTTTCATAAACACTCCTGTCCTCTGGTCTATAATAATATGTAGCAGGGTTCATCTAATAAATATTTGCTCAACTAATGAAAGAATAACATTATATTTTAATTGTTCCAATAAAAAGAACAACGGGAAATGGGTAAGCATTTAACCATGTGTTATGGGCTAAATTGTGTCCCACCACCACCAAATCCATAGTGTTGAGTTCTAATACCCAGTTCTTCAGGATGGAAGCATATTTGGAGATAGATTCTATAAAGAGGTGATAACCTTGAGATCATTAGGGCAGGCCCTAAACCAATATGACTTGGTGTCCTCATAAGAAAAGTAAATTTGGACACAGACACAGAGGGAAGACTTTGGGAAGACATAGCAAGACAGCTATCTATAAACTAAGGAGAGAGGCCTGGTACAGATCCTTCCCTCATCACCCTTGAAGGAACCAACCTCGCCGACACCTTGATCTTGAACTTTTGGCCAGTAAGAAAAGTGCATTTCTGTTGTTTATGCCACCCAGTCTGTGGTACTTTGTTATGGAAGCCCTAGCAAAGAATAAACCGTGTAGTAACATTTATGCAAAATTGAAAAGTATATTTCAAGTCACTGTAGTTTTGGGTGCCCAGTTAATTGGTTGATTTATCATCGTGTTTTCCAAAACTTCTGGTTCAAATGTTTTCATAGATATGCCTGGCAAACAAAGAGTTTTGAAGACAGTTAGAAAAAGAATTTAAGAATTTTTTAAAATTATAATTGGGCCAGTCCTGCCCCTCCCAAAATTAAATATTTTTCTTTATCAGCTTGTCCTAGCAAGGGTTAAAAAATAAGGTAAATTCAGGTAAATGCGACCTGATTTCAATGAGATATATAAAATATAAAAACAGAAGCAGATAAACCCTTTAGTTTAAGTAGTCATGGTGTCAGGAAATAGTTAAGTAGTAAAACCTTGAACTGCTACAGATGGAGGATGTTTAATAGTGCTGCACAGGAAGTGTGTTAGAGTCCAAGTTTCTGCACAATGACAGACCTGTTTTCAGCTAAGACCTAATGTTGAAATTATGCTTCCAAATAAAAGTAGACGAGTTTAAAATTTATTTTCCATTATTATATTTAGGTAGAAAATAGCAGGGCTGCTGCACAATGGAAGGCATATATAAATAATAAATTGCAGAGCATATTAGGCAAAATTAATGCCTTCTTACTAATTTCATTGTTGAAAATAGAGTACTTAAAGTGATTTTTTTTTTAAAGAGAGTAGCTGATATAAAAAAATATTGCAGATAAAAGAAAAGGTTCTCTTTTGGAAAAAAAGCAACTGAGTCAGGGCAGATTGATATAAGGCAATGAACAACTCACAGTAACATCATCTGGAAATCAGGGCTTTTGAAGAAGAGAAGTATAGCTCAAAACAGAGCTAAGTCTTTTAGTACAGTTTTCAATACTATACTTGGAATAAAGGATCAGACATTACACCAATGCAATAAAAGTCTGGACATTAATACCAGAATCCCACTTTGTATCAGATAAAGCCTATGGTATACTTCCTACTTTATAATATCAGATCAATCCTTGTTTAGCCCAATCCATACTTGAGAAATACTCAAGTTTATTCCCTTCAGAAATTTTCAACATCTTCTAAATAGACTAGAATCTATTAAACCACTACACTCAAGGCAACACCAAGTGAAGAAAGAGTTTCTAGAAGGGGAAGATAAAATAATGACAAGCTTTGTCAAATGCTCTTAGTGCCTGAGAAAGATGAGGGTTGAGGACTGAGCCATTTAATTTGGCAACAAGAATGTCATCAGTGTGCTTGATATAGAATGACTTTAATTGGCTTATGCCTATCTAGATGTGTTTCATCTATTTGTTTCTTCAATGACATTTCATTGAAAAAATATGTGTTGGTACTAAAGAGGTAACCATGAAAAATAATGAATCCATTTATTTTCATAATATAAATAATTAAATCAGAAAACAAATGAAAATAAAATGCCCATTAAAATTCTGTATTTCTTCAGATTGCTTGTTTTTATTTAGGATATACTAATTACATAATTTAAAATATATTTAAAAATTGTCGAACAAAACAGATTGAGGTGCTAAGAAGTTTTTTGTGTTAGTTAATATGTAATAGATTTTTCCAACAAGTCAAGAGAGTTATTATATTGCATTCCTCAACCCAGTTCTTTAAGTGATGCCACAGAGCTATGTCATGGTCAATTATCTCAAATAAGTGCCTACGGTGACAAGACGGCTTCTTAATTTAGCTTCTTCATACACAGGCAAATGCACACACACAATAGACATCAATAAATATTTTCTATGATATTTACCAATTAATTCTCAGGATACACAGTTGAGCAAAACAAGGGGACAGTTTATAGAATTATACTGATATTACAAGTCCAAATTAATCATTTCATTTAAATTAATTAATGTTTCCTTCATATTTACTTTATTCATAAATGTTCATGTCACTTTATCAACATCTATCTTCATATCTTATGAAGTAATGTAATAATGTAATAATATCATACATTTACCTTTTTAAAACACTAATTTGATGTTAAAATAGCATGGTAAAGGGCTTTTAATAAGTAATTCAACAAAGGCAAGGTATGCACATGAAAATAAAAATTTAGTATGTAGTACCCAAAAAGAGTACATTCACAGTCTGAAGTAAAAATCTGAACAGTACACTGTTTTGTTATGTTCAATACACTTTTATGGTATGTATAAATATGAATAAAGATTTTTAATTTTAATTTAATTAGAAGAGGAAAAATAAAGCAGCAATCATTTTGTATGGGATAACTCAGAGCTCTACAAAATGGACACATAGAAAATTAAAGGTTAAAAGCATAGCTCAGGTAACAAAAAATTCAATAAATTCAACAAACAGGTGCATAACATATCACTTCCTTGGTTTCACAAGTCTTTGAAATGTTATCTTTCTACACAATGGAATTTTCTATAGAATTCCCTATCCACAACATGTTTTCCTATTGTCATTTACCTAAGCACTGAACATACTGTGGAATCAGTACTGCTGGGCTGAATGAAACTGTAAAAAGCACCAGCTGGCTGTATTCAGAATGGCACTTGTCCAGGTCTCAAATGTCTTATTTATATACAGTGGAATTCTGCCAGCTGTTTAATATTTAGGGCTAATAAATGTAATTGGCAGTACTACACAAGCACAACTAACAAAATATCAGAAAATACTTCTCAATGTGAAGTTTGACTTGTTCTCATATCACATAATTCAATTTGTGACAGTGGAAAATAAGTTTAAGCAATTTTTCTTTTAAAATAATAAAAAAAATTAAAGAAAAAATGTAAAACGAAGCTGTCGGTGAGTTGTAAGCTTACCATCTGGTCTACATTTTATTAAACCAGGGGCATATATTGATAGGTAAAGCTTATACCATTATACGGATGAACAGAGGTATTTAGACAGGTCCCTGGGCCTCTCAGACAAGGTAAAGGTTAGTAAGTCCTTAAGGAAGCCACAACCTAGTGTCAAAATAAATTAATATCACATGAAAATACACTGAGATTTTACCAAGAAAGGTTTATATAAAACGTATGATGGAGCCTCTAACTGCACCAATCAAAAATATAACATTGTGATTTAGATTTTCATTTCTAGAAACAAAACAGTAAGCATGCATCTCTTGATGAAAGAAAGAAAGAGAGAAAGAAAAAGAGAAAAAGAAAGGAAGAAGAAAGGAAAGAAGGAAGGAAGGGAGAAATGGAGGGAGAAAAAGAAAATCTTTCTTAAAGAAAACAAAATAGGTAATATACTTTAAATTTGATTGACAAGAAGGTGAGTGGCATGGCTGGGTGGTGCAGTGGGTTAAGCATCCGACCCTTGGTTTAGGCTCAGGTCGCGACCTCAGGGTCCTAAAGTGTAGCCCTACATAGGGCTCTGTGCTTAGCATGGCGTCTGCTTGAGCTTCTCTCTCCCACTCCCTGCCTTTCCTTTTACTCCCTCTCTCTCTCTTAAAAAAATAAATAAATCTTTAAATTTGATTGACAAGAAGGTGAACTTCTGCTCAAAATACTAAGATATACTTCACTATTAAGTCCTTATTTCATCTAAATTAGCCAAAAAAATGACTGCAGCCTGAAAATGACATTATATTAATCCTAAGCCATCATTTGCATAATAGTGTGACCATGTGAACCCAGAATGCTCTGATAGCCTGAGGAGTGGAAAGGCAGGGCTATGATTGCAAAACACCCACATGAAGTGAAAAATGGAAGCATATAACTGGAGACCAAACATATTCTTCAATCCCATCTACTCCACACTTAGCTCTAAAGAAGACAAAAAAGACATAGTTCTTTACCTAATAGTGAAATATTAGGGGGTAGAGATGATGAGAAACTAAATAGTTAAGAAATCTGAATTCTAATTCTACTTCTAGAAATTTCTATATGACATTTGGTAATTACTAACTACCCCTAAGTCTCTATATTCTCATCTACTACAGATCAAACATAAGCCCCTTTCTGTGTAATTAGTCACCTAAATGCCCAATTCATCCCTAATTAGTGCTGGATTAGCCATTTTACAGATTAAGATGTACCTCGGAGACAGCAGGGTCACCAAACTTTAGTTTTTTAGCTTTCTTTTTTTAATTTTCAAAATTTATAAAGATGTTTAAAATATTTAAAATTGAAAAAAATAAGCACAAAGAAGTTTTTGTCAGGGGAAAAGCTAGAACTTCACTGAACTTCTACCACTGACACTGTTTTTACTTTATTACACATTAAGTAAAAGCATAATGTTTCAGGATTGGGGTTCTTAATCGTCCCCTGATTACAAGTACACATACATAGACATATGCTGTCTTCATAACACAGTCATGCAGATAAAGGACAAAACTCATATCGGAAGAATAATCTAGAAATAGGAAAAAAGCAGACAATAAAATTGGCTCTTATATTTTAGACACACAGAAATCAAGAACATGCTGTCCTAACTGAATATACCAAACTCCCAGATGGCAACAGACACAAGATTTGCATGGGTTTAGATGATTTAATCCTAGAGTAGTAGATCCTCGCTTGATATCCGAATATCACTGCTACTTTCCCTTTTCCTAGGTGCCTTGTCTTCCCACCTGATTCTCCGTCATCATCTTGCTACAAACCACTCAGCCTTACTAAAAAAGCTGGGAGAATATGGTAAAATTATTAAATTTCTAAGTTTTGTTTCATTTTATTTTAGCAATCAAAAGGGATACCAGGAATTCTTGCATGGAAAAATTTGAGTGCCACGAGTGCAGTATCTTTTGCTGATTTTTTTAAAGAGCTTTTCAGCATGTGTTTATATTTTGGATTACACTCCTGAAAAACATAAGAGTTTGGTTGTTCCACTGCTTGTTTTTTTTTTAAAGTCTCCTACTGACTGCTACTTTGTAGTTTCTGCATATGATTATTGAAAGTAGGATCACTTATGGCATATCGAAACTAAATTCAAAACAACCAGAATGTAATTATATTAATGCCAACGTAAACTACCAACCCAATGAATGGAGGTCTTTTAAGCACAAATAGAGTGCGATGGTTTTGATACCACATAATCCCTGTGGCCTGGAACCTACTAAGATACCACTGCTGTGCAGGGGCCTCCATTTTGATGAAGTCACTCAAACTGATCAACCAGCCAATGAACTACTTTTACATGGTTGTCCTCACGTTCCCTTCTTGAATGCATAAATAAATAAATAAATAAATAAATAAATAAATAAATAAATAAATAAATTCTCCCTTAGGGGAACTGCTTACTTTCAGTTTCCAACTATCTGAGATAAAATCAATCATCCTTTGCCAGTGATCTCTGCAACTACTTGGTCTTTGACACATTGGGAGAATACCAACGGCCTGAAAATTCCCAGTATTTCTTTGAATCAAGTGAATATTTTAAAAGGAAAAGATCAAATCTTTAAGAAGCAGCAAGAAAAACTACCCATTAAAGTATTTATAAAAATTACACCCTTAAAACATTTTTATTTTCATAATATATTTAATTATTTAAGTCTCAATAATTCTCTTTAACCCACAGAATCTCACAGACTTTTTACAATCGCAATTATATTCAAGCTTTGAATTTTGCAAAGGAATTTCAGATAGGATGCTAGTGTAAAAATCTGTAGCTATTACTTAATTCCTGAAAAATGACGGCTATTCATTGAATCATTCAAAAAATGTGTAGAAAGATGTATAATTCAGGATTTCTCCTTAAGAAAAAGCCAAATTTTGTAGATCCCACCGAAAGACAGAATTCAGGGTTGTTTTAGCTCGAGCTGTTACATCAAATTTCCATAAATGATGTGGCTTAAACAACAAATATTCCTTTCTCACAATTCTAAAACCTGGGAAGTCTAATATTATGGCACCAGCAGATCCAGAGTCTGATGAGGACTGACTTTCTTATTTGCAGATAGCCATCTTCATATAGTATCTTTACATGACAGATAGCAGAAAGAAATCATCTCTCATGTATCTTGTAAGTGCACTAATCCCATCCAAGAGAACTCCATCATCATGACCTAGTTACCCCTCAAAGGCCCACCTCTAAATACCATCACATTGGGAATTTAGGCTTCAACATATAAATTTTTGGGGGGACAGACATTCAGTCCATAGCAAGGACTAACCAAAATGAGATGTATTCATCTCAAGTGCTCAGTAAGGCATGTGGGGTAGGAAAAACTACATCAGAAATTCAATTCATATTTATGTGGTCCTCTTTTTAATTTATATTTAATTTCAGGGGTACCTGGGTAGCTCAGTGGGTTAAGCCTCTGCCTTCAGCTCAAGTCATGATCTCAGGGTTCTGGGATCGAGACCTCCATCGGGATTGCTGCTCAGCAGGGAGCCTGCTTCCCCCTCTCTCTCTGCCTGCCTCTCTGCCTACTTGTGATCTCTTTCTCTCTGTCAAATAAATAAATAAAATTTAAAAAAATTTATATTTAATTTCAATTGTATAATATGTTCAGAGGTATGTATACACATAAATCTATAGGTATCTATAAGTATATAACAAATGGGAGTTCAATAATTATTTTATTTATCAGAGTATATCATCAAAAAGCCTTAATGGTTTTAAATCATATTGGGAATCTGACTTCAAAAATTATCTCCCTGAATCTTCAAATTAAAATCACATTTGCAATCAGTTTTTTTTTTTTTTTTTTTAGATTTTATTTATTTATTTGACAGAGAGAGGGAGAGCATGCTCATGCACACAAGCAGGGGGAAAGCAGAGAGGGAAGGAGAAGCAGGGACCCTGACATGGGCTTGTTCCCAGGACCCCAGGATCATGACCTGAGCCCAAGGCAGACGCTTAACTGACTGAGCCACCCAGGTGCCCCAAGAGTTTTCCTTTCAGGTTCAGAAATGTCTGACATTCTAACAAGTTTTAGTGCTTGCTTTGTATATTCCAATCCAAAGACCAAGCTATTTATCACAGATAATTTTCATTTAAAACATTTTAAATCAAAGTAAAACATACTGTGTGATTCTGGAAAGCATAATGCATGGAGTTTTATATCACATATATATGGTTTTGATCTTTCTAAGTTTCCTCATAAAAATGAGAAAGGAACATCTTACTTTCCTGACATTGTTACAAAAGTAGAAAAATATGCTAAGTTTGTGTTGGTTATATCTCAATTTTCACATATGTATTATTTCCAGATAAAGCAGAAAAATTACACACCACGCACACACACAGTTAATACCTATGATTTTTTAAAAACTGGTTAACTTAAGCCATATTTTATTTTACTCAAATTTTGTATATGCATTGACTTTTCATTTAATTTTTCAATATACTTCACCTTACTCCTCTTTATATCATAATGTAAGATA
Organism: Potos flavus; assembly: GCA_028534135.1. NCBI lineage: Eukaryota > Metazoa > Chordata > Mammalia > Carnivora > Procyonidae > Potos > Potos flavus. The sequence continues at coordinate 156,319,655 of CM052898.1, forward strand.
AATCTTTTGAATTACTGAAATGAGTAGAAATCTATGCGGACTATCTGGAGAGTCAATTGGACACCTAGTCAAACTGTAAAATTTCCTACACCAAACTATCAATGCATTCCTACCTCTTATTTTTAAAGAACATCCTGATATATTTAAGCTCTCCACGAGGAATAGCCATATTTTTTGTACTGCCCAGACTACACCACCAGCAATTACACATTCCCGGACTGATCTTTTTCAGATGTCAAAGCAAGTTGATGAAAGAATGTTCTCAGAATGGAGGCATGATTGAGATAGTAAAGTTCTGCCACTGAGTATGATATGCCCTTGCTGTAGGAAATAAAGGATGGTATGAGACCCATATTTATTTTTCACTAAAAGGGGAGCGGAGGTGGGAGGGGTGGTAAGGAGCTGATTACAATCATTAAGAAAAGTGGAGGAAGAAGGAGGAGAAAAGAAATTTGTGATAGTATGGCCGGTAAATAAGAGAAAAATTACAGTGAAATAAAACTAACATAAATAAGAATGGAAATAATAATTATCATTTGTCAAACAGCCTGTAAGTGCCCACGGTTGGCTAAATAGTTTATATGCAGTATTTCATTAGTCTAAACAACAATCCTTGAAAAAGGATTTTGTCAAGGAATAATGACGTGAAGAACTGGAAAGCAGGTCTCCTATTGGAGACATTCACCCCGCCATGCTTTGCAGCGCCGGCCTCTCCGGCATGCGCTCTGAGCAGTCGCACAGGGCTCCGAGCTTAGGGGCCTGCCCTTGCTTAATGCTCTGAGTCACCATCATCGAATTGCTTATAATTTTCAAAGAAGGACTTATTATTATGCACTGTGCCCCTCAAATTATGTAACTAGCACTGATACCTTGTAATACTGGAGGACATACACGACATGCTTATTGACTGTAGCACTAAAAATGTAGAAACTTAAACAGGTTAAAACTTCAGCGTATTAAATGCTTCAGTATTTCTCTCCACTACCATTTCCATCATATTGTATTTTATTTTATTTTTTTCATTTTATTTGGTTGTACCCTCTTGTCAGCTGGTTATTGATTAGCTACTAAAGATATCTATTTGAATGTCTAGCTGTCTCCTCAAAAATTTCCATCGGTGTATGAAACTGAACTATATGACACAGTATAGAACTGCTATCTTTTGTTGTAAGAAAAATATTCTTCAGTAGAAATCAGAAGAGTCAGACAGCATGGCATTATTCATTTATTCAATATATCTTTGCTATGTTTTCTCAGCTAGATTGTAAATTCCTTAGGAATTCTTCTGTGTTCTTCAGAATTCCTACTACAACTTGAGAACAAGGCAGACATCCAATAAATACACATAAATTTACTGAATGCCTAAAAAAGAATGAACTGTCGTATAAAAAGAAACAAGTAGAATAAGGGAGTAGCTTAAATAATAAAACTAGAAGATCACTTTAAGTGTGTCAAACACAAATTGCTTGATTATAAGAGTACTTGGGTTTAAATAAAAACCATTTTCAAAATTATGAAAGCAAATTTTAATTACTATATGTTAAAGAGTATGGAAAATGTTCTGTTTAAATGGTTAACCACTCATTTTCGCTTGTCCACATTTTGTTCAAAAGGCTGTGACAAAACCTTTTTTTTTTCTTTTTCTTTTTAACTTTTGTGGAAATTATTTTAGCTCCTCCTATATAAGTAAATCTTAACAAATTACACAAACTAAACTTGCTGGAGTATTTCCATATGCATTTCACTTACCAAAAAAAATGTTTTTCTTTCATGTAAAGCACAGGTTTACCACCTCAGAGTTTCATGGAAATAAGTTTTTTTTTTTTCCTTAAAAAATAATGACAGAGAAAAATAAATGACAAAGCTGGAGTCAAGGAATCTTGGAAACAGTCCAATTGTTTTATCAGCTGCACCACAAGGCAAGCAAACCTTAACCTCTTTTGGCCTTATTATGCTACTAAACTGCTCCTTTTTATACTCTGCATTTTGCATATATGAGCAAACTCTGCTCCTCAGTTTAATATGCTGATTACTGTAAAATAAGCATAATGTCAAAACAACATTTGACCCAAAGCATCATAAAACTGTGGCTTTCTAACCAGTGCTCCTGTCTCATGCCAGTTGGTAAATATACACACTATAAATTTAAGGGTATGGTCTCATCTTTCTCTTTGGGGAATTGAGCATATAGCCTTGAAAGTCAAGAGAAACTAACTCCTGATTCAGTTTACAATGGAGTGGAAAACTTACAGAAGAAAGAAACACCAGGTTTGGAATTGTATAAATACCAATGTCTAAACATTTCACATTCAAGCCTGATCTATCTAAGATATTTTAGATATATAGAAGGAAAGGGAGAGCCTTAATGGAGATCATTTTTGGAACATATAGCTGTTTTGACATCTTATATAGTTGGTATACTGTGCATTTATGAATTTTTAGGGAAGAAATTATTCACTGTGTTCTAGAAAAACATCGAAACAAAAGAACAGGTTTTCCAAACATTCTCAACTACACATCACATTGTTTTACTGTAACTTTTCTATTTGTTGATAATGAGAATACAAAGGAATAAATAAACCCCACTTGAGCTACATTTCTGCATATTCAGACATTTAAATTATTTAGCTTCTCTCAGAGTATTAAAAAAAAAACCCTGCTCTCAGTGAGACATTGATTTCACGCTGTGACAAGCTCAAAAATGAAAACAACTACACAGATGAGAGGGTTTTTCACTAAACCGCAGCACTAAGCACAAATGAAATCCTGCTGGGAACATGTATCTACAAGTGTGAGTGTGTTTGACTTGGTAACACACGTTTGTGACTCTATGTGTTAATAGGAAAAAGTAAAAAAAGGAGCTAGACAAGGATTTCATTGTCCATGTTTCTTGAAGATTTTTTTTTTTTGGTAGTTAGTTTAAAAATATTGGCAACATTTAAACATAACACTTAGCATTGGCTCAAAGGCTGTCTTCACTACATTTAACCATACAGTTCCCTATGCTGACCCATCAGTGACCTCAGCCCAAATAAAAAAGATGAGAGAAGATTTGAACTTTATGCTTTTACATTCCCCTTGGACTAGTCTGGACCGAAGATTGTAAAGAGACCCAGTATGGATCATACGATTTCTTTCTTCTTCGATGATGCAGTATATTCTATTATGTAAGAAATAAAGTCAGACCATAACTCCTTTTTAAAGTTCTCCTCCTTTTTCTTTAATTGGACTTATTTAAAATTCCTTCTCTGATAACCCTGTCTATACCCCACTCCCGTGTGATAACTGAGGGAAGAATCAGAGATACAGAGATCAGTATTACACTAGGAGAAATGCTAGAAAGAAACATAGTAATTAGTCTTCCAAATTATTTCTATTTCTAATATCACTTGGTAATTTTTTGCTTAGATCTCTGGAAAACATGAAAATCCACATGAAATAATTCAACATTGAAAGAAACCAAAATCATGTTTCTAAAATGGTTGGTTAGGGGATGAAGAAATTATTTTATTCAAGTTAAAAAGAGAATGCAAATTAATTTTATAATAAAATATAAGTGATATATTTTGGATCCCTTGCTTTTACTAAAAGATTACACAGTATTAATACATTACACCTATAGTTTTTATACCAGGACCAATTTATTTTACTATTTTATTATGGTATGATATATTATGGCCAAAAGCAATAAACTTATGACCTTAAACATACAGAAATTGTTTGCTTCAAGATTCAAATGCTACTAATAAGTAGCAATTGATATAAAACATATCTTTTATTTTTCTTTACTTATTCTAAAATTTTGATATGAAATTGTTACTTATCTCAGCAAATAAAAGTTAAAGTATTCAAATATTTTTTAAAAAGCGGATCCTTTAAAATATGTCTTGGAAATATTAGTATTTTATTTTTAAGTAATCTCTACACTCCATGTGGGGCTCGAACTCACAACCTCAAGATCAAGAGTTACATGCTCAACCGAGTCGGCCAAGCGCCCCAGCGAAAATATTAGTATTTTAAATATTAAATTATATCATTTGGAAATAATCAATAATCCTACACTTCAAAACCCCCAAAATATATTTTAATGCACCTAAAATAGTTAATTCAAGATCTGTCCTAATCCACAAACTTCATAGATAATGTACCATCTACAGTATCAAATAATAGATTCACAGGGGCCATAGTCCCCAAAGTCTAAAAGTTTAGAAAAGAGTTTCTTTCAAGATAGTTGGTGCATCTTTGCAATGATGTCTGACTCCACAAACAGATTTCATTTCTAATTCCTAAACCAACTATATGTAAAATTATAAGTTCTTTAATAAATTTCCTTTATACATTAGTCTCATCTTTCTACAAATGACAAGGAATATCCACATAGAAATCATACACATTTATAAGTTATAATAAATAATTTAAAACATGAACTGAAATGTTCACAGATAAGAAAGGCTACATGTGGGGTACTTGGGTGGCTCAGTCAGTTAAGCATCTACCTTCAGTTCAGGTCATGATCCTGGGCCCCTGGGATTAAGCCCAACACTGGGCTCCCTGCTCAGCAAGGAGCCCGCTTCTCCTTCTCCCTTCTTGTGCATGCTCTCTCTCTCTCTCTTTCTCTTGCTCTGTCAAATAAGTAAAATCTTAAAAAAAAAAAAAAAAAGGCTACATGTGCCTCTTGATTATAAGCTTTCAAAATATTATTCACTCTTAGATAATAATTTATGGATAATAATGCTAGAAGAAGTGCACCTTTATGTGGTTTAATAGAATAATTATTCTCAATATTTCAAGACTATCCATATTCAATATGAAGTTTCAATATTGGTAAAATATTGGTTTTAATATTTTGGTAAAATCCTAAATAGAAGTTTATTTCAGTAAATACATAGCAATATAGTCCACCTCTTGGGATTTTCCTCCAACATGTTGGTTCCTTTTAGAGGGAATTGTTTTTGTTATCTTTAGACATTATATTTTTGCTTTGTGCCTCAAGCTTCTTGGGAAATTCTGGGTCAAATAAATTAATCAATCAGAAACTATGCTATTCCTTGAATAGCATGCTATCTAAATAGGACAGAAATAAAATGAGTAAGGGAAAGAGAGGTAAGAAAGACGAAATACAGTAGGATAGTAGCAAACAGTGAATACAAATACAAAACACATGGGATGTTGTCAACAAGACCACAGTTTAAATTACCCAGAGGGGGTTGTACAGAGCGCTGTGATAAAACAGTGCATTTAATTTGCAATCACTAATTTGAATTAACTAACTTGAATATCTGCTTTTTTTTTTTTTTTACATTGGCATTTTCAGTGGCTTTTCAAATCCCTTTGCAACAAACAAAATCTTAAACCTAATTGACAACTTCAAAAAATGTTGATAAACATGAAATCTCAAGGAGAAATGGAGAAAGGTAGCCCTTCACATCTGCAGTGTGCTGTCAGTCTGTGTCAGTCTTTAAAGTGGCTGACTGAAATCTTACCAATGGGAGAGAGAACATCAAACCAAAAGAGAGAAGGCAGATGGATGAGAGATAAATATTTTTTTTGTTGTTAGAGTTCCAAATGTGGACAAGCAATCCAAGGCATCAGACTTGCAGTAGCTCCTGGGAGCCCCCCAGAGATTTCAACACTCCGTTGTCAGTGTACACCAAGGCATACACAACACGCAGCACTCAACTGCTGGCAGATAGGTGACTGGCATTCTGCACATACTTAGAGGAAAAACTGTTAAGACCTCAAATCAGATATAAGAAGAAAAACTACTTTTACAATATTTAAGAAAATTCCAAGTGATTATGAGAAGTGATAGACATAAGATGTACACACACACACACACACACGAGCCCTTTATGCTACATGCTATGCTACATGTAGGTAAGTGTTTTGGTTTTGCAAATTAGTTATTCATCAGTGTCTAGAAAAATATTGTGTGTGTATGAGTGATATGTCTTATATCTGTGCTCTGTGTGTATTTGTTTTTGCATGAGCGTTTGAAACACTAAAAGCAAAATCTGCACGTCTTTATTTTTATTTTATTTTATTTTATTTTTTAAATAAAGGCAGATTGCCACATTCAGCACCTCATTTGGAGGTGTATGGAGTCTTGGAAGGTTGACTACCCTATGTTCTCCTACAAATGGACCTTGAGAGTTTGTTTGGAGGTTCTAGCAGGGGAACACAGCTACTCATATACCCTTGACTGAAGGACAGTCCTCTTCTACCCAAGAAGGTTGTCCTCTTTCACCCAGCACGCAGCTTCTGGAGAGAGGCGCATGGGGAGGGGAGGGGAGGGAGGAAGGGGACACTCGCCTAGCCAGCCGGATCAGCCGAATCAACTCTGGCGATCAGTGGGGCCTCAGATGTCCAGCCAGATTGTCTTCACACCCTGTCTTTATTTTAATTAACATACAAAATTGAAATTACATGTTTTGAAAGTCATTTTTGGATTTTATTTATTTGCCTCATGGCATTTTCCTATGGGTACATTCAAGATAAATTCCAAGTGATTTATACAATAAATTCTAACAGTGACAAATATTTTATTATGTATTTATTTATATACTTACAGTTAAGTACATTTATAACACTCCTTGTTTTAAGCAGTATTTAAGGCATCTAACATTTAAGTGCTTTACAAAGCACTGTCACATGCAACTCTGTGAGACATTTATTAATACCCTCATTCTACAGATGAGTCTACTGAGAGTTAAAACGATGAGATGACTAGGACAAGAATAAAGAGTAAATGGCAATAAGATATCTCCAAGTCAAGTTTTCAAACTTGGACACCCAAAATCTTCCTATTGTGCTATGTTTCTGATATCCTCAAATTGAACTATATTGAGCTCTGCATCACAAATACAAAAATGGAATGGAAACTGCTAGAAGAAGATTTGGGTTCTGAATTAGAATATTGAAAATATCTCTCAAAAACTAATATGGAACTTGTACCTAAAATAAGAGGTTGCACTCAAGATAGCATCAGCTAGAGGCAGTGGTGACCACCAAACAACACAACTGAAGAAAATAAACAAAACAGATTAAACCTAATCAGAAGGAGAAGTTAAGTCCTGGAGAATAGAATTATCTTGCCCTCTTCCTCTTCCCTCACCTCCTTCTCTTCTCTCCTCTCCTCCATTCCTTCCCCCTCCTCCTCCATCCTCTCTTTTTTAACACTAGAAGTATCAGAACATAAGAGAACCAGAATAGAATTACAGGCATGGTTCAGAAATCAAAAGGAAATTTTTTAGATAGCAACCTTTCCATTAAGGAAAATATTTTAACTTGTAGAAATAAAATATTTAAAGTGGAAGAATTTTGTGAACTAATATTTAGGAATAGTGATATTAAAAGTCTATGAGAAGGAAACAAAATTTTACTAATACATTCAAAAATCTTTAAAAGTTAACATTTTAACATAGCTTAAAATAAACCTCCATATACTAAAATCTATATAGTTGTCCATTCATGTGTTTTAGTATTTAAAAATGATGTGCTTTAATAAATGATCAGTAACTATATTGCACCTGTAAATCACAACTTTAAATGAATAGTTTAAAGTAGTCTAGAGCTTGTACTTGGAACGGATCTTGCAATCTGAGCATGGCTGGTATAAAATATATCATAAAATATTGACACTTTTCCAACTTAAAAGGGTGCCAAATTTTCCTGGAGCAAATTGTACTTGTAAACACCAATCATTTTTACAACACTTTAAATTATCAAGTGCTGGCACTTGTGACCCAATTTGTTTAAGCGTTATTTTGGATCACACCGAATAAAAAGGGCATATTTTCAAAGACAACATTCTACTGCCAAATACAACCTACTCATGTTTATTTCTTCAGGTGAAAGGTTCAGGGTCAAATTTTAAAAAGGCTATCACCTTTTTTTCCCTTACGAAACCCTTACAAAATCTATTGTCATCATATTTTCAAAGCTTGGTTTAATTAAAAAAGAATTATACAGAATGAGAGAATGTTACTATTATATGCCTCTAATTAAACTGAGACAAAACTAGCATCGCAAAATTCCACCTTTTTTTTTGTTTTGCAAATGTTATTGTTGTCAGATTTAAAACTTAATGTGATTTTTTTTTTAATGTAGGACCAGAAACTTACAATTATTGGCATTTGATTAAATTGGCTACTATAAGTTTTTTTCCAAATTTCCTACTTTATGATGTAATATCACCTCTACAAATATTATACTGTGATATTTGTTTCATAATTTTCCCTGATGCTTAAGAAAAAAAAAAAAAGAACTTTCCATCAAGATATGTACTTCTCAGACTGCTAGCTCTGGCACTTATAACTTGAAAATTAAGGGTAATAATGAATTCTGATTTACATTCAAGACAGGAATTCCTAGAAAAAAAAAATGACAGACTTCTAGATTATAGTGCAAAGACATTCTCTCTAAATCAATCTTTCCATAAGTTTACTTCCTGAAGTGATAAGCAAATTATATAAGTGCACACACTGTTTAGAGATAAATTAAAAAACAAACCCAAACAGACCCAATCTATCTACAGATAGTAAGTTCATTGCATGTAGCTGCAAATAATCTACAGTCATACTTCACATGATACAGCACTTGGTTATGAAGTGTAAAGTAACAAAGGCTACACACAAAAAAATCTCATCACTTTTTGTCAGTAAATACATATAATCTATGTATATATGTATATTACATATGTATATTATATATATATGTATATTACCTACATACACATGAAACAGTTTTACGGATTCTGAATTCTCAGTGCTTTTTATAAATTTTAAAACATTTATATAATAGCTTTTTCATTAAGACTTTTTTAACTTGTGAAAAGCATTCAAAACCTTTAATGAATTTATAATCCCAAAGTCAGGTTGCTTTGGTCATTAAGATAACCTAAAATGCCTCAAAATATTGTTTCATAGCATTTCCTTTTGTTTCCAATACAAAGAAGAAAGCAAGACAATTTTACACCTATCACAGCACATAATTACATAGTAATTGATGTCCTATTTTTAACAATATGGAAGAGATCACCTTTCTGAGTGAAATACTAATGTCCCCTTGTTTTCTTTTTAACATTATTACTTCATTTAAAATCAGTCCAGTGATAGGGAATATTTTCTTCCTCTTACAGTTTTTTTTTTTCCCCAACAATGTGCATACATATTATTCTAATAGCTTCCAATGGATCCACTTGAGTGACCAATGGAAAGGTTAAGTTAGAGTAAGAGAAAGCATTGCAACTAATTAATATGTCAGAGGAGTAGAGCCCTAGCCAAAAGAGTTAATGAAGCTTGCTAAGGACACATGTGGGCCTTTTGTAACGCAAGCCTGACTGTACAGCCTAGTTAGGTTAAATTGTCTGTCAGTTACTGGCCAGTTGGCCACCACCTGGCTGCCTAGGCCAGTCTCTCCCCCAATCCCCAACAGCCCTCTTTCCAGCTCTCAATGGCAAGCTGCTGCCACTAAACATCTAGAAGCCTCTGACAAGGTTTGGGCACACAATGGGCTCCTGACAAGTGAATGAAGGGCCAGGGTGACACACTCTGAATGGGGAAGATTTTCCCCATTTAGACTCATAATGTTCACAACAACACCCATAAAAAAAAAATCCCATCCTTGGTGTCAGGCCATTAACATTTATAACAATATGCTAATAACCTTCTAGATTACTTTCAGTTTCCAAGGACATTTAAATACATGAATTGATGGCTTTAAAACTTAAAGGGAATGGTGGGGGAGGAAAGAAGAAGGGGTAGTTAGAGATGAGGAAGAAACAAAAAGCAAATGGGAGAAATTGCAATCTATCTCACAGAAAACTACTTTAAAATGCCTTCCACCCAAACAGAGGGCTTCTGTCTATGGAAAGATTATAGTTCAGGCTCACACAATGCCCCCAGGGAAATGTAATCAATGATATGCACATCTCTATGAGCCTGGCATTTAAATAGGACTTGTGATCAGAAGATAAATCCTGATTCAAACTATTTTTAAGTCAGGCCATGGATCTTTGGTTTTGTGGTTGTGTATTACCCTTCTTTCAAGGGCCTCCTTCGGGAGCATTTCCAGAGTACTCCAGGTAGATCTTTGAACATCTGCCCAAATAAAGGATTTTTTTTTTCAGTATTGTAAAATATCATATCACAGGAAAAAATAATGACATTTGGAAATAGGCCCTGCCTGAGGTTGTACCCTGAAGCAATTAAGAAATTAGTGGATAATCCTGGATAAATTATAAAGGTTGTTTTCTTCCCCATTACTTTATGATTTGCCATTTTCTTGTAATAAAACAGACATGAGATGGAGTTTTTAATATTATGTCCTAGCATATTCACTCAAAATAAGCCTCAAAAATAAGTATCAATTTATGTTATAAGAAAAACACCTACCATATACACCACCTGCTGTACTGTACATCAGAACCCATCACTTCTGTGTTAAAGAAAGACCAATTCTTTCTTTAGTGCTGATTAGTGATATTCAATCAATTTGAAGAATTGCTGCCCCCATAGATTTCAATATTGGGCTGTTGCCATGAAATTGAATCTGCCTGACATCCAATGAGAAAAGGCATTTGAAAAATATGATGTGCTTATTTTAAATCCTGTCACAAGGGACTTACCAGAAGTAGGTAAGCCTCTCCCATAACATTTCACTACAATTTAGTGGGTAAAATACTTCCTTTTTTATAGTTTTGAAACAACTCTCATACATCTGGAGCATCAAAATCTGTATGTAACACAGAGGCTAATTTGTACCCATCTGCAAATACAATACCCATGAGGTGATGCTAAACAGAATCCCTTTTTGCAGGATTAAATCTGTTACAAATTGTGCTTCCCTATCCAGCTAAGCAAAAGTATCAGACTATAATCCTTGAAACATGGCTATAAAAAGTACATATTTGCTTTTCATGCTGTAAACATCTTTTATTTTTAATGACTCCTTAGACAAGTAAATACTGAAATTAACTCCAGGTAATATTAACAAAAATAACAATAGCAATGTGCATTCACATATTATTTTGTAATATTTTGATTTAGGATTCAGTATTTCTATTTGGGCTTGGGATCCCACTGTCTACCCTCTTGTTCTATTTTCCTTAGAGAGAGTCATCACAGGGGACACAGAAGAACACTATAGAAGACACTAGTTCATATGCCATTAGCTCCCTGGCCACGCTTTGTCCACAAAGTGTGCCTATTTGAAGGATCAGTGGATATCCCTACTGCCAGAGTACTGCTGTTCCATTTCTATCAGGACAGAGAGCTAGAGCAGGAGGATGTCCTTAAGGTTTGGATCAGTGAAATCCATATAATAAACTATTTATGAGAGAAAGGGAATAGAATAAGCCAAGTATCATCACATTTAAACTTAAGTAATTCTACTTCTGTGATTAAATCTTCCTTTTATGAGGAAAAATTTTAATATAATATTAATATTAATTTAAATGTTAATAATGTTAGAATTTATTGACTTCCAAATCACTCATTTGGCTCTTTCCATCACCACCAGCAACCTTATGAGATACTCTAATTAACAAAATCTTTCAGCAAAGTAGACTCAATGCTACAATTGTCAGAAAATGTGACTCAAAAGCCAAAGTTAAGGCATAAAGTGGCATTTACATCCCAGTAAAACTGAAGTTGTTACATTTGGGTTTTAAACCAAAGAATAAAATGGCAAGAGGAATAACTTGAGAGAAACCTCTCTTTTTATAGCCTTATGATCCTACAAAAACAGATTTTTCAAGTTCAGGGACACAGAATTCTGACATATTTGGTATCTGATAATATACAGGAAGAACTGTATGGTCGCACATGATTTTTATTCTCTTCATTTGGGATATGAGTTACGGAAAAGAATTGTTTTACATATAACAATCAACAAATGAGTAGATATAATTTATGTGCAGATTATTTGAGACTCATTTATTCTATATATAAAAGGCAAGATCATTTAAATAATTTTGTCATGGTTAAAAGAAATATAGGACAATACAACTGAATCAGATTTAGCATTGAGGAAGTACAGCTAAGGTGAAATGAAAATGAATATATGACATCTATAAGAAAAAAAATTACACTGCAAGTTTGGATGTCTCAAAAAATATTTTTAAAAGAGAGAAAATAACATATACAATTAGGAGAGTGATAAAATTCAACTAATACATTTTTCAAAGGTCTGGAAATTTCATCTTTTTATACTTTTAAGTTACTTTATGTTTTTAGAAAAAGGAAGTCTAATTTTGCATTCAGATGACTTAAATGGACTGAGGCTTTTTCACTAAAACAAAGATTGGCTGTTTGTCCAAACCTCCAGCCAAGAGGCAATTGTTGTCTCCAGACAGAGACAATTGTTGGTGTTTATGCTACTGAAAAATGTGAATATATTGTGTTTCTGAGTATTTGCTTAATTAAAAAAAAAACTTTATGAACAATGAATTAAAAAGATAAATCCATGAAAGTCCTTTTCTTTAAATTTTCTGATAGTTTTATCTTCTAATGATGCACCAGAATTACTCAACATTTTCTATTTCAACACACTTATATATTACAATCATTGAAATATACCACAATCATTGAAAATTGTTATATATTATTATACGTACAGATAAGATTCCTTTACCCAGCAATAGGAATTTAGCATGTAGCTAAATATCTATTTTATTTTTACTTTCTAAAACAGATGTGCAGGAAGAAATTACCAAGTATTCTTATGTACTAATTAAAGGCATCTCTACACTTCAAAAAGCATTGCATTTAGTTCATCATTAGTACACTTTTTTTCCCTTAACTACAGTTTTGATTTAATATACTAAACTCTGAAAAAGTTCCATGAAATTAAAAATGAAATGAGATTTCGTAATTACTGCAAAATTATGTTTAGTTTATATTTACCATAGTTCTAATTCTCAATATTAAACATGCAAAAATTAAGTATAAATAAATTGGGAATTTAGAAGTTCTATAGCAACAAATGTTCATTTTTCATTTTGTTTTTTGTTTTTTAATCATAGTCTCTTTAATGGTTGAGGTCTTTACAGTATGATTTAAGAAACAACCTGTGAAAATCACACATGTGCATGCACGCACACATGCACACACACACACAACAAACGTTCCACTTTGAGAGATCCAATAACAAAATACCACAGTTGCCAAAGTTATCTGCTTCCTATCAAGACCCATGTTTGGCACAAGAAGTATTCAATTCATTCATCATTGTCAATGCACTCGTACACTAATTATTTCAAATTGTTTCCTCAGCCAGAGGTCTAGGACAAATCAGGCAAGCCAAAAATAGCAGTTATGAATAATTGTGCATAATTTACCTCAAGGCCTGGGCCAGTCTATCATTAAAACTTTTACTTGCCACACTGTGATCTCTGCTAATTGCAAACTTTAAAATTAGTTCAAGGTTGTCTTTTTATCCAGTGCCAACCTCAAACCCTCTTCCTAGTCACTTTCTCTTATTTTGAACACTTCAAATAAAATGTCATCAGAATTTAGTAAAGAATGTATATATTAAATGAAAGATGGAAATTAGTGGAGAAGGTATTGTTCCCACCTTTTGAAATGCTCAAATATGTTCACAAATGGTATAAAGATGAGGGGTTAGAAGTCAAAATATGGTAATGACCTAGGGGTGGGAATTCCATCCTGTTTAAAAAGAGAAGAACGGGCTTTAGCAATGTGCAAATATTTCGCTTCAGTGGCAAGTTAGTCCTCAGACATTCACTAAACTTTTTTAAGAAAGGGAATCTTGACATTCCGCTGTTCATTAGAAAGTTCCCAGTGTACTCTGACTTTGACCTTCATTTAAGACAAAGACCAAGACACCCGAGTCTCTTAACACTGATACCAGGATTTCTAACAGTTCCTTTCAACTATGCAGTAAGTATAACACACAACTGAAGATGATGCATTTTAATTTCTATTTATATTCTTTGTAATGTGACTTCTCCCACATAGGCAGAATGTTAGACACACTTCATTTTTCCTCCTCATTTCTCCCCATTTCCCTATCCATGTTGCATTTTGTAGTTATACCTTATCTTCCTATTGAAGGAAAACATCAATTAAAGAAAAAATAAATGTGATATTTTAAATAATCTGTCCTTCACTTCTCCAATTTTACTTCATTTTAACTTTTTTTTCCCCAGACCCTTGATTTTAGGCCATGAAGACATATATCACTAAGCTGTCATCCTCCTGAATTATTTTCTTTGTGTAAAATAAAGGATGCTCCATTTCACCTCAGACACATTTCGAGGAGAAATCGGCCAATTTGCAGGAATGTTTTTCCTGGCTGTGACCTGTCAGATAAATGCCCACTCCACCCCTTTTTAATAACACATTATACTTGCTGAGTTTCTGTGCTTGTTTTTGTGCTGTTTGTTAACTGATGCTCTCAGAGAATCATCCACGCAAGACACCTCTTCAATATTGCCAGGTCAATTCACTCAAAGCATGAGTGCTATCTGAGGCCTCCTGAAACCTCATCCCAAAATATTTTGAGAGTCTGAGGTTTCCGCTAAAATGGTGCTTTGGAAAACTGGTTGTACGTAGATGGTTCCAAGAAATATAAGAAAAAAGGAGAGCAAATCTGAGGAAACTGGTGAATTTGGAGAAGAAAAGGAAAAGCCTAGAGACGGAAGCTAACAGATTGATCTTGAACATTCCAAAGAATTATGCCTTTTTTATTGTTGGCGTTGTTTTTAGTCTTTCTGTGCTAAAGAGAATCTTGCAATATGGCTGTTAAGATGGTATCAGAGTGAAAATCAGAAAACAGTTGTTATCATACCTTAGATTTGTATCACCTCCAAAGTTACAGGTATCCAATACCTGCCTGGCCTCCCAGTGTGCCTCACATTACTTCAAGCAATAATGGATTGAGTGAGTGCTTATGTTGAAAAGAGATTACAGAAGCTGGGTATATTTTGTTCTTTCTCACAGAAATCTTATAATTTAGTGAATAATAAAAGAAAAACCTGAACAAAAAATAAAGAAGTGAAGAAGAAGATAGGGAAGAAAAGGAAAATACACAGGAATGGTTGCTAAGCCCCATCTAGACAGTGGATGAGGGGGGGAGGAGTGCCTGACATTTAAGCTGAGAACTAGACCCACAAGATGATAACACAGAGGTCTTATGGTGGCAAAGGACTCAAGATTCAAAGTCTGATGTTCAAGTCTGAGGTTCAAATTCTGCCACTTAGATTCATTAGATTTTTGGCAAGTTACTTTCTCTGGCCTCAGTTTTGGCATCTGTAAAATGAAGATGATGACAGCACCTAAAACCGTAGGGTAAATGGCATCTGAAGAACCAGGGGAGAGTGTTCTGGGAAAATGAAAACACAGGAATGAGATCACTAACAGGGGGCAAACATTTGGTGCTCCTGAGAAACTGAAAAGTGGCCAGGGGGACCACAGCACAATCTGGCAGAGATGAGGTTTGAAAGCACCAGGAGCCTTATTATCCAAGGCCTAGGCAGCCTTGGAAAGGAGTCTGGATTTTGCTCGCTGTGCAAAAGCTGATGTTTGCTCTTCCCTCAGAAGAGGTGTATGTAAGTGTTCAAGATAACGGTGTGTAGAAAGGGATGATGTGAAATGGAGCCTTCTCTTTTTGCTTTGAAAAGTAATAACATTAAAAATTAAACCAGGATTAACATAAGATTTGCATTCTAAATACATCACTTTGACCGCAATAGGAAGATTTTAAAGGGGAAGCCAACAGGAAAAGTAGTGACATTTTTATTACCTGCGTGAGAACAGTTAAGAGATGATGGTCTGGACTGTGGTGGAGGCGCTGAGGATGGAAAGAATTTGACCAATGTGAAATGTGTATGCATTGCACTGCATTTATTAAAAATAATTTCTATTAAAAATGCTATTTCCATGGAAAAGATTGTATATGCCGATAATACACATCGGGCGGGTTGTATAGCATGATGTTTCATTTTAATTCTGAAGATCAGTTTTAGCTAAGGCATTGGCAAATTGTCTTATTCTTTTTTTTTTTTTTTTTAATTGTCTTATTCTTAAATGAAGGTTCTTCGTTTTCTTCTCCAGCTTTCCCAGCTTTTTAACTGTTGCTAGAAAGGACAGTAAACTGGCCTTTCCCATGGATCTCAGTGGGATTGTTTAAAATGTTGAGTCAGAATCACTTACAGAATGTCTCCTACATTAATCTGTTTTCTGTTACTAATCCTTCATTGATTAGAAATAGAAGTGACAGAAAAACTGTAAGGAGCCCCTGCAATCTTTTAAAGCCAAGTTTCTTAAGTATATGAGAATCCCAAGTCAACAACGTTGCACTCAAAGACATTTTGAGTAGTACTACTGATGGTTTCTGTGTAATTGTGTCAGTTAAATTTCAGTTATGTACCTTGATTATAATCAGTTTACTCCTTCTATTAAATATGTCCATAGTCCCTGAGATATATACTACTTGGCTATTCTGCTTGGTGTTCTGAGGCAAAATTGCATACCAGCATACAGTCTGTTAGCATAATTTGATGCTCTCAGGAGAGCAAATGGGAAGAAAAGTATATGCATTCATTGAATAATCTGGAGATCATTTCCATTGCCTACTTAATGTTGTTTTTTTTTTTTTTCCATGAAAGGAAAGGAAAGGATTACAAAGGCGTCTACAATTTTGTGTTAGGAAATTTCTAGTAAGTCAGAAAAAGTCAAGAAAAACTATGGGATTCACACTCAAGAGAAAAAAAGGGTAGAAACAGAGCTAATGAGCAGAAGAAGCTATGGATGTCAAGAATCAGGAGGGGTCAGGTGTAGGAATGAGTTCTGGAAAATGTCTCCCAACAAAGTTTTCTTATTTGATTCAAGCAATGACATACACTATACAACAGTTCCTCGACTTTTTTTTTTGGGGGGGGGGACAAAACTGGATTTTATCTAGGCTTTCTGGCAGGTCCATGTATCTCTAGATCAATTATTTTTCTGTGCTCCTTTCTGTCTGACATGCCACCTGTGTCTGAACAATTAAGTATTATTACTGGATTAATTTGAGTTATTTCTACCCCCTTGATACTATTTGATACCATTTTCCATCCTGGTTTGGTGCTTTTAACTACTTCCCATACCAAATTAGGTACAGCCAAATGTTAAAAAATCCCCTTCTTAAATCTGCCTCTAATTCACCTGGATGAACCCACCAGACTCCCATATTGACTTTAAATAGGGATCCTTTATTTTAGAACGCTTGCGTATGTGTCTCTCTCTCTCCTCCCCAGTCCATCAATCTTGGAAGAATTCTTGTCCTCTCCATTGATTCAGGTTTGTCCAGGAGTGTTACATTTTTCTGTGCCACTCAGCTGTAGCAGAGACAAGCAGGCCATGCTAGAAACCAAGAAACCTGAGAGTCTCCCAACTCTCAGTAATGGAGTTCAGGTGCCTACAGCTAGTATCTGTTTAGGATATTTAAAGTGTCTCATCCCTATCTTTCCATAGGAGAATACATTAGAGAGTAAAGATATTCATGAAAATCCTACATTTCATTTTTATGTCATAAAAACATAACACATATTTGGCATTATAAAACATGAGTAGAATAGCATAGAACAGAATAGAAACAAGGCCAGCTTAGTAAGTCAGTAGTCATAAAAATGAGATGTTCTGAGAAAGTTTCCCTATTCTATCCCTTCATCTCTCCCCCGCGAAAAAATAAAAATGTTATACTTCAAACAAAAAGTTAATCAAGTTATTATTACCCTTTAAAGATGCAAGTCATCATTATTGAAACCTCACTGTGAAGTCTCAAAAAAATTAAGAGAGAATAACATGATTGAACACTTCTATTTAAATAAAAAGTGGATTATATTTAAATTTACACTCTTACACAATTCTTACATATAAATTCACAACTAAGAACATGAATGGCTTCTGGAACAAAGAAAAAGTGACCCACTAGCAGAGTGGAGTGAACCATATGAATGTACGACCTATTCAAAACTCCTTTTTACTCTAGGTTTCTAATAAATCACGGTTCTTTCTCCAGAGTACAATCTGAGGAGATCAAACCGACTTCCATGGTGACACTAAGGTGGCATTTGCCTTTTCTCTCTAATCGTCTCACTAGTGCTCAGTGGAGTTTTCCAGAAGCTCTATGATGTGATGACATCATAGCTTTAATATTAACATCTAGTAAGCTTACTGTTATTTTTTTAACTGAATTAGTAACTTATTTAAATCTCTCAGTTTAATTTCTACTAGAGTAATTATTATGGACATAACCGATATAAACAAAACCTCAATAATTTTTAAGGGCATAAAGGGGTCTTGAGACCAAAAAGTGGGAGAACCACCATGACATAGGAGTTAAGAAAGAAAAATATTTGCAATGTGGAAACATTTGATGTTGTGAGATGGAAGCAGTTGGTAAAGTGAGGAGAGCACAGCAAATAAAACCTCTTTGCTGCTGGATTTGTTACAAAGAGCCTATAAAACACTCACCAAAAAGATACACCAAGTTTTAACAACACTGGAGAAAGCATATGCTACAACATCAATTAGGCATGGGAATAAACAGGATACGAGTTTGGCTGTACAACATGATTCCGGCTATGTTGAAAGAAGTGTACAGAAAGAAGAAAAGAACAAAATATACCCAAATCCAAATGTTGGTTTTCTTCAAATATTAGTATGCAAAGCTGTTTGTTATTTACTTATGAACACTCATTTACAATTAGTTCCCTATAAATACTGATTCATTTTATAATCTTAAAAACTTTTCATAGGGCCTTCACATGAAGTCTTATTCTCCTAACAAACTAGCAGAGAAAGAACCTGAATATGGCCATCACTTTATGTAAGAAACTGTTAACAAGATACTCCATACTGCATTTTTTTTATTTTTCCGTACCACTTATCAAACATTAACATATTATACAATTGGCTTATTTATTATATATATTGTCTGTCTTCCCTTGAAGGAAAGTAACATCCATTAAGATTGCTCCACAAGATTACCAACTTCTATCATATTATATTTATAATTATTTGCTGTATTTGCAAAGTGCCTTTGCCTGATAGGATTAAAGAAAACTGATTGCCACCATTTTTTTTATTCAAACTCTTGGAGTATATATAATTTTAGGATAAAGTTCTTAAGGTATTACTTTAATTGCAATATTTATTTATATATACTTAAATCTAGTATAACCTTTCTATTTTTGGAGAAACCCTCCCACATCCAAGAAAAATAGGAAAGAAGGGAATGAAGGGGGAGAAAGGAGGCGGAAGGAGGAGAGAGACAGACAGAGAGAGTAGAAAAGAAATAAAAATAACCAAAATCTATGTAAAGGCTAGTAAGTGTTTGGTTTCTTAACAAATTATGGAGGAAATCGGAGGGGTGAAGAACCATGAGAGACTGTGAACTCAGAACAAGGGACTGAGAGTTTTGGAGGGGATGGGGTAGGGAGATGGGTGAGCCTGGTGGTGGGTATTGAGGAGGGCACGTATTGCATGGAGCACTGGGTGTGGTACATAAACAATGAATCTTGTAACACTGAAAAAATAAAATAAAAGTATTTGGGGGAAAAAAAAATTATGCTTACATCCAACACCAAAACTCACAAATCACTGTGTGAAGCTAACATTTTATTACACTGATACTTGGCTATGCTCTAAGATAACAACTAAAACTATAAAAATAATGAAAGTAGTAGTATTAGGGATGTAAAGATATTTATTTATCTACTTTGTATTCCCAGAAGCTGAGCTACTTTCCTACATTGGGATACACAACCATCAAATGCTCCCCACTTATTGTCTGTGGCTCCAATTGGCAGTTGGTGTTTGGCTCATCCAATATTCCTGGCTGGGACTATGAAACAAGAGTAAGAGAGAGTGGAAGATTTATTCTTGTGGCAGTGGCCTCACAATGCACCCAGGTTCCTTTGGCAGAGCTGTCAGTTGGTACCAGCCAGGGCCTAAATAAAGGTGGTGACTACAGGAACCCCACCACTGGATTTTGTTGCTGCTTGCTGTCGTCCTCACTGGACCCTCCCCAACTTGGATCCTGTTGCTTTTGAGCTGGGTTGTCAAGTCTTGCTGATGCTCCTTTCATTAAGTTTCTTTTCTGACTAAATCAGCCTGAATAAGCTTCTGGTGCTTATAACTAAGAACTCTGATTCATAAAATAAGTATCTAATTTGGTATAAAGATTCTAGCATGGTATAAATTGATCAGGACTATAGAAATGACATTAAAAGTAAACCCTAGTATATCAGAATGCATAGTAGATGTTTGATAAATATTGACTTAATGAATCCATGAAATCTCATTAGAAACATTTGATCAATAGGCCAGCCATTAGTACAAAATGAACTAATAAGAAGTCATTAAATAAATAATGCATATACTCTTAAAAAGAAATGGGCAATGTTATTTATAATGTCCTTGTCCTACAATAATGTATCATTTAGGCAAATAACAAGAAAAAAAGCCATTTCCTTTCTTCTCTCCTCATTCTATGTTTAAGGGATTTTTTTTTTTTTTATGTAAGGAAATTAAGGGCAAGTGCATTTATACTTTTCCTGTGCAATGACCTATGAAATGTTCATTCTTTTCAGATACAACTGATTTTAATTTCGAAAAATGGCTCAATCCAGTCCTCTTTTGGCACTATTCACTAAACAGTGCTCCTTGGGATATTGGCATCCTTTGTAATATTAAGCTATTGCTAAGAAGAAAAGCCCACTGTAAAATAGGTTGAGAAACAATGGGTTTATAAAAAAACAAATCATCTCTTTAAAACAGAACTTTTCAAAATCTTTAAAATACTAATGTCTTGTTATGAATCTGAAAGGAGACATGACAAGTAGCATTTTGTAAACTTATTTTACCTTATATAAAATTTTAACCTTAATATTTTTTGGACTGATACATGATCTTCTGATGGGCAAACCAGGGAATTCTTGACCAAATAACGAAGCCGACCAATAAATTGCATGTTTTTTAATATATTTTTAATGGTAAAAATTAAAACCCCACCAACTTATAATTGTACCTTAATTGAGAACTAAGAGACAAGGTTTTATAATTAGAGACCATATACCCTCTACCATTAGCATTCAAGGTAATGCCCACTGGAGTGACGAAACCAACAGTGACATATCCATTTTTTTTTGGAAAAATGGTTTAGAATGTTCTGGAGTCAAGCTGCTTAGGTTTAAACCCCGTCTCCACCATTTACTAGTTGTATGATCTTGAATGATTTACCTACCGTCACTGTACGTTAGTTTTCTCATCTATAAAATGATAATAGAATGTGTCTTATAGGGTTTTCATGTGGATTAAATAATATTATAAAGCATTGATACATACTGAACCATAGAGTGTCTGGTTAACCACCATCAGGCTTTTATATTATTTTCTCAGGCTCTTCTCTGTCAACCCCAGTTAAAATTTCAACCCTACTCATAGACTCTCCCTATTTCCCTGTACTGCTTTAATTTTTATTTTTATTTTTCTCCATAGCATATGCTGCCATCTAAACACCACATATGTAATGGTTTATTTATTCCCCATTTTCCAGGACCAATTCTATTTACCACTGTATCTCCACAGACATGTAGGGACAACTTCCTAGTATTAGTCACCTGTAGGATAATTGTGAAATTAACACATGCACATCATCAGTCTCCAGAGGGTTTCACCTCTGCTTTTGGGTCCCCATGGCCTGGTCTTCATCCCTAAGCATTACCCTTTTACAACATCCATCTGTCTCCAGCAGCATGGTTATTCAGATAACCATGAACTTAAGCACATATTCCAGAACCCAAAGGAAATCAGGAAAAAAAAAACACCTAAAAGAAGTGTGATATTCTATGCAACTTGTTCTTCTTCCTTTTCCATCAACTTTGCAAGAGATCTGGTTTTGTGAAAGAACACCATAGGAATGTGCTACAGGTGTTATGGATAACAGCTGAAGCAGGAGAAAGTGTGCGTAGTAATAAAGGTCAAATAGAACTTGTTTTAATTTAGCAAACTTAGAAGATTATTTGAAAGCTGCATTAAGGAATAACCGGAAATTGTTTTTAATGAAGGCATCTTCTTTAATCTTAATTTTTCTCAAGTAAAACTTGGGAATAAGAGATTCAATCAGAAAAGACTGGAATTCAGTTGGCCATGACTAGGACACTGGATCACAATACCTTAGTGTCCTGGCTTCTATCCCAGAAGAAACCTTCACTTCATCACATTTTCAACCTTATATATCTGTAAACCAGAACTGTCCATGAAAGTTTATTCTATCCCTTCAGCTTTTGCACTCTACACATTAGGAGTCAGACACCTTGTTTCAGCCACATTATCTGGCTTCATTTGTGCACTGATGCTGTGTCAATTTTGAAACCTGTCCAGGCAATGAGAGGTGTCCTGTTTTCTGTCCTAGGCCATCTGGCTGCCCTTAGTTACAATTTGTTCAGGGAAAAAAAAAATGTGTAGTGGACATAAGAGTGAATATAAAGAGAAAAAGGAATGTGATGTTACCAAAAGTAATCAGAAAAATGCATATATTTAGCACTTTCATAGTTTACTTATTTTTTTAATAAAATGTTGCTGCTCAGTCTGGCATTATAATACTGTTTTAGCTTTTGAATGTTAACTTGCTTTGATAATTTCCCAACTAAGTTCATTCTTATTTTTGCCTCAGCAAGAAAATCTTCATTAAGAATAGTGGAATAAGATAGCACATGTTAGAAAACCAGTCCTTCAAGTTTACCTCACAGTGGAATAAAAAAACAAAAGCAATAGATCATCTTTTTTGCCAGCATCCCAGTCATCTGAAGTGGGCACTTTGGCCTAATTTTGCAAAAAGCAAATCACTCTTCTACACACCCACACGGAATAAGAGGAAAATCCCTAACTATATCCCAAACAACTTGCTTTAAAAATAAATTTCATTTATTGAAGATCAGCTAAAAATAAGAGTGCTTGACCCTTATTTTGTAATATGTTTTCAACTTCTTTTCATTTTCATCTACTTTCTTCTTGTTTAGTACAAGGAAGTCCTTGATTTCTAACATCCACATAAACCTGATGAGAGGAACACCCAGATACAAAGAAGTGCTTTTATAAAAAACAAAAGTCACATGAAAGCAGTTAAGACAAGTTTGAACACAATTTTTCTACCCTGAAAAGTCTAGTTTTGTCCTCGTCCTAATGTCCAAGTCATTAGTGTTGTCCTGATAAGATATTTGGTACTCGTGTTTTTGTTTGTTCCTTCATAAAATACTCTGGGACTTGCACATAAACTGTATCTTCTCAACAGCCTCCAGTCAGTATGTCCCTCCAAGTGACTAAGTTGACTAGTTTAACAATCACCATACTGTTCATCCCATAAAGATTGTTATTTCTTTTCCTTTAGATACTTACAATCTGTTTCTTGTAAAGTTGAAAGGAGGTTGTTTTCTCATGTTGAAAGAACTGACAGCTGTAATTACTCCTACCACTGCAGCAAGACTTGGTTCCCAACATTCAACTACATACTGTAGAAAGCATGAATCTGTTCAATGTTTTCAAAGATGAGAAAGGGTAATCTCAGAAAAGAAAAATCACTAACACCGTATTTTCACTTTCTCAAAAAAATGCAAGCCTCAACAGGTATAGAAGATTTTTTTTAATTAAACTTGTCAAAATATAATTGTAAAACTGTGCTATTTTGTTGCACTTTTTTATTTTACAAATTATTTCTGTGAAGTCTAGCATTATGAAAAAGTATTGATCTTTTTTCCTTTACAGAATTTCTAGTAACAGTGCAAAAGCCACTCTTAAAATCAAAATGGACTGCTGTCATACGTGATCTAGTTTGAAATCTTATTTAAAACTTTTGTTTACTCTCTCATCTGCTGTAGCATCCTTCTGGTTAGTATCATGCTCAAAATTAATGCATTGTCGTAAAGATTAAATGAAGTAATATATATAATATATTCTGCCAGTGCCCCGCACAATGTAAGCACTCACTAAATGTGATTTGATAATCTTACTAATATAACTAGAAAAACTAATTTATATGTTTCCTGAACTTTGAGAAATTTGTTTTAAATGACAGATTAGGTGAAACCACAGTTACAATTTAATAATTTCTAAACTATTTAAATTGAAGAATATAAATGTAATTATTGGTATTTTAGAATATTGCTCATTACTTAACAATTCTACATATATTTCTGTGCTTATTTACTCCAAAACTCCTCTAACCTGAGAATCATGCCATATATTCATCCTTTCATATTTAATGTACCATACCATCAGACACAATTATAAGAAGTGCTTAATAGATGCCACTTTGAATAGACTTAGATTCAAGAAACATTAAAGAATTCTTTAATGAAAAAAAAAAGAATTCTTTAATGAAATTTTATCTTTAGAAAACAAAGATCTTCCAAACCTTTTAACACAATTATCTCTCTATTCATTAATTCCCTTTTCTACATTCTATGGATGAAAGAACCAAAATGTAATGATTAAAATTACATGTAGCTTTTTGGGTAAGAGTATTACTAAAAAGCAGATAAGACTGTTAGTTATGAAGGGTTTTAGGTAAAGCCTGGTCTTTTTAGTTCAATAAAGAGAAACTGAAAAAATAATAAAATTATTCTGTAGTTATCTAGGATTTAAAGCTTATATATCAACTCTTCTCAATGGATTGTAGATAAACAAATTTATCACATTTTATAATTATGATTGCTCTACTTTAACAAT
Organism: Potos flavus; assembly: GCA_028534135.1. Classification (NCBI taxonomy): domain Eukaryota; kingdom Metazoa; phylum Chordata; class Mammalia; order Carnivora; family Procyonidae; genus Potos; species Potos flavus. The sequence continues at coordinate 156,344,389 of CM052898.1, forward strand.
TATCTTATAAATGCTCTTAGACAATTTAGTGTGGCTTAAAGAAGTTGGCCTACTGAGTGTGTCATTTATCTTTGGATGGAAATATACAGAACTGCCTAATGTCTCAAATAAAATATTGATTTTTTTAAAGCTCCATTCCTTTTAAGTCGTCATCTTTTTGATTCTAAAAACTTTGTATTATATCCTTCAGTTGTTAGACCAATCAGCCAATTACAGACAGTTGTTTACTAAATGGCCACCGAATGATTGATTTTTTTACAGGATTTAAAAAATTAACCCTAGCTTGATCAAAGGATTGAAAATACTTATCATTATAGCCATCCATTATACAAAGCAATTTCAGAAACTAGGGCTCAAACCAGTATTTTCAAAATTAATAAAAGATGACGATTTTCTGTATTCCATTAACCCATCTTTGTTAGCATCACGTAGGCACACATAGGCCACTGATACTAGTAACATTTTCTGAATAATTCATAGGGGGAAGATACTATTTTCTACATTTATTAATTTATTGAAGCATTCAACAAATACCTGTTAAATTCTCTCCTTGTGTCAGGTCTTGTCTGGGTGCTGGGAATAAGCTGAAAAATGAAAGGGCCCCAAAATGCCTGCCCTCCCTTTCTAAAGGGAAGGAGATATAACAATAATAATAATAATTAATAATAATAATTATTATATCTTACAGAGAATTTTAGAAGGTGATAAATGTTACAGAGATCATAAAAGTGGAAAGTGCCCCATGGAATTTTGGGGAAGGAAAGAAACAAAATTTATAATAGAATGATCAAGGCAACCTTACTGAGAGGTTGGCATTTGAAGGGAGAAGAGACGAAGTTTAAGGGAGGGGGAACCTCAGTGGATGGGCTACATTTGCAGGTAGAGAGAAGAGTAAATGCTGACACTCAGAGATGAAAGTAGACCTGACTTGTTCAAGGTCACTGCAGAGGCCAGGCAGGATGGAGTGGCATGAAGAAGGGGAGAAGATAAGACCATTAATAACACTGGGGGGAAATCATCTGGAACTTGTAGATAATTCTGACGGCTTTGGCTTTCTGAGTGGGTTGGAAAACCACTACAGGGTTGGGGGTAACCAGGGACATTTTAACAGGATCACTCTATGTCAAAAATTGACCGTAAACTGTAATGGGGAAAAAGGCAGAAATAGGAAGCCCAACTTTTACAATAATCCAAGCAAAAAAGATGGTGGTATCCTGGCAAGGGTGGTAGCAGCAAAGGTGGTAAGAAATGAATATATTCTTGATATAGTTTAAAGGGAGAACCAACAAAATTTACCACCACTGAAAGTGAAATGTGAAAAAAAAAAAAAAAAGAAAGAAAGAAAGCCAGAATTGACCCCAAAGTGTTTGGTCTGATCACCTGGTAGGGGAAAGTGGCCACGGAGTGACATGAGGAACACCGTAGGAAAAGTATGTTTTGTGGATCAGATAGGGAGAGAAAGAGAAAATCAGTTTTTAGTAAGCTTGATTTGAGATGAAGATGTTAAGGAGAAAGTTGAATACATGAATCTGCATTTTGGAGAAGTCTGGAAACAAAAAGGCAACAGCAAAGTCAAAGGAGCCACAGATGTGGGGGGGGGAAAAAAAGCAAGAGAATAGGTATTTCGTGAGCCCAATGAAATGAATATGCAACATTCCTATCTTCTCAGACTTATACACACTCTTCGAGGCAAAGCCGAATTTGGAGCTCTGAGTGCCTCTTTCCCTAATCACCCCAGTTCATTACAGAGCTCTTCAGTTTCTAAACATCTATGGCTTTTATTACAGACAGAGGCCAGTTATTCAACATACAGCGCAGTCTTATGACGGTTGTGCTTATTTAAATATACTTTATTCTAATCATCTATTCTTAGTTTTCTCCACTCAGCTATCGTAATTTACAAATATACACATAATATAAGAAATAGACAATAAGATAATTGGATAATTTTACAGATAACTACTAAAAACTTAACTTTGAGAGACTTGTTCTAAACTAACCCAGGAAATTGGTATAAAAAATGTTGGAATTCAGTTCCTTGCTCATAATGAATCTTTTCAAACTGCTCTCGACATATATAGGCCTATGTTCTCTCTTTCATTTGAAGTACACGAACAATTGCTTTGTGATTTTTCACATCCACTTTTGTATTAAATATATTCTTATAATTGTAAAAATAGTTTTCATTCTCTACTATATTGCATTTTGATTCTGCAAAAAGTTTCGATTGGATAGGAAATGTAAGCATGCTCTTTTAGAAAATTAAAATTAAGTTTCTGAAGGTTGAAGTATTAAATGAAAAAATAATGCTGTGAATTCCAGTATTTTTTTATATGTAACAGAATGTATTCCATTAGTCCTCCCTAAAATGTTTAACAGTATGAACACTTTAGGTCCTGAGAATTATTCGTAAAAACAGATGAGTAAAATCACCTAGACATCTTGAATGGTCCTGACCCTAAGTTAAAACTTCCATATGTGAAAAGAGGTTGGGGGTGGAGAAGAAGGATCTGTGCAGTTTTTAGAGCCTTTAATCATAATAAGAAACAGTATGAGGAGGTTGTTTTAGGTTTACTAGAAGTAGACAACTAGAGTATTTTGTTAATTCTAATGTACAGGTGACTTACGTATGTTGTGTTGCCTCTGATTATTCACTGATCTAGAGATAGGATTTGGGATTGTAATCAGATAAACAAAGAACACATGCGTACAAATTAATATGAACACCATAATGATGATGGCCACTTTTGTGATCCAGAGAAAAATGAATTAAAATACCCAGGACTATATGTGAAATAATATAAACAAATCCACTTTCTAATCTCAAGGTGGGATAGAAGTCTTTATCCAATGAAAAATTCATTTCAAACATTTCGTTTTTAATATTTATAACATGGGATAACTATGATTCTAAGAACAAAAACAGAACTTTCGGCCTCTCGCTATTTTTTTTTTTTAGATTTAAAAAAATTTTTTTAACATGTAATGTATTATTTGTTTCAGGGGTACAGGTCTGTGAATCATCAGTCTTACACAATTCACAGCACTCACCATAGCACATACCCTCCCCAATGTCCATCACCCAGCCACCCTCTTACTAAATTTAAGGGTAAATGTGGATATACCACTGCAAACAGAATTTGTAAGAATATTGGTTTTTCCCCCGCCTTGGGCTTCAGGATGTATCAGACGATAAAATGGATTTGCAAATTTCATGAATATTTAATTTCTATATTTTCTTTAACTTCTATTGTTTATAATATCATGCTTATATACAAAATGCAGACTGTGCATTTATATAAATCCTCATACCGGACTTAGGTTTTATTAAAATAACATGCAATTTTTATATTAGTTGGGGATTATATTCTACTGGTAGTGACAGAACCTGGAAAATCTTCACTAATATACAAGGTCTAATTTTTTCATATGAAGAGTTTTTCATATGAAGAGCTGCTATGGCAGCTCCGTGAAATCATCAGTGAGCTAACTCCTAGCTTCTCACCACACTGCCCCCAGGATGAGGCTCTCATCCCAATATCTCAAGAGGCATGTTTAGTGCCAGTCATTACGCAAATGCTTACATCACATGGGTCCATACTTTGTCATAGGGACACATTTTGATTTGATAGAAGCTGGGAAATGGATTCCTTCAGCAGGATAGTGTCAGTCTGGATAAAATTGGGATTCTTATCATTAACAGAAAGGACTGAATAGATTTCAGAGTAAACAATTAGACACAGATGAATTTCAGTGGCACACAATCCAGCCAAGATGACTAGATCCACCCTTCTGCTCTTTCTATGAAACATCAATTGCCCCGTTCCTCTTACAATACTTAATTTGTTCATAATATTTCCTTCATTAACAAAGTTAAAGCATTGAGCATGTCTTCTGCCACAGGGTTTAAACCTTAGCATATTACAGGAAAAAGTGGTAGAACTAGTACGAATTTATGAGCAGCAACTCTCGGACTAAAAATGTCAAACTTATGAATGTCCAACAGATGCATACATATTAATCTGCCACTTTGATTGTTTTATATGAGCTAAGTAATTAATCATATAAAAAACTTAATGCATATTAACTTTAAGTTGGTATCTAGTAAACACTTCACTCACATAGACTGTTAATCTGTTATCAATATTTTGAAGTTTTCTCAAAGGTGTGTATTTGCATTTGGGGAAGTTACATGAATTCTTAAAATGTGGATATGACCATTAGTCATAAAATGAATGAAGCCATCTATTACCTACACTTTGAGGCTTCCAAAATGAGGTACAAAAGCCCCTGCTATTGATATTTATTTTAGCCTTTTTTAATTCTCCTTTTTTCAGGATATAATGTACATTATTATCTATCTATACATATAAAATACAAACAAGTTACATATACACTAGAAATGTGTGTCAAATTTTGCTGTCAAAATTTCTGGAAGACCACTGATGATTTCACATCTTGATCAAAATGCAAGGCATTTGTTCAACTGATCAAATATACCCCATGGAAGTTTAGTTATTTGTTACTACTTTGCCTTTCATGTCTGCAGTATATACTGTGTAATTAGACATAATTTGACAGAGCATGTGCTTAGTTAATCATGAGGACATTGGTGTGCCACCAATATCCCCTAAGAATCATATCCTTTCCTTTCTAACTGTGTCACTGAGCAGAGAGCCAAAGACATAAGGAAGTGGGTATATAGCAACAGAACCTTTGAAATATCTACACCTGTGATAGGCTGTAGTCAAACCTGAGAACAAGCTGGTACTTGTGCAATCGAGTATATTTTGGTGCCTTGTAAATTCTATTACAAATTTTACTCCTTTTTCCTAGGGGTAGAGAGGAGGGCAGAAAAATCCACCTAAAATTTCTATTAATTCCTTTTTCCTTTTTCCATCACATATTGACATACAAGTAAATGCTCTTGCATTTAAAGTATATTAAGTTATTTCTTTTTATTTTAAAAATAGTTAATATCATTGCTTATCACTTGTTACAAAATTCTGCCTTTAACATTGTGGATTACATCAGAATCCTGCATTATTATTTTATATTTTTATATGTCATGCTAAATGGCAAAATTCTCAATTATTTTTTTAAAGGTTTTATTTATTTATTTGACAGAGAGAGAGAGAGAGGTCACAAGTAGGCAGAGATGCAGGCAGAGAGAGGGGGAAGTAGGCTCCCCGCTGAGCAGAGAGCCCCATGCGCGGCTCAATCCCAGGACCCTGAGATCATGACCTGAGCCAAAGGCAGAGGCTTTAACCCACTAAGCCACCCAAGCGCCTCAAAATTCTGAATTATTGAATGAATTGTTAAAGATGTATCTATAGTTTTAGAAAGTATTTCTTCATTTTTAAAGTAGTTTGAGAAATATTGAGCTGATAGTACACATTTCCCATAAAACTTCCTTTACCGTACCCTGTTATTGTTTAATGTATTACATTAGTGTGATACATTTGTTAAAACTGATTAAAGTGTATTAACTTGCTTCTCATAACTTCTATAGTTTTATAAAGATAAAGACCTACAACTTTCATATTCTCTGTAGCATTTCTGTAGTACCTTTTTTATTCTTTCTGTGCATTTAATATGGGTAGTTACAGAAGTACACACTAACCAACCAAAGTTCATGACCAGAGTCTGATGAATGATGTAGCATTTCTATATGACCTGTTTCAATGGTTTTCTATTTCGGAAAAAGAAATCCAGAAGATGAATGGTATGTTAAAATAGTGATATTTCCATCTTCAAGTTAATATCTTAAAAAAATGTGTGGCACTGCATCAGTAAATAGAGTATTTTCAGTAAATATTTATAGAATAAATGAATAATTTTCAAAGGCAAAATTTCATACTAGCTTTAAATCTGTATCCATAAAATCATGTCAGACACACCTGGTTTTTAGGAAGAAACCAATACTCCACAAAGTCCACCTAATTGTAGAAGATTTTATGATTATTTTGACATGGTATTCTCTATATCAATAGACTCCTGAGGTATTAGGGACCTAGCTGCAATTTCACTGTCCCTTTTAAAGGACTATGATCCCTAGATCATTATGTGCTGGCTTCAAATTTTGCATTATGCCATCCCAGCTTCTAGTGATTCAGTACTTTCAGGTCCCAATATTGATGTACGTATTCACAATTATTTCATAATATATTGTGACTTTAATTAAATTCTATTTTCTATTTGCAAATACCTAATTTAGGTAGATTCTGTGAAAAACAGTAATTTTTTTCTCTTCCTCTCCAGACAGAAATGCAAGTGACATGAGTTGAAAATAACTCAGATGCACCCACCAACCATTTCTACAAGTGAAATGACAGACCTTTCCTGAGATGGGTAGATTGCAAAAGCAATATCAGATTAAATTAATATTCAGTAATGATCAGAGTCATTTTGTTTTACTGTCCTAAAAGTGACACATATTTTTTTAAAACACATGTTGTCCCCAATTTAAAAAGCACTAATTTTTTTCTGACCATTTTTCAACCTTTAAAAGTAAGAAACTTAGAGAAAACTAAAGTTAAATTCAATTTGGGCTTCTGTTCCATGAAAGATGAAAACATTTTGTGTAACTTCTGGTATTGGCATATAATCTTAATTTATTCATAAGTTCTTATCATGTGCTCTTAAATAAAATTTACTTAGCAATTCCTGTCTTCTCTGCTTATCAATAAAATTTTTTAAATGCAGTTAAAAAAAAGAAAGAGAAATGGTGAGAGAGAGAGTCTTTTCTGTAAAATAGTAAATCCACAGCTACTAATCCTCACTATCTTTTTTAGGCACTGTAAAAACAAATATAGTTGAATATACTCTTATTCTCTATTGTGATCTTTTAATTGACTATATTATATGACCATGTTTTCATTTTTAAATATTTTAGCTTTTCAATAATTAATAAACACACACGCGCGCATATATATGTGGTATTAGTTGATATTTGCATAGTATCTTCAACACGCAAGGTCATTTATTCTTTCTCCAAATTATTAGTGCACTTCGGGTACATAGCTTATCATTTCTCCCAAATGGCTTCTTTTTCATGTTTATTGAACTCTCTTTTACCTTATGCTCCATCCCTTGTTTTTCTTTAAATTTTCTAAGCTAAAACATACTTTTCTATTTTGGTTCCCTCCTTTTTTTTTTTTAATACCAATTACAGCATGGTATTGTCAAATGAGCTGATTGAGTTTTATTAAGCTTATTCTTTGCTAATATGTGAGTCATTTCAGTATTTCAAATTAGTCAGTAGTCATCATCTCTATCTTTATACCAGCATCCTTTTCTGCCCCATGTTATACTTCTTAGGAAAAGGCCCTCATGGGTGAGAATCAGTCATAAGGTCAAGTTCAGTAGAAATAAGTATTTAATTTTCAAAATTAGCATCTGTTTCATTTTTAACACTATCTCTTTTGTTTATTATTTTGATGTTAATTTTTCTTCATTCAATGATTTATTTAATTGTATTTCTTTATTATTTAAGCCAAAGTTCTTTTTACATACAGTTGACTTCTTCAGTTATGGTGGCTGGACTGAAATCTAACAGTTAAGATGGAGAAAAAGAAATTGATTCTACACATATTTAAGAAAGAATCCTTAGGAAATAGTGAACAACTGAATATAAACAACAGGAAAAACAAATCAGAATTGATTCAAAGGTCTTTACATCAAGTGACTAAGTAGATATTTAATGCATTATCTGAGATACATATTTTAGAAGGAAGAGTAGACTTTTAAAATTTGAGGTATTTAAATCAATTTATCCAGTGAGGAGAATGCACAGTATTGAATATTAGACATTTAGACAAATTGATGAAGAAAAATTCATAAGATCTTCTAAGCATCTATATAATAAAGATCATTCTACATTATTTGAAGTAACTGCATAAGAATTGGTTAAGATCATAGAACATATCCACCTGAAAGTTGACTGTGTCTACATAAGAGAATGGTTCTGAGAATGTTTATATAATGGATATTATTATTTAAAAAAAAAATCAAAGCTTTTTACACATTTACCTGAAGAATGTCTCTACGTAAGAAAAAGATGTTTTACGTCTCTGTGTGTGTCTGGGTCCACCTATATGTACGTATACATGCAATCAACTAAAATAAAGTATTTCTAACACATTGGATTTAAAGAAAGTGAAGCAAATTCACTTGCAGCAAAAATTTGAGAACAGTGATTTTAGGCAAAAAAATATCAATTTCCAAATCCTCTCCCTATCCTTCCTTCTCTCTCTTTCTCAAATAAACCATCGGAAAAAAGCGTTCCTTGTAAGATTCTCTTTTTTTCCTTTAATGAAGGAAAAGAAGGAAAAGAAACTTGTCTATATAAAGGTAGATTTAATTTTGTTTATCTTGTGAGATACTCTTCAAACCCTGTAGCATTATCGAATATTTGCTATTGATAATATAAAAATGATATGATTGCTATTCCCTAACTTGTTTTAAATTTTACAACCAAAATCAGTCAACCAACTATTGTATTTCAATTAGACTGTGACTATTCTGACTTTTTTTTTCTCACCTTTAATTAAATGCTCATTGTCTAATAACTAGCTTTGAAAATTGAGAAGTATAAATAATTACAATTCATCATCACTACAGACACATAGTGTTAGGAAGATGAGAAACTAACAATATTTGAGACTCTAAGTAAAAATAAGTAATTGAATGGCATTGTAAAATTAACAAAAAATGTAGAATTAATCATGCCTTAACAAGTGATAATATGCAAAGAAATTAATGTCTTCATATGTTTATATATTTCCTGAGTAAACTGCATTCAAATGTTTGTTGTAACTTCAGACCAAGGATTATGAAAGAAAACCAGATTCAAAAAAGAAGCAGTCCTCAATAAGTTCAAAATAGAAATAGAACATGGGACAAAGACTTGTTTGGTAAACTCAGAATGCAAAAGGCTATGTATAAAACTAGAAGTGTATGTAGACAGTCAAAGCAAATACAAAACAACACCATACACAGAGGAACCTTAAATGCATATGCTAAGTGAATGAAACCAACCTAAAAAACATAGATACAGTATGATTTCAGCTATATGACTTTCTGGAAAGGGCAGAACTATAGAGAACGTGAAATCATGGGTGTTGCCCCAAGAATGAGATAGGGATGAAGGGGGAGCACGGGGGATTTTTAGGGCAGTGAAACTGTTCTGTAGATACTGAGATGGTAGATACATACATTATGCATTTGGCAAAACCTAGAGAAATGTACAATACAAAGAGTGCATTCTAATGTAAACTATAATCTTTAGTTAAAATCATGTTTCAATATTGGTTCATCATTTTTAAACAACACGCTACAGCAATGCAAGATGTTTGTTACAGAGGAAATTGGGGAGGGGGAGAGTATATGTGAACTCCATATAGAACAGATGTATATACCCTGTACTCTCGGTTCAACTTTTATATGAACCGAAAACTGCTTAAAGAAAAAGTCTGTTAATTTTAAGTTAAACTGATGACAGTTAAACTTGTATGTGGTAAAATGTATTACTGAATAGAAATTGATGGGGAAAAATTTCCTTCTTCCTGGAACAGAAGTACATTAGTGGAAAAACAAGTGAAATCTGAATAAAGACTGTAGTTTAGTTACTAGTAATACACCAATGTGAATGTCTTAATTTTGACAAATATACCATGGTTACATAAGATTAGCGGAAACTAGGTAGAGTATACGGGAACTCTCTGTATTCTCTTTGCCACTTTTCTATAAATCTAAAATTATTCCCCCAAAATAAACTTTTTAAAACAAGCATCATACATGATCATGAAATAAATAAACAACGGCCAGAACTATATGTCCAACTACTACAGACCACATTCACCTTTGGCTCTGAAAGCTGGATGTAAAAGTATGAGACAAACATGACTATATCAGAAACTCCTTGGGAGCAGGGATTGTTTCTGTCTCTCTTTGACTCTAAAATATCTACAGGAAGAGGTGCTTATGCATATTCGATGGCTGATCCTCAATTATCTAAGAATCAAATGAAAACAGATTTTCTGAAGCTACCTAGTAGTGCAGCTTGCATTGTATTAATTAAAATGACAGCTTTTTATTTAACTTTGGTCTTCCTTATAGAGAGGCTACATTACACACTCCAAAATAAAGACAAAAAGTATTACTAGAAAAAGCAAAGAGGATCTGGTCTCATCACAGGCGATGATATTTTTCTCTTCTAAATTATATAGATATCCTATGGGAATTCAGTATTTAAATATTTTGCTAAATATAAAGTTATGGCTCTTTTTGTAAGCAAAGCTTTTTATTTTTCAAATTAGTTATATTTTATGAAATATTCTCTAAATAACATTTAGAAATTCATTCATATTAAGACACCTACTAATTCACTAAAAAGTCAAAAGGATTTCCCCATCCTATTGTTAAACATGTTACAGATGGTTAACTGTTCAGTCAATTACATTTTTGAATATGATCTTTACTTAGCACTGTGCTAGGTCTATGCTCTTTTTTGAAAGGCATGAAATGAATCTCTTCTGGGTGAAGTTATTCAAAGATTTGATGAATCAGTGATTTGAATCAGTATACTAAATCCCAATTGGTTATAAGAATAAAAATACAGCTATGTAAGATTTAAAGAAACCACTGCCCCTTATGTTTAAAAAAAATCCTTCTTTGGTACATATTGATCCTGATATTTCATGAGAGATGTATATCCTAATCTTCCAAGCTGACAATTCAGACCTATGCATGTTTACTGAGTATGTCCTCCAAGGAACACATAAAATTAACTTTAATTTCATTACAATTTTGAATTAAAATTTTATAATTAAAAATATTAAAACATCCATTTATTTTATTCGACACATTTTTGGATAAAATGAATGAAAATACTCATGAGATTTATTTAAAAAAAAAAAGCAGGCCCAAGGCCACAAGAATTAGTTCATATGTTTATAAGTGCCTTGAGATATTTTATGTCCTCTTTGCTTATATTCATTTCCTATGGAATGATTCCCTGCTTCGATAACCAGTTAAGCATTATTCCTCTTCTGTTTAAATATTGCTGTAAATACCTACCTATGTCTCTGTTGAGAATCATAAATTCTACAAATGTTATATCTAATGAAATGTTAAAGGAAATGTTTTCCAAAGGGAAAGTGAATACTAAAAGAAAAGCTATCTGGTGAACATTTCCTAAGGTTGTTAATTGCTTAAAATTCTATTCAAAATTTCATCTTTTATTTTCCCATTATCTATGCTTTGTCTATCACATACCACGAGTCTATTTTACAACATTTCTTCAGAAATTATCTGTTTTGTATTATAAATACTATATTATATAAAATTAACATTGGGGTAAAATCTTTATTTTTTGCTTCTAAATAACTTCTACTGGCAAAATACCCATATTGGACCCACCAAAACTTTAAAAGTACATTATATGACCTTCTACAACTGCCTATGGCCATCTATTTGAAAATTTAGTCTTCATGGCTTCTATATTTCTCTGTAATTCAGGAAATATTGGGGCAGTGATATAGAATTTCAAATATTAGAATAGCACATTAGATACCACTGGGTATGTCACAATATGTGCTACAAATACAAATATGTATGAGTGTGAAGATATATTCATAAATATAAATATATGTTTATATCAGCAAATATATATGCCAATAACAAAGTATTTAAAAAATTATTCTCCATCTTAATTGACCATCTACACATGAGAATAATCACATCTCTCCTTTTAAATTCATTTAATTTCTACCCTTTAAATTTCACAAAACCAAATTATTCAAATTTATTTTCAGGTAAATCCCTTAATATTGATCTAGGACACTGATTCCCAAAGTATGGTCCTTGGACCAGTACCATTAGCAACGCAATCTCTAACAATAGGGGTGGTGTCCTACAGTTGATCCAGAGGTACTTGCGCATCTAAGGAACTTTTATCTAGGAGAAACTAAGATACACGTAAGTCATCATTAATCACCCATAGTGTCAGAAATTATCTTTGAATTCTCCATCTCCTTTCCACCCATATCCAGTTGCCATCATTCCTTATAGAACAGATATCATAAACGACACAGCATCCATAACCTCCCTTCTGTGCCTTGCCAGGTATGTTTCTCAGATGACCTTAGAAACGAACTCTTCTTTGCACCTCCAGTCTAAGTGCACAGAGTAAACTTCCAAATTCCTAGCCAGTTTAAGAATTTCCTATAAGAAAATCTAAACCCCTTGACATGGTGCATGAGGCTCTTCACAATCCAGTTGAAAATTCTAACTTTCCCTTTTTTTTTCCTTCACAAATTATCACTTTATTCCTTCTATCCTTTACTTTCAGATGGTATGGGCTGTGTTTTGCTCAACATACAATGCTGTTTCACAGTCTGTGCTTTGTGTGTGTGATGTCCAGTCACATATACCTCATAAATTCTGACTCATCCTTAAAGCTTAACAACCTCTTGCAATCATTTTCCCTGACTCAGGTCAGGCAGAGCTGATAACACATTCAATGTGATATTGTACCTACTATGTATCTCAATTGATGATTTTCATCATATTGTAGTTGCTGGTTCATGGACTGGCGTCTTCCACCAAACTTTATGCTTCGCCCAGAAATACTTTCCTCACTTGTTTTAAAAGAAGCAGTTTAGAGTAGGCGTGATGTATGCAGTGTAAGGAGTCTGACTGATTTTCATTCCTGACACAATTATTGGGTGTATGATCTTGTTTGAGTTATTTAAATGCTTTGGTTGTACTTTCTTTCTACTATGAAATGAGAGTAAATTTTGTACAATTGTTGTAAGAATTAAAAGAGTTAATATACAGAAAGCAGGGGAATACAATATAGCACATGGTAGAAATATCAGCTATGGGTAATGTTTGCATCCCCACTCCATATGATAGAGCCTAGCACATAGTAGGAGCTCAAACAGTTCTTAAACAACATGATGAATGAATGGCAATATACTAAAGATTTTATAAACCCCTTTTATACTGCATAAACTATTAAGAATTCAATAGGTTCTGGAAATTAATAATACACCATATACTTTCCTTTCTAGAATAATGCTTGGGACACCTGGGTAGCTCAGTCACCCGATCAGCACGGAGTCTTCTTGAAGATTCTCTCCTTCTTCCCCTCTCCCCATGCACATACATGCACATGCACACACTCTCTCTCTTTCTCTCTCTCTAAAAGAAATAAATAAATCTTAAAAATAAAATAAAATAAATAAGATAAAATAATGCTATCACCCTTAGTCTTCCCCCAAAATGCTTACCACTACTGGGATTTTCTTTGAATTAGGATCATTTATTTCAGAAAAGAAAAAGTACTTATTTTAGAAGAGATGATCACTACAGTAAATTTTACCACAAGATATTTCTTGGATTATATAACTTCTGTGTTTTTATATTTTAGTGTCCAAAATGTGTTGTTGAACTAACTTGTTAATCTAATTTTTACTCATCAAATTATCTGGAAAACTATATGAGAGCACCATATATTTCTGTAAAAAAGAGCCAACAAAAAAATTTCTATTTTAGCAGTGCAGAATGCAAAAAAATATAGCTAGCAATTTAGAAACATTTTAAATCTGGAAGGGGATTTATTGGCTAGAAGATACTGCATTTACCCTTGTTTTAAGACCAGTCACATTAAAATGATGTACTAATTTTTAAAAAGATCTCAAAATATCCATTAGTTCTTACGAAAACTGAAATTAAATGAGATTTGCTTTGGTTATAAGCTAACATTTAAAAATACCATTTCAGCGCAAGTAAATTCAGATTTATATTTGAATCTAAGCTAAAAGCAACTAGAGTTGTCAGAGAATGAGTTAAGAATCCTTAGTCATCAGTGACAGTTCAGTCCCTAGATCATAAATCCAGCTGTGATGTGGGGGCGGGGGAAGACATATATGCAAGAATAGGGAGCTAATAAATATCCTATACAGCCCAACTTTTCCTTGGGCTTATGAAAGATCGGCATTTTTCAGCTGCTGAGAAAAATAGCTTATATTGACTGATGTATCTCAAGATGTGGTCACTATTCAGGGTGCTGTAAGATAGGACACTCAGACAAAAATAGTTCTAAAATGTGATGGTGTATAATCTGCTAAGTACTGCAATTTTCTTATCACTTAATTCATGACTTTTCTAGTCTTTAGGTTTTGTTATCTTTTTTATGGTGAGCAATGGATGCCAGATGCATAAACAGTGTATACATGCAGTTCAAACTGAATTCCCAGATTACATGAGAGAAATGTGATGATTCTAAAATGAATGCTTATCGCAAATTGCAAAGAATAAATTCCCCAAGTTACTGGTCAACTACTTATATTCATTTGTTGCGTGATTATTGTAAAATCTTAAATGAAAAACATCCAGAGCTATATTAATCATGAATCATGAATTGTACTGTATTAATTAAGAGGTTGGAATGAACTACAGCGCAGCATCAAGCAGCAACTGAGTATCTTCATAAGTAGTGATGGCCTCATTACAGCAAATAATGATATTCTAGTACAGTGATTCCCAAACTTGAGCAGCATCACAGTCACATAGAGAGTCTATGAAAAAGCATATTGGTAGGTCCCACCCCTCAGGATTTCTAATGAAGTAGGTCTTGGTCTGGACCCAGGATTTTGCATTGTTTGTATACATATTTAAACTAAGGATTTCAATCTACTTATTTATAATTATTATATTATATACTTATTTGCATATAAATATATATCAGAATGAATAAAAATAACTTGTAAACGTGGACTACTCAGAAAACCCAATATGCTAGCCCCTTGATGTTTTTTTTCATATGTCTCATGGAAAGGGGATGAATGATTTTAGCAACCCTCAAGAAACTGGCATGGTTTTTATTCATTAAAGTGAACATCATTAGCAGAAAACAAATAATGGTAATCAATGGGCTATTAAGGTTGCAGAAGTACTTAAGTGGTTTGTATTGTAAATAGAATAACTGTTAAATGTTTTCAGGTGCAATGGCTATCATTTGGAACGCAGGACTTATTTAAAAAGTGGTTTCACGCTATTTTTTTGCAGGGCAAATTTAATTCTTTTTTAATCTTTAAAAAAAATTACCTACCAGACAATACCAAACCTAAGGATCAAAACCATTAAGTCGTGAAATTTTTAAAAAAAGGAAAAAAAAGAAAAAGAAAGAAACAAAATTTTGGGCAAATTATTATTTTTTTATAAATTTCTATCAAAATTCTTGACGTAATAGAATAACAGAATTGAAACTCTTTCCCACTGAGGTACACATGTTGTTTCTATATCTTATTTCAAAGGAAAACTTAGAAGCTTGTAAACATGGTGTTTAAGTATACTCTAAAATATTAAAGGAACTGAGGGCACCTGGGTGGCTCAGTTGGTTAAACAATGGCCTTGGCACAGGTCATGATCCCAGAGGCCCATATAGAGTCCCACATCAGGCTCCCTGCTCAGCGGGGAGTCTGCTCCTCCCTCTGACCTTCTCCCTCTCATGCTCTCTCTCACTCACTCTCTCTCAAATAAAAAAATAAATATTAAGTAAATGAATTAATTAAATAAAATATTAAAGGAACTGAGTGTTTCTTAGCAATAAAAAAGTTGATATGCAGGCTGCTACATACTATTTTGCACATGTTTCAACAAATTTAATATATAATGAATTGAGAGAACATAGGAACATAATTTGCATGAACATAGAAATATACAACATTAGCAATGGAAAAATGGTTTCTATTTTCTTAAAGCACTGATAAAAATTCTGTTAAAACAAACACAAGGTAACATTTTGATTTTGATTTTTATAAATTAAATGCTGCTAGAATAAATTCTATCTTTGCTGATTTCTACCACTTATCTACATTTCCCCTTCTATTTTGGTGCATTTTGTTTCAAGGAAAGGTGAGAAAGAAAAAACTGAAAAACTTTGCCATGCTTTTCTAATTTGATCAGACATCTTTCCTTGAAAGGTCAGCACAACAGGTGAAAGTGACATATTTAAAATATGTAGCATTGTTCATTCTAGGCAGAAAAATTTCAAATGACCCAGAATCACATATCACATGTGTCAAAAATTTGATTTTCCTGGATCAACTCCTCAGCCTATGAAGCAAAATTTAGACTGTGATTCATAAAGGCAGAATCCCAGGTGGTTATTGTTGACACCCAGTTGTCAAAATATTCTTCCTGCCTTTCAGATACCATTCACAAAGTGAAAGCTAGAGATCTAGTAGGTAAGACTTAGAATCCAGACTTCAAAAACAGCAATAATACCAACACTGAGGGCAAATTACAGTAAACTGGAGAATAGGAAAGCAATGATTTGTTTTAGAGAGTATTTTTATTATTCCCACTCCTCTCTATGATTCATTCAATTCTAAACATTTCTACTTTTAGTTAAATGGAATTTATTTGCAGGATTCTGGCTCTTTTACCTTTAAACAACAATCAAGATGAATTTCAATATAGAACTGTCTTTAGCTAGTTTTCTTTCTTGTTTAAGATTTTATTGATTGATTGATTGATTTCAGAGAGAGAACGCAAGTAGGGGGAGGGAGAAGGACAAGCAGATTCCACCTGATTGGGGAGCCCCATGCAGGGCTCGATCTCAAGACTCTGAGATCATGACCTGAGCCAAAATCAAGAGTCAGACGCTTAAGAGACTGAACCACCCAGGTGCCCCTAGCTAATTTTCTTTTCAGTTAACTTCCAATTCATGGGCTGTTAGAACTTTCTGTATGTATTTAACTAAATAGCCCTGCTAGTACAAACAACAGCATAATATCATATGCAATATAAACACGGATATCTGTATGTTATATACTTACAGTACATACGGTATGTGTATATATTATAATTTCACTTACATTTATCCCATTAAAAAGAGAGTGGAAGCATTAATAGAAACCATTTGAAATAACAGATTGGAAATAATCAAAACTTTTTTCAACAAATACATAATGTCAACTTAGTTATCCTTTCTTGTTTTAGAAAGCTCAGGCAATTTTAATTCATGGACAACTCACACAGGGACTCAAAATATGGAGAATAAAAGAGGAAGTTTCATGATGGAAACTGGCTTCATGGAGTTTTCAGCTTCCTGACTGAAATAAGTATCAGTGAAATGATTGCAGAATGTTAATGTAGAATTACAAGCTGTGGAGGTACGAGAGAGAACAAGGAAGATGAGTTTAACAGTGTTATGTGCTCACCTGGGGGGTGTGGGTGGGTATGGGGTAGGGGTGGAAGGAGAGTGGCATGTGAAAGAGTCAGAAGGTCTCCCTGAAGGAGAAATATTAAAATTTTGAGGAAATTCTCATCACTTAAAAGTTTGAAATAAATTAAAGTGGACACCCAACTTTTGACTCATTCACCAACATTTTGACTCTTTCTACTCAAAATGTAATGCCAGGACTATATGCACACTTTTGTCTGCACAGATTCAATAGCATAAGAATCATGTGATGTCAAAGGCCATGTCTGGGGTTCTTAACTGAGAAAAAATGTCAGGCAGTACTATTAATTTTCCCCTCCTAAATCCAAATCCAAGATGCCACATATAGTTGAGAGCTAAGATTCGAAGGGGAAATCCCCAAATTTATTTAAGAATAAGAAATTTTATTTGTATAGCTCTCTCACATGCATTATCTCATATATTTTGTCATAGACAGATACCTAGAAATATCTTATTTGCTCAAATATCATTCGCTACAAAGTGCTGTGACATGGAAATTATTATTATTCCTTTTTTAAAAGTAAAGAGAATTGTTAATGAAGGTTAATTAGCTTATGTCAGATCATACAGCAATAAATAGCAAAGCAGGATTTCAAATGCCGGTGTCCAGTCCTAAACGATGTGGCTTATTCTATTTTACCACTCTGCATATGATCTTTAACATCATACTAAAGCACTGGGGAAATAAAAATAACACAATACAATTCACAAAATAACAAATACAATTATGCATTGCTGTCGCCTCCATTTAGAAATTAAGATATTTGATCAGGAAATTAAACATTGTATTCTATCAGAATACCTTTAGTTTGAAAGTATGGGAAATACTAAGAAGAGCGATCTAAACAAGGAAAATTCTTTTACAAAACTCAGTGGTTCTGCCATGTCAGGCCTCCAGGCTAATTTCTCTAGTGTTCACTGGGTTAGCACTTTTCTGGTCATGAAGGGAGTACAGCTGCTCCCGACAAGGACACTGGGCCCTCACAGGGCAAACCCGGAGACACAAAGTACTCAGGCTCTCCCCATGTCTTTTTTTTAGGAGGAAAAATTTCCCAGAAGTCACTGGAATTCTGCTCCAGACTCATTGGCTTTACTTATTCTTGCATAAACCAATCACTGGCAAAGTGATCATAAATAGCTCTCAGATGAGTCAATATTGGCCCCACAGAGTCGCAGAGAGTCTGTTTTCCAGGAACACAACAGAAGGTGAAAACTTAAGCAATATAGGTGTGCCATTCTCAAGAAAAAGCCAAGAAACAGATGTTGGGTGGACAACCAACAGGGCCTCTTTGCCAAAAAGAGCATTTTTTGTTGTTGTTGTTTAGTTTGTTTTAGCTTGTTTATGTACATTATCATAAGTAAGGCACCAATAAATTTCTAAGGAAATCTTTAAGAAAAAAAATTCTAAAGAAGTTGAAAAAAGAGGAAGGTAGAAAATAAAAAAAGCTCTGCAATTACTAATTTTGAGAATTCTTTCTATCATCAGCTAATATACATGAATCACTCATTTCAGGCTGCGCTTTTTCTACACTTCCCAAACCCTCTCCTTTTTTGTTAAATTTTTTTATTATGTTCAGTTACCCACTGTATAGGACATCATTAGGTTTTGATGTAGTGTTCAGTGATTCATTAGTTGTGTATTAACACCCAGTGCTCATCACAGCACCTTCCCCAACCCTCTTCTCATGCTCTTCTCGTTATCTGAGCTTCTGTAGTTAAGTGAATTGGGGCTCATAATCCCTTTGTACTATTTGGTCAGCATGCCAATACAATCCTAATTGTATGGCTCTATCTCCCTCTGATCCCTCTTCTACAATGATACATATACTAAGAAAGCTTATGTGGTAAGTTGGCATTATCAATCAACCAACCAATCAATAAATTTAAATACTGGTCATATTTAAACAAAAGACTCTTTCGAAGTTGTAATAAAAAATATAAATGGGCTTTTACATGTGTTGATTGTCCCCTAAATCAAAGTTTATTTAACTTACTGATTACTAAAATTTCTAAATATAATTATGCCCCAAATTCGAACATTATAATTCACAGTTCATAAGGACAGCGAATGTAATTGCTATGTCTGCTTTACTAAAGTGAACAAACTTAGTGCCAAAAATTATCCATGACAAATAAAACTCTTATTAAAAAATAAATCGTGTCCATAACCCCCTGATAATTTTGCTTACAAACTTTGGGTATTATTTTTAAGAATTTCATTTAGAGGGGTACCTGGATGACTCAGTTGGTTAAGCATCCGACTCTTGGTTTCAGCTCAAGTCACAATCTCATAGATCATGAGATCAAGCCCTGCGTGCGCTCCACACACAGCCAGGAGTCTGCCTGAAGATGATTCTTGCCCTCTGCCCCTCCCCCCCACTCTCATTTGCCTTTTTTCTCTCTTTCTCTAAAATAAATACATATCACTTATTATGATTATATATTATCATAAGTAAGGCACCAATAAATGTCTAAGGAAATCTTTAAGGAAAAAATTTTCTAAATAAATAAATAAATCTTTAAAAAATTCATTTAGAGAAAACCAAAGTCTCATTAAATTTCCTCCCAGATACTAATTTGGAGAATTTTTTCCAGGCCTAATGGTATAGCACCATACTTTCCTACCAGGTTTCCTCTAAGATTTGAAGCATCACTTAAAAATAGAGATAGAAATACTCCTCCCAAGAAAATTACATAGGTTAATTGTAAGGTTTTATGCATGAATACATCTCTGGAGGAAAAGGGGAACCAAAATAGGAAAGAACATACATGAAGGAATGACTCACCCTTGGGCCTTTCCCCCCAATATATTAATTTTATATAGCTCTGGTATACAATCATTTTTTAAAATTCATATTGCAAAAGATACGGAATTTGGATAGGAGTAGGGCTGAGACTTACAGAAGTTGCCAGCAGTCTCCCAGCTCCTTTTTAGTGACCACAGCTCCTGACAAAGCACCATTATTCATCCCCTAAGGAAGGATTTCTCAACCTGGGCACTGTTATTTTGGACCTGATCATTCTTTGTTGTGGGAGGCTGCCCTGTTCCTTGCAAGATGTTTAGCAGCACCCCTGACCTTCCACACTAATTGCCAGCAGTGTCCTGCCTTACCAGTTATGACAACCAACAATATCTCCAGACATTTTCAAATATCTCCATGGGGCCAATTCAAAATTGCCTCCCTCCCAACCGACCTCCCCCATCACAATGAAAACCACTGCCCTAAATCAAAAGAGTAGGATTTTCCTAGCTATTTCCAATAAAAGTCCAACATGCATGGACTTTAGGGCATTATGCTATGAAATAAGCCTGACAGAAAAAGATAAATATTGCATGATATCACTATTTCACGGAATTAAAAAAAAAAAGTCAAACCCATAGAAACAGCAGGATAGTGGGTATCAGGGACTGGGAGGTAAGAGAAATAGGGAGAAGTAGATAAAAGAGTACAAACTTTCATCCTAAGATGAATAAACTCTATGTATAGAATATAAAATACAATGAGTAAAGTTGATAACACTGTATTGAATAGTTAAAATATGTTAAGAGAATAGAACTTAAATGTTGTCTCTCTCACACACACAAAGCAGGATTTTCAGTTATTTAGTATGTTATGACATTGTTATTACAATTTTTTTCTCCAAAGTTTATATTCGTATTTTAGTTAGCCTACAAACAGATGCACTGCTTTTATTGGAATTAATCAATTAAGACAATAACAAGTTCAAAATTGTTTCCAGCTACTACATGCCATTTTTATGGAAAAGCTGTAACAAAAATATCATGATATTTTTAATTATTTCCTTTAAAAACAAAAAAAATCACAAAATTAATCTATTTTTTTCATATTGAAAATGGCACTGGTTAGGCAATAAAAATAGTTAATTAAATCCAAAAGCATAAACAACTGTAAAAGCAAGGATGTTAAATCCCAACTGTTAATTGACTACGCAGTGCTTTTACTAAAGAATTTCATCAGTTTCTCAGAAAGAAATGAATATTAATCAAACATTTTCCGAATTATGCTACTTATTTCCTCATGGACATTTTGGTTAACACAATATATGATTTAAAGGAAAAATACACTCTGCAGCACCACAGGACAATAATTCACATATCTCTCTTCTTCTGTTTTGTTTTGTTTTGAGGTCATGGAATATTATAAATATCATGACCTGTTGGGGAGATTTTTGTTTTCTCCCTGCTAGTTTTAATGATAAAATGGCCAGCTGTCTTAGGCTTTTAATGCATCAGAAAGAGGAAAGACACAGCCGCAAGGAGAAGCACCAGGAAAGCAATGAAGAGTAAGCCCAAGCTCATGAAGTTGGCTCTCTGAGGCAACAAAAAGCCAAAGGAGAAACTGAAAACTGTTTGCTGATAAAATCATAAGAGTTTCTAGACAAAAATGAGGTAAGAAATGGGGCAAGAGATGGGAAAAGCCAAGAGGTGAGTTATCCTAAGTAGTGCTTCTTAAATTTAATGTGCTCAGCAATTCTCTGGGGACCATGTTAAGATGCAGATTCTGATTCAGAAAGTCCGGGGCAGGTCCTGAGTCTGTATATCAAAAAATCTCTGGGGGATTGATATTGCTGGTTGGTGCATGTACCTACCACACCTCGAGTAGTAGAGTTTTAGAACATTTCTCCCCACCCCCAACATATCTCTGGAAGCAGAAGTGCCAACTTTGTTTCATCACAAAATCTCTAATATTAACGTGGTAAAATGAATTCACTTACACAGTATTCTCCCCCAAATGCCTTAATACATAGACATATGTTTTTTTTATACCTCTTCAAAGGAAATCATGAAATAGACTATTGCTTTGAAATACAAGTTAATTTCTTATTGATTTTTTAAAGCATGTATAACTATCTATTAGTAAAATGTTACTGTGATTCTTGCTTTTCATACATCCTTAGGCAGCAAGTTTCTATAGTAGATAACCTGATGGAGTAATGAAAAACGCAAATTTCTAAAATCAGAATTAAAATTAGGCTTGACTTCAGGATGATTAGTTTTAAATGAGTTTTCCAGCTCAATCTGGAGTTTTGATTCACTCTTTATGACTACCCAGGATGTGCTTTTACCCTAATAATTTGATTCCTTTTACACCTATGGGAAAACCAAATCCTGGCTTACTTCATATTCTCCCCTCCAAAACAACTAACCAAGTCCTGATTATGTGATAGGTTTTGGCATTGTGTCAATGTCAAGGTGTACCAGGAAGAGAAGCAGATTCAAAGATGACAGATAGATGAAGTATCCTTGATGTAAAACATCCGTTGGTGAAGAAGAAGTTGGTAGTACCGTAAAAATCAGTATGTTTAGGCACAAAAATTAAAGACTGAATACCAGCACTAAGTGGAAGTAATTATAACCGCTTTGAAAAGAGGATGAGAGTAGAAGGAAAAGAAATACACAAATTTGTTCCTACCAAAGGTATTTCAAAATACCATTTTACATTTTCGACAAGCTACACTTGGAAGCAAGGTATGTTTAGGCACTTATTACACAATTTTGTAAGAACAAGAATTTCCCACATGTGTATGATGATCCTCTTTCCCCCATCCCCAAAAAAAAGAAAGAAAGAAAAGAAAAAAATTTTCTCACAGAGTCTTATCAGAAACATTTGGGTCACAAAAATACTATATACTTTAGTAATCTGTGTCTGGCTTGGTAAAGTACTAAAGGTATATAAAGAGTTTAAATTTAAAGATAGTCAATTTTTTTTCTAAATAAAATTCCCCAGGTTTAAGCTGACCTAGATATGTTGCAGACATTTTAAGTGAAGAAATTAAAGCAATGTGAAGAAATTAAGAAATAAAGACAAACAAAGAAATTAAGGTTTTACAGAGTTGACAAATATATCCTTCTTGGAATGGTCTCCAAGGCTGCTTTTAATGCTACAACTCTGCAGGTCTCCAAATAAACACTTTCTACATTACCTGAAATTTGAAATGTCCTCTCAATTCACCTCTTCTGATCACATGACAAAATGAATGTTAGATGATCACACTCAGACCATCTACATGATGCCACTAATAATTAAAAGGCTTAATTAGTGTCATCAAGCAACTGATGGCAATTGATTCAGAAGGAAAAAATAAAACTGCAAAAAATTTAATAGTTCCATTGGACACAAATATCTGGCTCTCTTAGTGCATATATTGAACGTACTGATAAATATGTCACTAGAAGTAGAGGAGTTCATTTTAGAGAACATAACAGTAATTCCTTCTGTTCTCTATGAGACAATAGACAGAATCATGTTTCCTTTCAGTAGTTTACCAGACTCACCCCATGTGATGGGTAAGAGATCCATCCCAGCTCCCCTTGAATTGTTTTGGAATCCAGTAGATTGACTAAAAGAAAACACAGATACACAAATGCATTTAAAATAAATAAATTATTTCTATTTGCCTCTGTCAAGTTAACATTGTCTATTGTTGTTTATATAATGATATAAACATGTTTAAAACACGGGACTCTTTATTTTCATGATAGGAATATGAAAGAAAAAGAAGGAAATGGCAAAGGGAAAGCAATCATGGAAAAAGTTAAGGAATCAAAATTTCTCTGGCTTTTTCGACTGTGCTTATTTATAATGATAGATCAATATTCAAAATATTGATAATTTTTGACCAACTAATTATAGGTTTAAAGAAGAAATAGTAAAAATGCAAAACAGAAAACATTAATGCTAAGATGTTATCAAAATAACTTAGAAGACCATTAAATTTAACAAATTTACATGTGATTTCACTATGAATGAACTTCTTAAATATGCTTCCATAATGAACCAATATTTCTGTTTGTTTCTGTTAGGACATCTTTATATTGTTTGTGTCCAATATGAGTATTTTTTAATACCACATAAATTGTCTACTTATGTGTACTAAACAAAATGCTTAACTAATAATTTCAGGAGAAACCAAAACAAAACTATAGTTAATAAAACTCCCTGGAATAAGCTTTAGCTACTTTTTTTTTAAAGCTTTTATTTATTTATTTGACAGAGAGGAGAGAGATCACAAGCAGGCAGAGAGGCAGGCAGAGAGAGAGGGGGAAGCAGACTCCCTGCTGAGCAGAGAGCCAGATGCAGGGCTTAATCCCAGGACCCCGAAATCATGACCTGAGCTGAAGGCAGAGGCTTAACCCACTGAGCCACCCAAGAGCCCCAAGCTTTAGTTATTTAAAGAAAGCATTGTTATCAAAGGCTTTAATGACCTTACTCAGAACTTTGCACTAGTTATTAAAAAGTCTGATGAATAATAAGACACAACATGAATGTGTTTGCATTTTGAATATATTATGAAAGATAAATCATTTCTTTTTAACACAGAGGGTATTAATTTGTAATGGATTAGAAATTAAAATACAAAAAAATACTTCAAGTTGAATTAATAATGAAAGGCTCACTTTGATTGTTGATCTATTAAACAATGGAATCTATGGTTTTACCTCATCCTTCATCTAAATCAGAAAGCAATCCCACAATTGACTAATGGAAGAGGTGGAGGAAGTTTACACAAAATAGCCATGTATTATTAACACAAACCAGAGCAGGTGAATCAATAAATACAATCAGAAATCATTTTCAGTTTCCATATATACATAAATCAAAATACAATGTTAATACATGCACTGCATAAACAGGTCCATGTGTTGTCAATAAAAATTTCCTGCTACATAAAAATTACCACCCTTTAATCACCCCAAATAGGAAACATTAATCTTATAAAATGTTAAGTAAAAGAAAAAATATATTTAATAGGTGTTAGAATTCTAAATTTTCAAGCGCTGCTTTTTAAGGGAAGATATTTGGTTATCTAGAGGAGTATCAAAAAATCCTCCTGACTATTCAGTTAGAAGACATACAATTCTCAAAGTTAGAATCTTTAAGTTTTGCTAGTGAAAGTACATAAACTTAATTACACTGGAATTCCTTAGTGATTAAAGATTTTTTTCTCACAATAAATTAATCCCAATGAGAAGTAATTATATTTAGATAAGAGAAGAAGCCAGTTGCTGCATGGATTACATAGTGCAATTTCCATAATGGTATTATTTCCCAGGATATCAGTTTGGAAATGAACAGTATGCTTAATTATATTGAAATTATCTGCCAAAATGATTTTTAAAAACCCTCTACCAATTAATCAATGTTACAGATAATATTTTATATTAATCAATGTTGGAGAACTTTTGAAAATATGAAAATACATCTTCACCTTCAGAGTAAAGTATCTTACCAACACTCATTCTGATAGATATGTTCGATTGATGAATCCTACTTTGAAAGTTCTATCAGTCATCAGATGATTTCTCTGAGTTTTACATATGATTTGCATAGAATTTACAATGCCAATATTCATCAATCGTTAGATCATATTTGCAATCCCTTTAGGGGTCTAAATGGTTCAATGTATTTATGTGTGTGTGTAATAACTGAATATGTAGTAAATGATGAATATGTGTCACTCAACATGCTAAGATAAATGGCTGATTTAATTTCAGTATTAGTAACCAAAGGAGGAAAGTGTTTGAGGCAAAGAAGATATGAATATTGTCTCAATTTAGTAAATGACTCATTGGAATGTTGGTTGTTAACTAAGAATTAAATACCCTTTAGTTTTCTCTGATGATAATGAAGGAAAAAGGACTGGACTAATCATATCAGTATTCGGCATCTACTCAAAAGAGAAGAGCTAAGCCAAAAAGAATTATATAGCACTGTTGATTAAATAAGTGTAATCAATTAATTAAATTTATTTCATTTACTCAGAAATGGAATTTTTAGTGCACTCTATTTTGCATGAATGAGGAAAACACAACAGCATCATTACTCATGATTCTGATTCTGTTGTCTATCAAACATAATCACATCTGTCCTGGTTATCTCACAGTGTTGCATCATGTGATGATCAAATAATATAAATGTATTTAAAGCCACCATGAGTTTATAACATGCTATACAGATTCAGTGTTCTTGTAAAATTAATACCTGAACTAATAATCATACCATGGATATGTAACCTAATAGAAAAGAAGAGTGACATCAAAACACTTTTTAAAAGTATTTATTTTGAGTTTATATGGTGCCTTTTGTTTATAGCCGAATAAGAAAAGCAGAATCTAAGAATACTAGCCACTTTAAAGTGAATGATTGCTAACCTGGGACTTCCCAGGATATAACCTCAAGTCTCCTGTGATCTGTTGTGCAGCAGTCTGAGTGTAGCATAATTGAAATAAGAAAAAGAGAAAGTTAATGGAATTTGAAAGTCAGCATGTTGCAAGTGATTTCTCTGGATACATCGACTAAATCCAACATTGCAATATAACATATTGAACCCAACACTGAATCATGCAAGAACTTGGGTTACTAACGCTTTTCTCTCCTAAAATAGAGATACACCCTGATCATAGCCTTTCGGTGGTACCAGCATACAAATGTTGGGGCACATGGAACAAGCAGATAGAATTGTGATGTACAATTATATTTAGTTTTTTTAGTTTTAATGATGATTTGCAATGTGGAAGGTTTATTTCAACTGCTGAAAAAATTTTGAGTCCACGATTACGACTTTTAACCAAGAAGAGTTAGGAATATTCTTAAGGTGAGATGGAGAATGGCTTAACTCTTTAATAACTGCCTTGTGCCAGATTATTTTTCAAAAATATAAATTGTTCCTTACCAGTGTTCATATTCTAATGGTATGATTTCCAAGTACTTTTGGTTTGTAACAGGAAACATGTCATTTCATTAATTTCAGAATATCTTCTCTTTAAAAAATATTTTCAATTTAAAGGGCTCTATGGCATATATTAACTTCTTAAAGTGATTTAAACTGGACACATTTTAAAATGTTCTGACTCTGAGCAGAGATATAAATAAGTGCTTTTTGGCAAAATTGTATTTGGAAATCACTGTCCAAAGTCTGGATGGATATGGTTCTGGGTTTCTTTAACATGTTTTATCCTGTCTAAACTTTATTTCTTTTAAACAGAAAAGATATATGAATGGGTAAAGGGGTTCACATTCATGAAAACTGTAAGGGAATCCTTTTTCAAACTCATTGAGTTGGCTTTTTGGGGGCACTAATGTGAATTTGCTGAACAAAACGAATTATGGTCTCTGATGCGAATTAGAAGGGGTAGAATGGAGTACAGGAATAAGAACAAGGAATAGATTAAGTTGGCTCAAATTGGAGCAAGTACTTTTAGAAAGGAGGAAACCTTGCTGTCATTCCTGCCACTGACCTTTACTGTCACTTTTCCCACTCAGCTGGATTGTGGATTTAAGATGTCCAAGAGTCTTGCGGCACCTAAGTGGCTTATTCGGTTAAGCGCCTGCCTTTGACTCAGGTGATGATCCAAGGGTCCTGGGATCGAAGACCCACACTGCTTCAGGCTCCCTGCTCAGTGGGGAGCCTGCTTCTCCCTCTTCCTCTGCCTGCTGCTCTGCCTACTTGTGCTCTTTTTCTCTCTCCCTCTCTCTCTGTCAAATAAATATATAAAATCTTAGAAAAAAAAAAGATGTCCAGGAGTCTTGCTCTTTCTTCTTTCCTATCCTCCATCATAATGGGGAGACAACCAAATAAATGTCCACTCCTTGGTTCATTTGTACTAACAGTGTTATGAAGAATTGCCTATACCGGGAACTTATACCTGTTCCCTCCTTAATAATAATGCAATAAAATTTTTAAAGGACTCGATTACTAAAGTGTTTTCAACAAATATTACCAGCTAGTGAGGACAGATTAAAAATTTAAGGTATATGTTTCTGGAGTTTTCACTCAGAGAATCAGTAACACGCCAAGATTTTTTTCAAGGGCATTTCAAAGTTCTGATTCAGTGACTATGTATCCACTTAGAAAGAC
This sequence comes from Potos flavus, assembly GCA_028534135.1. Lineage (NCBI taxonomy): Eukaryota > Metazoa > Chordata > Mammalia > Carnivora > Procyonidae > Potos > Potos flavus. Next base: position 156,372,527 of record CM052898.1, read on the forward strand.
TGAGAATTAAACTAATATTCTGTCTTGTAGATTAAGGGCTGCAAATATGCAGACATCGCTAAAATAATTTTTAAAATTAAATGACACAATTTCTTATTGAAGTGGAAGATCTTTTCAATTATCTAATAACATATCACTATGCTTTATAGTAATGTTATTTGCATTTTGTGAAACTCTACTTGCACTTTTTGAAAATACTGAGTTATAAAAAATTATCAAATAATTAATTCTAGGTGATCAGAGGGGTTTACTGGCTAAAGAATTTAGACTCTTACAATAAGAAACATGTTTTCATGTGAAACCTTCAGCTAAGGTACCTTTAAAGCCAATTGCAAATAACTATAGAACCACTACAACAGAAAAGAAACCTATTCTTTGATTATGTCTTGCATTTACTAAAGAAAAATGACATTTCCTTTCCTATTCACACTATCACTGTCATTGTCCCAGCAACATTTCCTGTACACTACTTATCTTTATCATTTTCATCACTTTGTTACGATAAAAAGAGTAGGTTTGCTCTAGTTTACAGATAGCAGAAGGGTCCTTTAATCTGCTTCTAGGTTGCACTTAAATGTCACAAATAGAAGAAAATGATACAGGAAGTGATAAATTTTACTCTGGGTGTTGTAATTCTCTGTGTAGTACTCTGGTCAACTGTAACATGGAATCAAGAAACCAAGATGTATTTTCTGACAGAAGTACACCAAACTCAGCTTTTCATTTTATTGTACATACTAGGATATGCCATTGAGAAGAAATTTAGAAAAGTCAAAGTTTATGTACTTACATATTTCAACATAACTTTTACCTACTGTGATGACATATTCTTAATTTAATAGCTCCTGCAGGCTTCCTGTTTGTATTTATTTCTACATAAATATAATTAAAACAGTTTTAATAGATTGAGTTAATATTGTATTTCATAGACTTAAACTTACATATTTTTTTAGGTTATAAATGAAGTCAACAATAACTTATTGTTGCAGATAAATCTTCCTATAAACTCTGTTAAATTTTACAGGCATTTTGTGTCACAGAAAAATATTAATTTGTGATAATTTCTCCATCCAGTTGCCAGCTAAAATCATTATGCAAAAATTCAAGAAAAAATTCTGTAGTGCTAGCAGTTCTGTGAAAAAAAAATCCCTTTTGTCACATGATATTTCAATGGATTATTTATGTGATATAAGCAGATTTCTGGATAAGGTGGTATACTGTCAACTTATTCTTTCTTATTAGCTTTTCCTCCTGAGCAATAATCTTGGATTTACTTCTATACAGATCCTAATTATAGAAGTAACTGTAATTAGCTGCCTCATCTCAATCTTTGCCAAGAGCAGGGAGATCTCCTTGGACTCAAAACACACAGTCTCACAGTAAGATGTCTGTGTTTTAATGACTAGAGTTGTCCAAGGAAATAAATAACAGAAACACAGACCAAAATTCTGCTTGAAACCTGGACACTTCAGTAAATGGAAACCCTGTGCTGTTTCTTTTTTTTTTTTTTTTCCCTGTGCTGTTTCTAATGTGTTAAAGCTTTCTCTTTTTTTTCCCTTCTTAATCTGAGAAATATAAAGGTCATTCTAATATCATACTATTATGGAGAAAACAGCTATCAAACTATCACTAGGGAATGTGTTCTTACAACAAAATAGTCCTTTTACATAAATGAGTGGGGATGGTCTACTGTCAGTGAAGTTTTAGTGAGTTAGCTACCCCAGCTTTAATAACAGTGCCTAGAAGAGCAGGTCTCTGTTTCTGTGCATTGTCAACTGATATTATGAATCATTTAGACAAGTAAAATGTGTTTTCCAAAATATAAAAGTTACTAAAAGTAGAACATTAATGATTATATTAACACTGTACTTCTCCAACATATTTTGCCTTTTAAAGTGTTCTGGAAATAACAGAACTTGCTTATTTCTAATTCAGAAAGACTTTTCTAACAGATTAAAAAGTGAAAAATGAAAATATATTATGCAATTATAAAATTATAAAAATAACCACTAAGGCAAATACATATTCAAACCTTAGCATATACATTTTGCCTTCACATCATAAATTGAGGCTGCCTTGGAATAAATTTTTTCATCATAAAATCTTGATTATCAACCATCAACTGCTAAGTGAAAGCTATCTGTTCAGTCAGGGTTTGACTGATGGCTATGAAAATGAAACAGAATAAGCACATTCACTTTAGTAGAACAATTCTACTACAGCATTTCTTTTAGAAATAAAATACTCCTGGAAACCCTTGGATATAAGGATTCAAAAGTTTAGCACCAAGAACAAAAAGTGTAGTGATAACATTTAGTTTCAATTTAAAAACATTCTCTGGGCATCATTATGCCACAAAACATGTTCTTTTTTTTTTTTTTAATTTCAAAAGATACCCCTTGCAGAATAAATTGATTTAAATTTCTGGAAAAGTAAAATCAGGGTCTAGCTTTGGCTTCATCATATTATGGGGGACAACTACATCTGGACTTTACGTGACACATTGGGACTAATAGCTACAGACAAAGACAGGCACACATATAAACAAACTCTTCAATGTATAAATATGGGTCTCTACAGAGGCCCACAAAGGATCCAATGAGGAGTCACATGCTTATCAGTTTAATTCAAAACTTTCCATCTTAGATATGGTATCAAGGGAAAAAATCAAAGTATTAGCGCTGGTGATAGAAAACTTTTAATGTATCACTGAACGAGAAGGTAGAATTCAGAAAAACCTCGATGTGATTTCTCTTGGTAGTATAGTTAGTATGAACAGCATACGAAAGCTTCTATTTGGGGACTGTTCCTTTTTGATATGCAATCATGTTTGTTTCCTATACACTCTCACAACGTATGAATCCATTCAGACAGGATTGACATTGAACTTAGGTATATGTTTACTAAGAATAGCTATTTCTGAGTGTTCAGTACTTTCAACGGTGGTTTTTATTTGTATATATACTTCTTATGCATCCGTTCCAATTATTTTTAAAGTTTTCTAGATATAGGCAGTAAAATAATTGGGATTATAATTATGCTACCGCATGATATTAGACAAATCATTTATTCTTCTCCCCCTTGTTTTTAACTTATTATTATTAACTTTTATTTTTAAAAAATCTTCTCTATATCCCAGGTGCTCTTTTCTGGGAAACTAACTGCACTCCTCTGAAGATTCATATTGTATTTTTTGTAATTTTTACATCTATGTTAAAATACTAAATTTTTATATAAATATTTATTTTGTGGTCATCTGTTCCACCTAAGTTATCTTCAAGGGAAGAAAATATACTCTTCCCTATAAACTTTTTTTTCCGAAGTTCAGTATATAACTAATACTCAGGTGTGTACTGTTTGATAAATAAATAAACACAAACAACAAATTATAATATGGAACATGAGTTATTTTTTTCTAAACATTTTTCTTGATTCATTTTTAATGGCTTTTAGATTTGTGGCTCTGAAATTGAATTTGAATTTCTAAGTTGTCACTATTAGCTTAGAGTAGTAAACCTACTGCAAACCCAGGCAAACATAGAATAAAATATTCTTAATTAGTTTCCAAGGGATCACCTTTAGTTTTTTCTTTTCTAATTCTATATAGATTTTTAAAAGATATAAACATTTGGGATAATTTTGGACATTGCTTGTAAGGAAAGAGAAGAAAAAAAATGTCCTTATTCAACATACAAATGTTTAAGGAAACCTGTTCATTCAGATAAAATACAAATAATAATGACTGAAAATCATTTTTCAAAAAAAAAAGACTACCAAAGCATTAAAATTTCAGATCAGAAATGTTAAGAACATTTCATAATAAAATCTGAATTTGTCTTTTTTGAGTTATCTAATGTAAATGAGTATTAACTTATCTAGGGTAAACCAGATCATAAAAATAAATCAAGAGAAAAATACTAATTCCTTTTATTCTGTTTCTTTAAAAACATTTTCAGAATGTAGGGATAGCTATATTTGATGGAGTTTATATACCTAATAAAAGAATAACAACCCAATTTAATTTCTATTTAAAATTTCTATGATTATGCCAGTTCTTTACATTCAGTTAAAATGCCAACCATAAATTAAAAAACCAACCATAAGTTAAAAAACCAACCATAAGTAGCTTTGGCATTCGAAAGGGAAAAAAATCACAATTTGGACATAACTCTAGCTTTATGCCATCTTTGAATATTATAGGTAGATCTAGGGGTCCAGTTGAGGAAAATTTATAAAATTAAATAATGACAAATAACTTAAACGTGGTTTTTATTTTTCCTCATCACAAATTTGTAATTCAGAGAAACAGAATTTCATACATCTTGATTCTAAAAGGTGTATATTCATTTGTAAAATTTTGCCCACAGCGTGGGGATAGTTCTGTTTTGTACGAGGACAATACTATTGGTGACACAGAAACACAGACACCCACACACATATACACACAGTGCTTCAAAGTGGCTTCCCAGCCTAACTTCTCCTTAGTGTGAGAACTATCATTGTATGCAATAAATAAATATCTTTCCAAAACCTATAGATTTATATTAATTGCTAAATTATATTTGAAAATCAGGAAATAAATATATGTTAACTACTAACAAGCTGTTCTCTGTTGCCCTTAGTCATCCCAAGGTAGATAGAGAACGTCTAAATTTCATACTGATCGGAAGCCAACCAACTTTATCATAGACAAAAAGTTAATTTTAAAGCTTTATATTTTTATCAAGGGAGGGTAGGGATGGAGGCTAAAGGGGAGGTATTACTCTTTACTGGGCCTGTAGAATTTATTCATCTATCTTTCTTTATTATTTGAAAGAAGATAAATTAACCTCACCTTAAGGAACATATAGGAAATTCAAGACGAAACCATTTTGATATTGATTAATCAGCAACGAAATTAACTCTGGCTTATCCCTTTGCTCCTGTACCTTTTGAGAACCATAATTAGTCAAGATTTTTGTCTTAAAACAAGAGGCAACTCAGTTTGGAGACTTTAAAGTCAAGTTTATATTTTCTTGAATGAGAGTTCCACAAACTTAAATATAAATAAAAAGTTTAAAAATAGGGAAAGGAGTTGTTGACTCTAATTATCCAGAAGCAAGAAAAAAAAGTTTGTTGCTAAGCCCTCACTTTCACTTATGGCAAAATGTGCCAATAGCTTGAGTGGCTGAATCGTCAGTTGGAAACATAAAGGATAACGCATTAGATTTTTTTTTTTTTTTTGGTACATTACAGTGAAGAAAGCAAGATACTAAAAGCAGCTTTCTGATTTGGAAGACTAATGTCATCAATATGCTGTTTTAGCTCTTTGCCAGGTTAACAGAATTTATTGCAGCAATTAATGCAAAACATATGTGCTGAAGTACCCACACGAAAAATATAATTGCCCCCAACTTAATTTGCTACCTTTCAAAACCCTGTTTTAGCTACCTTTTCTCCATGCCTCCACTTAAATAGAGTACAAGTGTTTTTATGAAAGAGAAGATAAATCATTATAATTTATCTTCTCATCTTAAGTAATTTATACATTATTTTTTAAATAGGAAAAAGTTTCCATAGGGAATAAAGTCTACTTTTTAGACTATTTTCTATTTTCCCCATTACTGACTTCTAGGACAATTCCGACAGTTGATTCACACTCTATTTTTATTATATAAAACTCTAAATAATAATATTTGCATTAGAGTGACAATTGCCTCACAATCTGTGTATGGAATTCCTGACAAAATCTTTTTTCCAGCATGAGGAAAGTAGTGTTAGAGTGTCAGGAAGGAAAGACAGAGGTAAGAATGTGTGAAGAAAAGGCAACACAGACATTCTCTTCAATTCCTCTGCCCACATCAAATTTTCTTTTTTTTTTTTTCACATCAAATTTTCTTTACATTATTTTCTTGGTGTGTCCCCACCATTATATGCCCATGCATATAATCATAACTTATGAGTGTAAAAAATTATGCTGTTTCTAAGTACTCTTTGAAGCACTTTTTAAAAAGCACTTCGAAGCACAACTTTTTGTTCCATTACTCTGGGTATTTCTAAGTTATTCTTGCAAAGTCACAGGACAAAATAGCTAGTCACTAGGATTAAGGTTCAAAAGCTAGTGCTTTTCCTAAAGAGAAGGATGCCTCCCTCATTCATAGGCATTGGCGTACATGAAAAAAACATATGAGGTTAAAACCAAAAGACAAAGACAAGAGAGGGCCTGGCTCAGTTACTACTTTATTATGATTTATTTCCTCAGTTTCCTCAATTGTAACAATGGAAGGTGTTTCAGGGCTGTCTTAATGATTAAATGAGGTCCAGTAAATAGTGAATGATAATGTAGGGGGAAAATCTTTCTAGCCAGCGGAATTCTGTACAATCATCATCACAGTGTTGGGCATGGCACTGAGGCCATATTTAATCTTGGAATCCCTGGATTCAACAATTCTTTTATGAAAAATAATAAAGTTCTAACACAGCCACTGAAATATCAGCATCATCCTACTACTAACCTACCTCGATGGCAGCGCTCCCAGAAACTCTTTCTGGCCCATTCCAAGTTTTCTCACAAAATCGGAACAGGGACAATCCCGTTTTAATAAAACGGTGCCAATCAAACATGGGGCTGCAGGAGAAAACGGCTTTCGATTTCGCATGGGGGTGTGGGTGGGGGGAGCTTATGGAACATGCCCCTTATCGCTCTCACGAGGGGCCTAACATGTTGCATTAGTAGGTGGCTTTAAAGAAAACGGGGGGGGGGTCCCCATTTTAGCTTAGCGACTAAAGAACTGAAGGAAAGATCGTGTGGAAGACCAGAAAACAGCCTAGAGGTCAGGTCAGACAGCACCAAGCACAACAGGACGTCTCAGGTGCTCCTGTGTGTCCCAACAGAGCACCAGGTACCAGGCGCTTTCCCTACACTGCAGGGAGTATGTTCTAGAGGCCTGCAGAACTGTGACCCACTCTTCCACTTGTCAAGTGGTGGCTCCGTGAACATGTATGGAAAGGAGACCGCGCCACTTCCGGACGCCAAGCTGAAAAGGCCGGCTGAGAGTAATGGGGTGGGGGGTGCGACAAAGATGTCCAGTCACAGTCTCCTGTGAAAGTCAGGACGTACCTGGCCCATCCTAGGCGCTCGCGCTCTCTGGGCGGGCCCGAGCCCCAGGTGAGGAGAATTCAGGTGGTGAGGCGGTCACCGCCTCTGCCAGCGCCAGCAGCTCCGCGGCAGCAGGCAGAGGGCGCACGTCTACCTCTCGCCCGCCGGGTCTCCAGCCCGCGCTTGGTTTGGGCAACTTGGCGCCCGCGCGCAGCTCACATCCACCCTCCTCGCGGCTGAGAGTGGCCGGCCCCGCCGCCGGGAGGAAGCCCGCATCAGCGGGGGTTCCGCTTGCGCCCGCCGCCCACCGGGCCTGCGGGAGGTCGGGGCAGTGGGGAGTGTTTTCCTCCGCCGGGCGCGGAGACGCTCGCGCACAAAGAACCACCCGCCTCCCGGAGGGCTGGGGCGGGGGGACGCAGACCCGGAGTTGAGTTTTTATGATTTGATCTTTAAACCAACGCAGAGAGAAAAAGTAATGAAATGTTGGGAGACCCCGTCCCCTCCACTCCCACTCCACTCCACTGAGCCTGGTTCTGCCGGCGAAATAGTTTGCAGTTTAGATGCCCTGGTGGTGGGTGTGGTGGCAGCGAGGAGCGCTTGCTCATCTCTCAGCTGCCACACTGCAGTCACTACCCGCGAAGCCCGGCTTTCTCCTAAAATTTCTCAGGGCACACGTCTGAAGGGTAATCAATATTGTATCATCAAACGTGGGAGGCGTAACGCGAGGAAAAAGAAACGCCGTCATCCCCTTCTGTGGCCACACCAGTCCCCACGGCTAAGATTATTCACAACAGTTTGTTTGTACAGTGCTGCCACTTGTTTTCCCCCTCCTTCCTCGCCTATTATTCTGACTTCGCCATGTTGGTTTGGATTATGTGGATTTTCACCCTTTGCTTTGACTGGAACAGCAGGACATGGTTTAGAAAATGAAGGGAGGGAGGGGGCTGCACACTCAAGGCTTCCAGTTTAATAACATCACTCCAAGTTGGAGGCTTTATTTGCTGGACTGGTTTTGATTCCATCCACCCTCCACATGCATTTGCCCAGGCATCCAAAGAAGGAAGAATTCTCTGGCGTACACTCTTAAAACTTTCCTGGATAAAATATTTTCTTCTGGGGAAAATCAAAAGTTGTATAAACTTTAGAGAAGAAACAAACAACGCAACCCCCCCCCCCGCTTTTTTTAAGTGTGCAGGTTTTTAGGGTTTTAATAAAAATTGATTAGCCAGATGTTTTAAGTGATAAATATTTTCTTTTTAAGCAAAATATTTATATATTAACATTTGTTTTAGAACCTTTGCACGTCTCTACTTCCCCAACTTTCTAATCAACTTTTCATTTTCTTTTCACTTGCAAAGACTTTTTTTCTTTGTAATCGACCACCTTTTTTTTATTTCAGAGAAAGCTGGTAGGAGGCAAACTAAAACTTGCTGACTTTCAGACTTTTCCAAGAGAAAACCTCCTGCCAGATTTCAAGAACTACCTGATACTAGGCAGTTTGTAAAGGACCCACAGATTGAAATTAAGGGGAGCAGTGCTCCCATACCCTGATTCCCACCAGGAGTGTCTTCCTAGTTTAATTTGTGGCTTGGAATCCTTTGCATTTTATAAAAGTCACAACATTACTTTTATTTCTAAAGTCATTAAGAAAGAATTGTCTAAGGTTTTCAAATTTCTGAGAAGCAAATTTCAAGTCCTACTTTTTGGTATACCTGGATGAATAATATAATGAATGTTTCACACCACCAGTCATTCCTTTATTTGAACAATCTGTGGAAAGCTACTTGTCCACTTTGTAAGAGCCCTGCATTGACCCTCCCTGGTGATAAAATCCAGATCTCTGAAAACAGAACCCAAAAGGAGACACCTGCATCTGTTTTTCTAAATCTTTTATCGAACAGGAATTAAAAGAACAAGGTTTATTAAATGTTTTAAAGAAAAAGTGTGTATCTTAGAAAATAAAGTTGAGGATCTTGACAGAAAATGATTTGTAAATTTAGTGTTCTTCCAAGATATACATATTTCCCCTTACATCTAGTATTTATGCCAAACAAAATCATTGGGAATGACTAAAATCAAAGGTAACCCAAATCACAGATTTCTTAGTAAGTAAATGTCTGTAAAAACTTATCGAGTTTTGATGATTTGTGGAAAGTTTTATTAATATTTTCTTGAAGATTTTATGACTTGGAAAATGTAACTCTCAAGAACAGTCCTTGCTCTTTCCATTTGCGTTGAAGTTAGTAAATCAAATATACTGTGGAAATATGTTTTGCCTTTAAAAATCCTTTGCATATGTAACTGATTATTTGATATTTAAAAATTGCATATATTTTATTTCAGACAAATTCCAAAGCTTCAGAAACAATCTTAACATTTAAGATCCTTTATAAAGAAAGTTACTGTGAGAAGCTAATAGAAGTGAGGGTGTTAAAAAACACACCAAAATTTGAATATTGACATGTGGATAATATATTAACAATAAAGAATTTTACTAAATCTTTTCTTTAAGGATAATAAGTTTCTTAAGAGTCGAGGTGAAACTACTAATTGTTTATATAAGCAAGGCACAAACCATAATTGTATTCAATTAATTAAGAAACTTCATATGAAACTTCCTAAACCCACTAAACAATGTTAAAAAAAATGCCTTCAAGTTTTGATTGTTTACAATATTTTGTTTAAAGTTTTTTACGTTAATTTTAAGTGCTTTTCATTTTTGCTCCCAATTTCTAGCATTTCATGGAAAATACAACTTTATATGAAACGCAACCATGATGTAACACGTGGCAATGGCATTTTATATGTAGTTTCCCTTTTATAGTTCCAGTTGTTTCTGAGTTATAAATATATCCAATTGACCTTAAATCTTAAAATAGGCAGAAAAGTGATATCAACTAGAGTACCAATAATAAAAAAAGTATAAAATTGAGAATTTCACAGCTGGTTTGTATTTATAAATCTATTGTTATTGCCTGAATATTTATTGTTTAAAATAATTTTTAATTGCTCACTTATGACAAGGACTAGAATGGTGTAATGGATGAAACATAAGAGTGAGGAGAATGGACATTTTTCCCACTTGAATTATTATTATCAATATTGTTGGGAAGATATAGATTCAGAATGAATTAATTTCATGATAGATTTTGAGAGGTTACAAGAAGTTTCTTTCTGGCACAATCAAAATATTATCGTAGCAATTCAGGTTGTCAGTAAAAGCTTAAACAAATTTGCTGATAATCCTGTTAATGACCTAGGTCAAGTGTTAACTGTTGTGGGTTATAAAATAGTGAAATTAAGGTTTCTCCTACCTCCAAGCAAATAGCATAGTTATAACTATTGGAGAGTGGGGGGAGCTATTAGGGGAGCTATTAAATTACAAAAATGTATAATGCATTCAATTATTTAGTCTAGCGTGATGAAATGCTATTAAAAGCAAATGTAAACCCTCTTCAAAAAAAAACACCTATAAAGATATGACAACTTAGTCTCTATAAATATTTCAATCACAATGTATTATTATTTGAGGATAAGTGTTTATATATGAAAAGTGATGCCAATTTATAGTAATTTTTAAAAACGGAATAATCCATTGTTTAAATGTTTTCTCCAACATTTGCTTAATAGTCAAAGGGAAGCATACATTGTTCATTTGCAAATTTTACCTTTAAGCTTTGAACAATCACATAGTTGCCTCTAGTACTTAGAAGATTTATGTTCAGTAAAATACATTTCATAGATAGTGTCCCAGCTACTCCAATAAGTCTCCCAAAATAAGTAGTATATAAATATGCAGATTTAATTTTATTTACTTTTATTTTGAAAACTTTGATTTCCAATGTAAAGAGCTCTATGGGTAAATGGTAATCTAATTTACAAATGCTTTTGGATAGAAAAATGATTCAGTGCTTATGTACTGATGAATAAGCAGTACATTCTGCCTCAGACTCCTTCAAATGTAGAAAAGTATTTAAAAAGAATACTTTATCCATTGCTAGAGATTGATACTTTCATTTTATAGCAAGTTTTTACCTCTTTGCAAAGTCATTTTTATTTACTATTATTATCATCCATTTGGGATCAGAACAGGGAGCAAATATATGGAAGTTCTTAAATAACACATAGTGTAGCAATGCTATTTTACCATGAGTAGTTGATTTCCCATTGGAAATCTTTTATTGGTGTGTCATGTAAACAGAGACCTGATAAGATTTTAACAAAGTTCCATGCAGCTTTAATAAAGTTTCTATTTATGTAGATAGACCAGTTGTTAGTTTAAGCGATCATTGAAATTATGAATAATCTATTAACTTTGAGGAGGCCAGTGATAGTATCACCTGGAATCATTTTCTTGAAAGCATATTAGAAAGTTATTGGTTACTGGGTTAATAAAGGGAAAGTTCAGATGAAACTTTTTCTAAGTTTTTTTTAACTTTTTAATCATAGGCCCATGGCATTTTAATATTGATATTTGACTATCAAATCTCAAATTAAAAGAATATCACACAAGGGAAAGCAATTAACTCAATGGCTGGGTTTTGTTACCTTTTAATTATATCATGCCTAACTTCATAATAGATTGTGAAATAAATTCTAACAAATTTCACTAAGTAGATTTCTAGTAAATTTTCTTCGGTGTTGAAATACAATTTTTAGCATAGTATTTTAAATGCAACCTAGTATTTTATATCTCAGTTCTCAAAATTTTTATCAAAAAGCTATATTAATCAGATTCATTTTATCATTATTACTTCCACCCAATATATGAATTTTCAGAAGCATTTTACTTTCTACTCAAATGACATTGTTAGAAGAATTTCATGGAAATTTTGGCACATACTTGGATTTTTCACTTTTCATGTTGTTCAACTCAACTATGAAGACCTAAGCTATTGCATTAATATTTAAAATTTCACTCAAATATTACTTGAGTTAAATCATTCATTTTAAATTTTGTTTCAAAGCTTCCCTTCATGACCTCAGGGAGAAAGGAGACACTACCCATAGGACATGATCTGGAAAGAATAATCCCATGAACAATGGATAAACTTTTATCCAAACAAATTAACTGTAATTGTGTCAGTTTTCTGCATATAGTTCCCTTTCTATATACATTCCTGCCTGCATAATCATATATACATTATATACTGAAACATATATGATCTATGACTTAAAAGCAATTTACATTTGATTATTCCTGTTTTGTTAAATTAATTTTCAGTAATTTTATATAAGCATGAATAAGTTTCAAGGATCTTTTTTTTTTCTCTTACAGTTTACTGAAAGGTTATATTTTCCATAAAAATATTGACTCTCTCAGTTCTATCCCTGTGCATTATTAATTCAGTAAAATCCATTATCTAAATAGTTTATAAATATTCCATCTGGAGAAATACAATTTATCATAGCAAGAATAATTTTGCTGGACTTCTAGTTATTGTCAATTCTTTAATATCTTCAAAAAATAAGATTAAACAAACACTAATTTTAGCTTACTGATATATTACTCATTATACAAATGATACTCTTGCCTTTCATTCAATGAAAAATGATTGACCATTACTTTCAAATAGAGATTTTAATTTTATTTGTAAAAAAAGTCACTTATAGGTGATCCAATGATTTTCTTGATCCTTATATTTTAGAATTTTCATTTTCCTAGTTAAAAAAAAGACACAGAAAAATTTAATGAAATCTGCCAAATTGATAATGGCAGTCACTAAGGAAAGAACAAAATTAAACTGCTCTATTAGCAGTGAAAGTAGGTCACCAAATATGAAAGGCAGTTTTTAGATCTAATTTAAAAGTTTCTAAATATTTCGAGTATTTACTAGTCTTTCTAAGATAATGCATACAGTATACAACAGTGTTGGGTTGCCAATATATTTTTAGTGACAAAATATATAAAGAAGCATTTTCACATCTTGCTCAGTATTGCTAAATTGCAAAACAAATTGCTAAATGTTGTCATAAGTTCAAAATGATTAAGAGGAAATCAAAGTTGCAAAGTTGCAAGTGTTGCTTTAAGGCAATCAATTATTTAGAAAACTTTATCTTAAGAGTCAGTGATTGTATTCACAAATCATTAGGAATAGGTCACAAAAGGTATACATGAAAAAAGCAATGTATCCATCAAATACACAATCTTATATAGGAAGCATCGGTGTCCTCAATATTACATTTGCACTTTAATCCATTGAAAAGGGATGAATGCCCATTAGGAGGAAAATAAATAACCCAACATCAGGAAATGCCATTTGCTGCATATGGACATTCTTTCTTAATTTGTTATTCAGTTATTTACTATACCTACCCAGGAGCTTTTCACTTTTCATCAAATACATTCCCTTATTTGTATATAAACCCTTAAACAAAGAGAATCCAACCTAAGCTTATTGTAATTCCTGCAAATATTACTTATGTTAATGTGGCATATGCTGCTCATTAGAACCTGTACCATAGAGCAAACCATCGCCTGGCGGGATACACATCACTTCAATACAGCAGTCGCAATATAAACACACACACACACACACACACACCATCAGCTTCAACAAACTCTGATTTCCCTTTAGTCCATTCATAAATGCCATGATCCTAAGTAGGAACAACCTGTCATTACCTTTAAACATACTAAAGAATCTAGCGAGGAGGATTTAATTTTCTTTTAAACTTCTCAGAGTGCTACATGGTCATAATTAGAAATAAAATACTGCCATGGCTATTTGGCAATTAACATCGTGGGTTGTAAAACTGGAGGATTTTCCTTTCTTTCTTTCTTTCTGCTTTAAATTGGCAAACAAGGTAATTGCTTGAATTGGTATCAGATTAAAAACACATTTTAGGTTTAGGCAATCCAAAATTCTCTCTTAAAGTCTTTTAGAAGACAGCAGAAAATAAAAGCACATCTTTAGTTTACTCTCAGAGGAAACTGCTTTATTCTGAGGTACCTTAACGACCTGAAAAGGTTTCAGTGAGAACGTGCTTTGAAGAGCTTTAGCCCTGCGGGGCAGGGCAGTTTGCTGTACCTGGCTTACCTTCATTGGAAGGTTGGAGAATTAGTTCCCCGAAGCAGTTGAGAACGGAGCAGCTGAGAAGGAGGAGGATGGAGAGGTGACAATCCATGTTGCTGGTGCAGAGGGCAGTGAGAGGAGCATATCTCCATGAAGCATGCCACTGATGTGAGGGGGAGCGCTCTGATTGCTGGAGAAGTTACCATGCTCCGCTCGAAGGCTGATGTCAAGTTTGACACTGGAGATAAGGAGGAGTCTGGCTGCCTTTCCTCGAACCTCGCTCAGGGACTTCCCAGGGTCCTAGTGCCGTCGGAAGCGAGCGCTGTAGAGGAACGAACAGCACGCGGAGACTCGGAGACTCTCAGACTGCTCTGTGAGCAAGGGGTGGGGTTGGGGCGGTGCGCCGCCAATAGGCAGGAAATCCAGAAGCTCTGATGGGGCAGTAGTAGAGAGCAGTGGAAGGGAGGGGAAAACACCCTCTCTTTATTTTCAGTGAAAAGCTGCTATTTTATTGTTTGCTATACATGCTCTGTAGATTAATTCCCTGAAGAAACCAGAAACCCTGATAGGAGGGTCATATGGCAGTGTGAGTGGAAAAGAAAGTGAAATGCCAGAAGATGTTTGTATTATAAGAACAGGAGCCTTTCACTAAAAAAAAAAAAAAAAAAAAAAAAAATCAAGATGATTGTATAATTCAAAGGAAAATTAGGATTATTCCTTCACTACCTTCAATATAATCATAACTCTTATAAGTCCTTTGTGGTGCAGAAGGACACTAACACACACCCCAGATTAGAAAGTCTTTTCAGTCCTGTACCAAATGGTATCAGGGCTTTCAAACAGATTTGGCACAGGGATTTCAGTGTACGTTGGGTGTACTTAAGTTTTCTAAACCGGGGAGTAACCTTCACCATGCTAAAGAAGTGAACAAACCCAGCCCCAGGAATAGCTGCTGGGCAGCATTTACTTTTTTCTGTGCTGTGGGTATAATACAAATCAAACCTGAAGTTCTTTTTTTTTTTTTTTTTTTTTTCAAACCTGAAGTTCTTGACAGCACATTACTACCCCTCTCCCTCACCATCTATGTTACGATCTCTGGGTTCTATGAGATAAACAGGGCATAATTCACAGCTCCACATCCAGCTTTTCAGCCACTTCCAATCTGATAATAGTTGGATACTGTTCTTCTTTAACATTCCAAATCTAATGGCTAAATAAAGTGTCCTAGCACTTTCTCACTTTACACCATGGCTAGAAATGATTTCTCTTATTTCCAGTTCCCTTGCTGGACGATATAATTGCAATCTATTTCAGCTGAATAATTTTGTGATTTATATTTTAAGGACTATCTTCACTTATCTTTAAAACATCCCCCAGAAAATGATTACTCAAATATCCTCCTGCTCATCTATCTTTTCCTATTCAAACAAAAAAACAAGACTTATATTCCTTGCACAACTCCAGAAAGTAAAGATAAGGTTGACAACTTTAAGATCAGTGATCAATTTTAGAGCACTAAGTTGTGGAATCTAAATAGGGTTTGAAAAGGCCTTGCTAATAACATATTCATTTCACAAACACGATGTTTTTAATGAGAGAACAGGATTTTCACATGAATTGAAGTTAAGGGCTTCTGAGAATAGCTTGTTGGCTGTGGTGGGGGGTTGGGAGGTGGGTAGAGGAAGTGAGAGGAAGAGTGGCCCTGCTCACTTTCTGTGTATGCCTTGTTACTTTGTATCTCTAACTTCTTCCCACATTATGTCACCGGAGGCTGTATAAACCTCTTCAAGTGCCAAGTCTGTCAGAATTGAAAATAATGATGGATACTGAACAGAGGACTCAGATAATGGTGACTCTGGCATTTTTTTAAAGTTGCAACACTTTAGTCTTTCCATAGGCACAGTTCCATTGTTCTAGGGTTAGATAAAATTTTTCTGAAACTTGAAAAAAAATAAAGTCTTATTTGGAATGACAATTTATAAACATTTTGGAAAAATATGCCAATGATATCTACATGTATGGCTTCCCCTTACACAACTTCCCTCTTCACAATCAACTGCTGTCACTGGGGAAAGAGGCATTACGTTTGAAGGAAACTACAGTAGTGTGAAAACGGGTGAGAAGCAATTCTTGGCCTGGGAATGTAATATAAACAACATAAGATCTCTCAATTATAGACTCTCTAAATCAAGAGACATCAAACAATAAGTAAAGAGTTTCCACAATCTGAAATACTTATTAAAAATGCATATCCCTTCTGCCCACCACAGATTTAATGAACTAAACCTCTGAGGTTGGGACCCAGGAATCTGCAATTTGACAAGCTCCTCAGGAGATCCTTGTGGTGATCCCAACATTTGAGAAACACTGCTGAGTATGAAGAGGGAAAATCAGAAACAGAATGTGAGATTCGAGGCAATTTTATAAGTAAAACTAAAGTGATACGAGCTGAACTGCAATCTAGTAAAAAGAAGGAAAACACAAGATGAAATTAAAATACATATGTGAGGTGAAACAAACACTATTCCCCAAAGAAAATCTGGATTTGGATTTTGAGGAAGAGGGAGATAACCAACATCTGCAATGTTTAGTTCACCTAATATTTCTGTTTACAGAATGTGAGGGTCTAACATGTACCTGATCACGTGCTAGACACTGAGGATAAAATCATGAAGAAGACCTTTTCCCTGTCCTTTAAAATAATTTAGAATCATATTATGGCAGTGTTAGATAGAGGTAGAGTTTTTTATAGTATGGAGTGGGGGTTGGGGATAATTCAAGTTAGGGGTTAAAGGATATTCCTTTAAAGGAATAGATGGCAATTGAGTGGCACAGAAAAGATTTATTTTAAAGAGAAGAGTTCTGGGGTGCCTGGGTGGCTCAGTGGGTTAAAGCCTCTGCCTTCAGCTCAGGTCACGATCTCAGGGTCCTGGGATCTAGCCCTGCATGGGCTCTCTGCTCAGCAGGGAGCCTGCTTCCCCCTCTCTCTGCCTTCCTCTCTGCCTACTTGTGATCTCTCTCTGTGTCAAATAAATAAATAAAATCTTTAAAAAAAATTAAAAAATAAAGAGAAGAGTTCTGAGAAGAGAAAATGTATTTGAAAAGCATGCTTTCTGGAAGAAATGACAAATACCTCTATTATTGGAGCATAGACCTTGAGGTGAGGTAAGAGGGTATGAAAAAGAGGAGGCAGGAGGGATAGGAAAGAGAAAGGTTATAAAGAATTTTGTGAACTCTTCTAAGGACCTTGGGCTAGAAGGTGATATGGGACAGAAGAGAGACCTATTCAATTTGCATTTTTAAAAGATCATTTTGCAGGGCAACTGGATGGTTCAGTTGGTTAAGCAGTTAAACTTCTGACTCTTGATTTCAGCTCAGGTCACCATCTCAGGACCCTGAGATCAAGCCCCACATCAGGCTATGCTCTCAGTGGAGAGTCAGCTTGAGATTCTCTCTTTCCCTCTCCCTTTGCCCACCGTGCTCATCCTCACTCTTGCTCTCTCTCTCTAAAATAAATAAATCTTAATAAAATAAAATAAAAATAAAAAGATCATTTTGACATATTTAAGTGGGGAGAGTAAAATGGAAGCAAAAACACCAATTAGGAGCCAAGAGACCAATCAGAATCCCTTTGCAATAGAATAGCCAATATCATGTGGAGATAGAAGTGGGGCTCTTGAATCAGACTAACATAGGTTACTGCCCTGGCTCTATTACTCTTAGTAAAATTCTAATAATAATAGATCCTCCCTGATAGGGATGTTGTAAGGATTAGATAAGATTTGGGATGGTACAGATAAAGTCTAAGCCTAGTGCTTCACACATTAAAAGCATCACACATTAAAAACAAAGGAAATAAAAGCGAAAATGAACTTTTGGGACTTCATCAAGATAAAAAGCTTCTGCACAGCAAAGGAAACAGTCAACAAAACAAACAGGCAACCCACGGAATGGGAAAAGATATTCTCAAATGATACTACAGACAAAGGTCTGATATC